>JAQFVV010012446.1:2400000-3000000 GCA_028023455.1 Epiperipatus broadwayi
AAGAAAAACTAAAAAGAAAATTGATGACCATAGAAATGGATTACTAATGAAGATCTACAATTAGATCAAGGAAAGAGTTTATAAGCAATAACAGAATTTGAGAAGCAATGAATATGAAATTAGCTATAATAAATGACATCACAACAAGAATATAGAGGATATCTCAGAAAAGATTACAAAAAAAAAAACAAATATTAAATTAGATACCACAAGGTAAGAAAAAAGAGAATGTCCAAAAAAGAATTGGAAAAGAGGATAAATTAGGAAAAGAAATTTGCAAAACAATTTATGGATGGGCAGACATATCAAATGTTTGGCAACTGAAAAAAGATGTGTATAGAAATGGATTACTGGTGAAAATCTGTAGGAAGGTCAAGGAGAAAACATATAAGTCATAAAAGAATTTGAGAAATAACAAATATTGAACACATTATAATAAATGATATCAGAACAAGATATTTAGAATGGGATGGACATGTAAAAGGATATATCAGAAAAGATTACAAAAACACATTAAACTGTATACCCACTGAGAAAAAGAAAGAACCGATAAAAGGGGCTGGAAAGAAGGGGCAAATAAAAAAATTGGAGATGAAAATTTTTAGGAAGATTTAAGAATGATATAAGAGATGGGAATAATTACATGGAATTGAAGAACTGGGCAATGAAAAGAACAGAGTGGAAAAATGGATGACTTGATGATGTGACTAGTCTCTGGATCTGCCCATGGGACAGAATATTGTTAAAGATGATGTTGACAAGAGCATGACAATTGGGATTCAGAAGATGTCATCAACTGTTATAAACTGGTAAGCAGAAGGAGGCTGCGATTATTAATATTATTTTATTAGTTTACATATCTAAGACCAGTCTAGAAGTCTATATTCGTAAGTCTATGACTTTACAATTGTGTGTACTAATATCATTTACTAATAACATCAGCCTACTTCTAAGTATTTATGTATTCTGTTATGGTCTTTGGATTAAACTTTTTTCCAGTTTGACCTATACTCTAATAAAATTCGCGTCGCTCAGAAGTCCCTAATAGCAACCATGTTGCAGCTGGTCTAGCTCTTAGCTGCCATTAAACTTTAATATTTTTTTTGATGCAAACTGTAATTAAAAGTTACAAAATTATCATTTTGCTTTGAAAATAGTATATAATTAGCTCTTCAGCCTATTGATTCTAATAAAATTTAATGGCTTTCAATTTTGCTAACGTTTTTTCGAGACTCCCTGCATAAAAGTCTTTTTATTAAAGAAAAAAAAATTCATTTCATCAACAAAAATCTTTACTTAAATAATTAAACCAAAAGAAAATGATAAAGAAATTAAACTTTCAGCGAAAATTCAAAGTTTATAAATGTTGTTATTGTAATGCAAATGGCTTTAAGAATTTGTTTTGTAAAGATGTATTAAACATTAAAGAAGTAGAAAACTAATAATATGTTAGGCATAAAAGATTCTGAATTTTAAATCCGATAAAAAAAAAAATCTTCTAAGTTGAGTATAATAACATCTTTTATATTCTACTTGTTATTCAGCTAACACTTTATAATTTGGCACTTATTCTCATAAGTAAATTATGCGATTTATATAAGTTTGTAAATTCAGACAAACATTCTATACATCGTTTCTTAAGGGAATTCATTATATTATCATATGACTCCAAATTTGAAATTCTAAATTGAGGCTAGTTCTACCAAATACGTAGCCTGTGCATTGGCACTAAGTGGCAAGTTTTCGGGGGGGGGGGCAGTAAAATTGGCCTAAACCTATTCAGAAAATATATCATGAAAACGTCATTCTGTATTGAATCCAGACTTCATAATGAGTAGAAAACTCTCCATATAGTAGCGCTAAGGTCTAGGTGCAGTGCTCTTAGATCCAGGCTCCTCATTGATGAAAGCCTTAAAGTAAAAACTCATCCGGGGATATTGGATGAATAGGCACTAGATAGGCATTTTATGCACAAACCTCACATTCATTGATTACTCTGACTTACACCGAGTGGCGCTACTGTATGGAGAGTTTGCAGAAATGGAATGGAGTAGAATATGGAAAAATTTAAGAGTGGGGAATGGAAAATAAAGTGGATAACAGGTTTATCTGGGCATAATTGCTGAGATATTCTTGACTTCTTTAAGGAGAAGCCACAGTACATCACATCACATTACTGTTTTAACTGCTTGTGTAAGTATAGAAAATGCTAATAATGTGATGTTTTACTGCAGAATGTTAAATAATTTTTTCCATAATAAAACTTCATTGTAATGCATATTTTCAAAAATCATAAACATTTAAAATAATGTAATATTATCTTGCATTTAATATCACCCTATCAGTGTTAATATCAGACAATGGGCTAATAGCAGAACACTCTCTATTTTTTATTTATTTTCAATTCATTTTGGTCGTAAGTTGACCTTGCTTTGAGGTTTAAAGCTGATCAGATGTAATCTTCAATGGCATTTTTAACATCAACAATAAGTTTTGGCAAATATCTGCCTTATAAAATTGTATTATATTTGAATAATATTATTTTGGGGAAATGTGTACTGATGACTACATTTATAAAAGTAAATACTTTTGATTAAAAGGTTGAACCAATGAGATCAAATAAATATAATAAAAATAAGGGTAAACCAATTATTTAAAGGAACAAAATCAAAGTATATTAACACAGTTGTTGGGTGATTGTTATGAATACATTTTTTACACAGTTATTAATATTCAGCTGTTAAAATAATTTTAACATTTCAATATATTGATAAAACTATCAGGCCAGAATACTGCAAATGAAAATCTGACAAAGAAAGTGATGTTCAGAAATAAAGCAAGGCTTTGCATAAATATCTAAAAAATTCAACATTTATATTGAAGTTAATAGTTATATGTTATTTACATTCAATTGTCTCTTTCTGTTAAAAAAAAATCATTCTTCATTAATTTCTCTTATTCTTCTCTTTCTCTTTCTTTGTACATCATCATATAATCTTATATATATATATATATTGCTTATAACATTTCTTTCATATACACTTCAATGCAAGCAAATTTTCTTAAAAAAACTTATTTATTTTCCTTACAGTTTCAACTGTCCAGCAGTCTTCATCAGAGAAGAAGATTAGAGCTCTGATGAAAACTGCTGGACAGTCGAAACTGTAAGGAAAATAAAGAAGTTTTTTAAGAAAATTTGTTTGCATTGAAGTGTATATGAAAGAAGTGTTATAAGCAATATATATATCTTCATTAATTTATGAATTTTCATTAGCTACTTTCTAGTATTTAAAATGTATGATTAACATATATTGAAGCTTAGATTAACATCGTGATTATTGAGCATCATTAAAACCATTGCACAAGGTGACAAAATTCCTGGGGTTTGCTCTGGATGACAAATAATACCAATCACCAATAATGATCAAATGTCTTCAACAGTTGTAGCCCCCTATTGCCTAAATGCAGTGTTTGGCAGAGAATTTAATATACATAGATATATATTCAAGTTTCTTGTTTTTATCAGTCTGCCTTTTACCTTAGATCTATCATATCATGATACTCCATCAACACAGAAATCAAACCAATTCATTTCTGATATCCCCGCTTCACTTTTCAAGTGAATAAAACATATATAACACATGTTACAATATAGAATTTTTGATAAACTTCACATACGTATAATAAGTAATAATGAATGTAATGGTAGTAATATATTATAAAAAGTATTGCAATCCACATGAGTACTTTCAGTTAATTGCTTAACCTTCTTCAGCAGTAATTTCAATTAAAATTTAACAGAAATAAATGTCATCAATTCACATCTCATGATTCCTGAAGTTTAACATTAGCAGATTGTCGATTAATTATAAATATTCTATTTCTATTTATGAAAATTATCTCCTTAATTTTTCTTTTACTATGGTTTCTCTCCTTGTGAAGAATCTTAACATTTTCTATGGATTATAATGTTATATTTTCATTATTATTTTTATTACAATATTTATTACATATTGGACATTTTATTTTATTTAAATATATATAACACATATTGATATATAGATAGCTAAGTAAGTATGTAACTAGGTAATAGATAGATAGATAGATAGATAGATAGATAGATAGATAGATAGATAGATAGATAGATAGATAGATAGATAGATAGATAGATAGATAGATAGATAGATAGATAGATAGATAGATAGATAGATAGATAGGTAGATAGGTAGGTAGGTAGGTAGGTAGATAGATAGATAGATAGATAGATAGATAGATAGATAGATAGATAGATAGATAGATAGATAGATAGATAGATAGATAGATAGATAGACATATATATATTTATATTGATAGATAGATAGATAGATAGATACATAGATAGATAGATAGATAGGTAGATAGATAGATAGATAGATAGATAGATAGATAGGTAGGTAGGTAGGTAGGTAGGTAGGTAGATAGATAGATAGATAGATAGATAGATAGATAGATAGATAGATAGATAGATAGATAGATAGATAGATAGATAGATAGATAGATAGATAGACAGACAGACAGACAGATAGATAGATAGATAGATAGATAGATAGATAGATAGATAGATAGATAGATAGATAGATAGATAGATAGATAGATAGATAGATAGATAGATAGATAGATAGATAGATAGATAGATAGATAGATAGACAGACAGACAGACAGACAGATAGATAGATAGATAGATAGATAGATAGATAGATAGATAGATAGATAGATAGATAGATAGATAGATAGATATAGCAACAGACAGACAAATATAATATTAAATCATCTATGCTTTTTATTACTGTTTTGCAACGCTAAAGCATTGTAAAACAGTAATAAACAGCATAGATGATTTAATATATGGATTTGGCAATGCAATAAGAAAGATAAAGACAGACAAATAAATAGATTTTAAACTTTTATTCCATAACATATTCTTGAAATATAAATATAAATCTCAAAATTTTGTTTCAAAATACAGATGTATGGTCTACATACTAGAAAATAAAAAAATATTTTTTTGATAAATATTTGCTCTTGGCTTAAAGCTGAGTTATTAAATAAAAGAATAGTATGACCGGGTAATAACACTTGACCACCAAAATCAATATTCTGCCATTGCTTGTGGCTCCTTAGAACAATTTAATTCAGTATTTCAATAATTAGAATTACTTCATAAGTGACTTATGAGGCATTGTTAAGGTATTTTACTGCCATGCTCTATGTTCTAACTTCAAACCCAAATCAGATAAACTTATGGGTTTTTTTTACATTCTAATCAAATTCATGATTTTTCATTTGATAGCCAATTTACAATCAATCTCAATAACCATTCGTTATTAATCAGTAAATGGGTATTTGGCTATTTTTAGCTATAGAGAAAAAAAAATGGAAAAATATTTAAACTCTCATCACCAGATTCATTAGAAATATGTCTTCTGTGTCACCATCTTTTTATGAGAACCCCAAAATTGCGATGAGTCAGGTGATTTTTCCAATTAACATAAATTTTAATGAGTCCATACTCTGTAAAAAATTATACATTTATTCTTTTGTTTCAGTTTACTAGATTATAAAATCAACAAAATTACATTCTAATAGAGATTAAAATAATAAATCGTAAAGAATAATAAAACATAAATCTTTGATTGCATAAATCTTTTTATATATAAATATTGATCTAATAATATTTCTACAGTATTTTATATATATATAGTTTTACTAAAAATAAAAAATTCCATCTACTCTTTAATATTGAATCAAAGAGAAGAAAAAATAAAAAATCAATACTTTTATATTAAGAATTAGATCGTTTAACGCAAATCTTAAATTAACTTTTATTCCTCTCTATATATACAACTTTATTTTGAAACATTTAACATTTAAGAGTTATATTTTCTTAGCAGAAATCAATTATATAACTCCTTTGAAGGTGTAAGTCTATGGCTAAAGATGTTGTGACCATTTATTATTTATACTGACATTTTTTTGCATTCTTTTATAATTTTAGCAACAGCTTTTGGCCAACACATTTAACATTTAAGAGTTATATTTTCTTAGCAGAAATCAATTATATAACTCCTTTGAAGGTGTAAGTCTATGGCTAAAGATGTTGTGACCATTTATTATTTATACTGACATTTTTTTGCATTCTTTTATAATTTTAGCAACAGCTTTTGGCCAACATATTACACCAATATTTCATTATTTTTCAGATTCTTGGTTGTATTTTTTAATGAATATAATATTATTTTCTATTTGTAGTGTTTCAATTTTTACAATTTCACTAAAAATATAAATTTAATAAATTAAAATCAGTCTAAAAAATAAAATATCAACTTTGCAAAAAAATAAAAATAAAAAAAACTAATAAACAGAAATAAAAAATCAAAAGAGAAACTTTCTTTTAGTATTCAGACTAAAAAATGAATTTTAATGAATAAAAAATATATTTAGTGTATATTATGTTAAAGTATAACTTCAAATAACAAAAACTCTCATAATTATAATTAGTAAAAAACAACAAAAAATATTAAGTAGATTATTGACATGAGATGCTTCTGTTTCATTTATTATTTGATGTCAATAACTTTTCAGATGACTAATTTTCTATTAAAAGGCTATTATATTTAAAGAAAATATAAATATCACACACTTATTTAAAAACAAATATTTAATAATTTTATAAAAAATAAATTAAGTAGTTGAACAAATTACATATAAATTTTATTATTTTATTTTCACAATATAAACAAAAACCAATGCTATAAAAGTACAATTGCACATTTTCACATAAGTAGACTCTATCTTATTGTTTGTAACTGGCACTAAATGTCACTATTGTTGTTTTTTAATTGATAGTCATTTCTGGTCTCTGGATATTTCTATCAAAAATAATAAATCACAGAAAATCTTTTTTTTAGTTAAAGTTTCTATCATTAAATATTCAAAATGGATTTCTACCACTAAGAGTATACATTATAGCCTACAATACCAATAGAATCCAACAAAGGATCATTAAATATTCATGAAGTTAATGTACACAATCAGTTCCCAGTTTACACAATTAATGAATCCCACCAGATTTTACAGTTTAATTTAGGCACCAGTCAACAACCTATGATCATTTATTCCTGTGATGTATACAATCATGTCTTCTTTCAAAGATAATGTAAAAATATTTTTATAAAGAATATATTATTTGAAACATCACTTTATAATAGTCTTTAAAATAGTGAATGCCTTGTAATTAACAATTTTATAAAAAGTTAATGTATTGCTAATGAAGGCAAAAAAGATATTTTATTTTTCACATTCAGTTTTGTAAAGTATGACAATGAAATAGAATTGATTTTGCTACAAATAATTATGATGTTTTCCTCTGTTAAATATCATTAGACTGAGTTATTCAATTCTGAACAACATAAAGTATTTGGAATGTTTTGATTGTATGAAATGTTTAAAACAGGGATGGAGAAGATGTTGATTGCAGTGCACCCAAGGACTTGCCAAGAAATTTTGGCATAACTGCATAAATTTAAAAGAAGTAATAATAATCAACACTACATTACTCTAGATAAAATAGCTATACATCATAAAAATACTTTTTTACTCATACACAGTTATTATAGATAAAATTGACTCTTCACAACCGAAGTGGCTAAGCATAATCAGGCCCTTACTGATAAATGGGCTGAACGACCCACATTTTTTAGTTTAAAATGTACAATGATGTGTATGTCAAATATAAATTTGTCAGCTTGAAAATGTTTACTGCACAACCCAAGGGTGCAACCAGAAGCATAGAATGTGTTCAGTCAATGACAAAGCCAATAATGGTGTTTTTGTTGTGACAAAGAAAAATTAATATGTTATCACATTTTAAAATAAGGATATATGGCTGAAACAATTGCAAAAAAATGAAAACATGCAATTTTAATACAAAATGGAATGAACAATTTTTCCACACAATGATGAATACAAAATGTAAGTGTTATGTATGTCATACAAGTGTATCTTTTCCAAAAAAAAGGAAACTTTAAAAGACATTAAAAAATTTTAAATGTGCATGTAATATATAACAAATGTAATAAGTGTGTTTATACGCAACTATGGAGAAGCTGGTAATTTCTATGAATTAAATATGACTTAGTGCTTTTGAGAACTTAGGGCACTAAGCCATATTTAATTAATAGAAATAAGAAACTTCCCTATAGTTGCATATAAGTGCACTTATTACATTTATTACATTCCGTATAGAAGAAGTATAAACAGTTAACGTCATGTAATATATAAGTGGTAGACAACAACACCTATAGATGACTACAATTAGTTCTCACCCTGAAAAAGTGTACCCAACCTAGTTTAGAATGTGTGATACAACTCCAATTAACATATGTTTAATTAATATATGCCAAAATATAAACAAATACTAATATAAACAACAAACAAAATTTACAACCTTTCATTCAAAGCCCTAGACATCTTTTATTCCCAGCGTTTTTTTGATAGGCCATAGCTAATTTCCCTCTTTTACATTTTTATTTAACTTACACTGTTTTTTGTCTCTCACAGTTTGTTTTACAATTTTCAAATAATTTCAGCAAAATAAAATTAGCAAAAAATTAAATTTTTCAATTCACGACATTTGATGTGATGCACCATGACTTTTCCTTATACGGAATCAGGAATCTCTCAGCAACTATGTCCAGAGAAACCTGTTAACTACTTTACCTTCCCTTTCTATTCCCCATGCTAAGTTTTCTCAGATCCTGATCCATCTCATTTCCACAACACAATCTTTGTCAACTGCATGGCATTTATATCTCCATCCCTCTTATCTTTTCCCAAACCCAGTATAAAAACCAATAAGCCACTTTCTGTATAACCACTTTGTTTACATTTATTCTACCACAACTTCATTATTTGTAGCCTATCTCCAAGGAATTCATAGAAAGATTTCAGGGGCCATGACCTTGAAAAAAATCACCTTTCATTTTCTCTGACTCAAACTGAAATTAGCATTTCTTTCACTTACAAATATATACAATAAACTACAGTAGTATTCATTTCATATCACTTCATTGTTGCTACAAATCAAAGTATTACTTATGCCCACACATTACTTAAAAAATAGAGTAAATATGCAATGATGTAACCATCTGGAAACATCAAATAGATACTGGAATGAGATCTCTTGAGTAAGGATCTTTTGAAGTTCACAGGTGCTACTTTGTTATGATAAATCATGGCATCAGTATACATAATATGTGTCTATGTTGAGAATCATAAAACTTTTTGCTGCTACCTTCTAAGAAGGACTCATGATTTTCATTCAATTGCCAAAGTGGGCCATGGAATCAAAAATACTTTCCCCATCTTAATATATACCAATTGCTTTTAATAACACATTCGTTAACAGTATCACATAAGCTAACCCAAATTGTTCAAATAATAACCAGTGATCAAGTTGATTTAATGAACTGTTAATAAGACAAAAACCAAAATCTTCATAAAGTAGTGCCACAAAGTGCAAGCCTTTGTAATTAATGGATGCACCTAGACTTTAGGATCTAATGCAACCCCTCCATCAGCCACCTTTGACCTACTTGTTAAACTATAAAGCTAGCAGCCTAAGACGAAAACACCATAATGTTTCCAACTGAAATTCATTCACTTGTATAGTCATATAGATTTGAATTCAGTTCAGAATCCATATAGTCTTGGTATCTTTGGTTTTTTCAAAAACAACAATCACCATTATCCTACAGGATATGTATAAAACCATCAAAACATCACATGATCACCATTTCATATGCTTACACATGCTGTTAATAAGAGTACCAAACTCTTCATATTATTAGTGCCATCAAGTGCAAGCCATTGTAATTAATGGATGTAGGAAGGTTTGTGCATAAAATCCTTATCTAGTGCATGATCGAGAGTTGCATTATATCCTAAGGTCTAAGTGCAGTGCTCTAAAATTCAAGCCTCCTCACTGATGAAGGCCACAACCTAGATACTAGTCTGGGGATGTTAGATGAGTAGGCACTAGATAAGGATTTTATGCACAAACTTTCCTGCATCCTTTGATTACAAAGGTTTGCACTTGGTGGCACTACTCTTTGGAGTTTGGTATTCTTATTAACAGCATGTGAAATCATATGGAATGGTGAACATGTGATATTATTTATCATCAAGATTTATCATCATCACAATCAAACAATGAAAGATTAGTATGAACATTCTAACTCCAAAAGGACAAAAAGGTGAATATAAAGTTTGTACTAACTATGCTAACCGATCTGTAAAATCTAAACACATGTAGTTACTATGTGTTAAGCCAGTAAACATCACAAACCCTACTAAACATTGCATAATCTTTGCTTGCACATTTTACTATCCACTAATAATTAGTAGCAATTTTCTTTCAATTTTCTTTCAATCTCATTACATTTATATCATCCAGTGCAAGTTTTAGTAACTAATAAATGCCAGTTGGCAGCACTTAATCAATCCTACTCCAGTGTTGTTTTTTCCAATTATTTCCAGAACAGTTTCTAGCATTAGATTCAAAATATCCAAGTGCCTTATTCAAAATTTCAAAACCTCCTTCCTCATGAAAGAGTTAAGCTAGAAACTGATCTGAGGATGTCTGAAGAGGATAATACTGGATAAGGATTTATTAAACACCTCCATATGGCATCTAATGATTACTAAAAATTACACCAAATGGCATAAACAGTTCATTGCTACTGAATTTCTAATGCTGAGTATTCCAATGAAAACATGACTGATTCTTTTACAAGCTTCCTGAAGCACCATCTCTGAATCAATATGGGTGTTATATAATATCATCATTTAGCACGATTGACCACAAAATTTTAACAGCTAAAATGCCTCGAGCATAAATTATGACATTAAACATGACAGTGTGTTTCATACTTCCATACATCGTTTTCAGATCTCTCTGCTATCCCAGAATTGTGTAAACCACTTGGAAGCATCATGGCTTCACTGTCAAACACAGTTTAAATCATTTCAAACATTTCAGTAGCAATTTGGCCCAATTTAAAACAGGGTAATGTTAGCATATGGTCCTATCACGAGTTAAGGCCCATAACACCTTTGCATTGCATGTTACAATTTGTAAGCCAGACATGCAGCATCCTAAAAGTTTGGGGTCAACATTCATTATTGTCAACCATTATTGATCCATTGCAGGATGAAGGTCTCTCCAAGTTCAAATCATCTTCACTGATCTCTGGACTTTCTTCTCTACATCATCCCTGCGCACTTTCTTATTTCATCTCACTTATGGTCTATTTTGGGTCCTTTACAATCTCTTGAAATCCCATTTGAGATTTCAATTGTCCATTTTTTTGACCAAAAATTTGGGGTAAACAGCTAAATTATATAAGTCACTAGGTGGTATATGCATTGATTCACAGATTGCCCTGCTGGCAGCATGCAAAGAGAATGGTAATTGTTTAGATTTTTTTATTATGCACTACTATCAGCTCATTTCACTTATTTTTGGGAAAACTTCTACACCTCACCTAGTTGTGGACCTCCAATGCATCTTATCCTCAGCCATATATTCCAAATGAAATCAATAAATATTGATTTTACTTTGAGTACCTTTGAAATAGATTTGTTTTTATGCAAAGAATCTGGTTCAAGTTCACCATAAAATATCTTTTCTTCAGGAAATTTATTACCATAGCTTTGCTTCACAGACCCAAATCAAAAATGTCATTACGGTAGTGGAAATTAAACCAGCATACCCAGTTAGCTAAAGAACATACTGAGTAATCTTATAGTCTTTTTGCCATGTTTTTAAAATCATATGAAGTATTCATAAGTGAAATTTCTCAAGTGCCTTTATAATGCTATCAATAGGAAGTCCATGTTTCACTTTCGTAGAATAAATTGAGCAACATAACTAATCTGTATATTAAGCCAGTTAAACATCACATGATCACCATTTCTTTTTCTTTCACAAGCTATTAAAATAATAGCAATCTTCTCCATACAATAGTGCACCTTGTGCATACTATAGTCATCAATAGATGTCAGAAGGTATGGAGAGAGTTACTATTAGTTTAATATCACGTGCAATGAAAAGAAAGTGATCATGTGATGTATAACTCGTTTAATAACAATCCTGGCCAAAGTTGATTATGGTTATAAAAAAGCTGGACTGGGTCCAGATCTGTATAACTATGCAGGTGGATTAGCTTGGACTGAAAACATTATTGTGTTTTTATTTTGGGCTCATTGATTTATAGTTGATTATATAGTTAGAAGATAGAGCTGGATATATGCATTAGATCCAAAGGTCTAGGTGCATGGCTCTCAGATCCAAAACTTCACATTGATGGCAATCATAAGCTAGAAACTAGTCTAGGAATATTGCATGAGCAAGCACTAGACAGAAATTTTAATACACAAACTTTCTAGTATCTGTTGATTACTATGGCCTGCACTAGATAGTACAATCATAGGGAGAGGGTTACTACTAAGTTTGTGTATAATTAATTTAGTCATCACACTTGTATCGTTGTAATAAAATAAACCAACATTACAATAAAATACACCATCTTCTAATTTGTTAAATATAGCAGCATATTGGAGTCCTGTTGCCCTTCAGCAACTTCACAGCTAAAACAATTCGGATATTTTAAATTGACTCACACACTCAATTTCGTAACCATCCATTTTCAAGTTGCTAAAGATTTTTCTTGCATCACTGGCAAAAGACTTGAGTTTTTGAACATTAATAACTAAATCAAAGTCTTTTATAGTTTGCATTAAGAACGTTTTGTAGATCATTTTTTAAATTGGCAAAAATTGTATAATCATCAATATATTGTGATCTTGGAGGTCAAAAAGATGGAAGTTCTTGCCTTTTGCTTTTAAAACATCACATGATCACCATTTCACATGCGTTCCACATGCTGTTACTACGAGTACTAAACTCTCCATACAATAGTGCCACCAAGTGCAAGCCTTTGTAATCAATAAATGCAGGTAGGTTTGTGCATGAAATTCATATCTAGTGCCTAATCATTTAATATCACCAGACTAGTTTTTTGCTTGTGGCTTTTATCAGTGAGGAGCCTTGTATTTGAAAGCACTGCACCTAGATCTTAGGATCTAATGCAACCCTCCAGCAGTCACCTTTTACCAATTTAGTTAATTATAAATCCAGGATCCCAAGACGAACACATCATAATGGTTTCCAACTCAAGCTCATTTGCTTGTATAACCATATAGCTGAACTCAGTTCAACATCTATACATTGTGGTGTCTGGTTTTTCAAAAACCACAGTCACCATTATCCTATGGGCAGAACCATCAAAACATCACATGATCACCATTTCATATGTTTACAGATACTGTTAATAAGAGTACCAAACTCTCCATACAGTAATGCCACCAAGTGAGTTTTGAAGTAAACCAAGATGGCAGCCTTTTTTTTTAGGGTAAATGTACAGTTTCATGGGCTTATAATGTACTAAGATGGGTTTGTTGTTAAATTAAAACAAAATGAATAAATTGATTGTTAAATTTTAAAAAAGGAATAAATTCCAATCAATTTCAATAAGAAGCTTAATTTCAACTTTTTTTTACTTATAACATGGGAAGTGACGAAACACTCTTAACATTGTTGTACTTTGACTCAATTCAGCAAGTTTCTTTTTGTCAGCAGTTTTTCTGGTAAATTGTAATAATGATAAAAATTTGAAACCTTCATGTCACAGAACATGATGCCGTGAACTATTTTCAAAAATATAGGTTCCTGACAACATGAATAAAGTGCAGATGTTGTATTTATATATTTTTTTTCTAAGTTAATCCAAAAAGAAAATAAACTGTACATACTGTAATTAATTTTTCCACAATGATTTTTAAAATAAAAAAATAACAGTAATAAAAAAAAATTAAATATGAAATATGAAGTTTCTTAGTAGACATTTTGAAAAAAACATTTTTTGAGGACTCCAAAATTGTAGAGTTATTAAAAATACATGCTGCCATCTTGGTTTCCTTGAAAACACCTCACAAGCATAATTTTTTTAAATAAGTCATCTAAAATTATTTTCATTTCTTTCTTTCTTCCAGACAGTGTCTTACATCCATAAAAAAAAGTATTGTGAATTCTTGCTTTTTTGTTGCTATTAACTGCATAACTATTTTTAGTAGAATGTTTTTTTTATTCATCTCACTGTAATGTGTGCCACCTTCAAAATTTATTAATATTCTAAGGTAATTTGTCTAGCTTAACTATCTTATTTTTCTGCTAACATTCCGAGTTTCTTTATTCTCATTAGATTTAAGCTTTCAACTTTCACTTTAATATTAAACCATTATTATTGATCAGAATATAATACCTTTTACCTCATTCATCTTGTTACCTGCCCTTTACTCATAACCCAATTTAATACTATTTTGGCTATTCTTTTACTATTCATAAACTGCAATCTATCAAACATTTTCATTTTACTTTTTGCATCTCTCAAATGAAAACGTGACCATCCCATTTCTCCTTGAATTGTCTCCCTTGTTGTCCATACATCTGCATCCAATGCATGTCTTCCTACTTCCCTTTGAACTTTTTTTAAGTAATTTAATTTTAATTTTTCTAAGTAATTTAACATAAACGTCTCCATACAATAGTGCCACCTAGACGGCACTACTGTATAGAGAGTTTGTCACTGTTTTAACAGTTTATGCAAGCATAGGAAATGGTGATCATGTGATGTCTACTTAACTTTAATCCAAAATGCAAGGCTTAGTGCAATGGTATGGTATCGAATTTAAGAGTTAAAGGGCTCTGAACCAGAAGTTGCTTCTACAATTTCCGGAGCTCAAATGTATATGATTTCCCAAGCGATAAACCACCCGATTATTTTATTTTATTTGGAAAGTCTGCAAAATAAACATATTTAATCCACTGGACACAAATTTAAGTATATATAATAAAATTATTTAATTAAAAATAACTGTTATAAACAAAAAAAAGTAGTTTCAATTTAACTATTGTTTATTACTTTATATATTTTAATTATTTACTGCGAATTCTTTCAGTTCCCCATAGCGATAACGTAATTTAATTCAAAGATAAGATGATTTTATTTCTATAAATAAATGTTCTACTTTCTCAACATTATCAATTCCCTAATTACCTCGCTTATTAAAGATAATATATAAAACAAATTCTATTTAATTAGAGATTATATATGTGTACTTAATCAATAATTACAAACAGTTAAAAAAATTCTAGTCAAATAATTTACGTTGTTTATTTGGAAAGCATTTTGTTTATTTATTATACAACACTTATATTAATGATAAAAAAAAGATAAAGATCAACAAAACAAAACAAAAAAGTAAGCATAATGCATAAAAAATTCTTCACATAAACAATAATATAAAACAAACTCAATTTTAAAAAAGATATTCAAATTAAATTACGTACCCCCCCCCGCCATAAATTACCTGCGTAAGGATAAAAAAAATCTTGTTTCCATGATATACGCAATGAAAAATGAAAAAAATAAAGATAAGACTAATTAATTACAAAAAACACACACCCATATTAAAAGATAAAATTTGGAAATAAACCTATTATGTAGATTAGGATTATAAATTGATCTAGTTTTATTTTTAGATAATTTTATTGTTGTTAATATTTTTAAATCATTTGTCTTTTCTTCTTCTTATTATTATTATTAGTCTTGCTATGACATATTATTCCGGTATGACGTATTACCCTGGTACTGTTCCTATCTGGTAATAATTATTCAAAGTTTTCGTTTATGACGTCATGACATCCAAAAATCCTGGCATGACTAATCCATGTCAAATAAACTGACTCTTTCCGTTTTGGAAAATATTAAATGATTCAGGCAGCCACACTGACTCCCCCCAGCCTCCACAATATAATATATCTCTTGCAGCATTATTCTTAAGTAATACAGTTCTGTATTGAAAAATACATTTACAGCTAAAATTTTATGTATTTGTGGGTTTTTTTTTTTTTGCTAAAACTTTATATATGTTTTTTAATATATATATAAGATTGAACTTACAATTCACCATTTTTAGATAAAGCTAAAACTTTATTTTGTTGTTCGTTTTTTTCTTCTTAGATTTTAAAAAAACAACAAAGCTAAACATTATGTTACAGATCACCATTTAAAAAATGTTTCGGGGTTCTTTTTCATGTCATTGGGAATAAGATGTGCCTTTGCCCCCTTTAAATTTGAAGTTTGGTATCACATGTGCTGAGTGTGTATATGGCACAAAGTGCTGTATTATATGGGGAAATAGGAGAATGTTTTTGACCACACAAAGTGCCATATTAAAAACTCACAACAACCTGTTTTTATTTTGTATCAAAATGTGCTTATTCCTTTTTCCATAATAAATATATCTCCATATTTTTTTTTTTAGATTTGAAGTTTGGTATTACACATGGTATGATGAATGACTCCAGTGACATATTATTCTAAGTTCGTGATATGTTTAAAGTAACACTTCCATGGGAGTTGCAAACAAATTTTATAGATTAAGTTTATCAGAACATCTCTTAGAGGCGTTATTTTAAACATATCACAAACTTGGAATAATACGTCACCCAAATATATCATAACAGGAATAATACCAAAGTACCTTATTATTTTTAATTGCTATTTAACAAATGGTATTTTCCCTAATTTACTTA
Organism: Epiperipatus broadwayi; assembly: GCA_028023455.1. Classification (NCBI taxonomy): domain Eukaryota; kingdom Metazoa; phylum Onychophora; class Udeonychophora; order Euonychophora; family Peripatidae; genus Epiperipatus; species Epiperipatus broadwayi. The sequence goes on from JAQFVV010012446.1 coordinate 2,416,757, forward strand.
AACTTGTTAAAGTTGTATCTATTTCTAAAAAAGAAATTAATAATTGAGTGATTTTAGACTTATTTCAGTTCTATACACTGTTGCATGAATATTTGAAAGATGCTTACATAATATTATTTTTAATGTCAACAAGACTTTGACATCAAAGCAACATGGCTTTTTACCTAATAGGTCCACTGAAACAAATCTGCTATTTTAGATCACAATTCCAATTCCTTTGAAGATCAATCTAAATTAGATGTTATTTATTTTGATACGTCCAAAGCTTTTGATAAAGTTAATCATAAAATTCTTAGCAGATTGGATTTTTTGAAAAGATTAAATGATGGTCTTGTGTAAAGTTTAGCAATAAAATATCATCACCATATTGTTACTTCAAGATGCCTCAAGATATTATTCTTGCACCATTATTTTTTAATGTATATGTTGATGACCCAAAAATTATAGTCAATTCTTACATACCTTCTATGTTATGCAAATAATTGCAAAAGTTTCAGGCATATCTGTTCTATTAGTGATATGGGTTTTTTTTACTTCAAAGAGATATAGATAATTTCTTAAAATGGAGTGAAAATAATCATATAAACATAAATATAGATTCATATAAACATAAATATGGATTAAGTGCTCTATTATCTCTTATTCTAGGAAATCTGAAATCTTAAGGTTTTATTACTGTATCTATGGCTCCAAAATCATAACAAATGATCATCAAAGAGATCTAGGAATAATATTTTCCAATAATGGTTTTTTTCCACCATCACATTAAATTTATGGTGAACAAAACTCTCAAAGTTACAGGAGTTAAATATTTAATAAATGTACAAAAAGTCAAACGTTTATATCTTTGATAGTCTCCATCTTGGAGTATGGATCAATTACATGTAATCCTCATTCAAGACAGATATACAAAAATTCAATTGTTTTTGACAAATTTTTTTAATTAAATAATCTAAATAATGATCAGTGTATGCTGAGACAAGAAACAAAAGATCTTAAATGCTTGCATAAAATTATTTCCCAGAATATTACTGTATCTAATTTGCTCTTTAAGTTAAGTATCGTAATAGAGCACAATAAGAAATCATACCCACAATATTTTGAATTTAAAATTTGTAAGTCTAATCCCTTTACTTCATTTACCCAGAACTTATAAAGTACTAAGCCTGATGATATTTAATTTTGATATTTCTAACTTCACCAACGAGCATTCGAAGCGCAGTGTAATTACCAATGAAGACTTTGCAAATAAAGACATTTTTTTACTTAGATTTCAAACCAATTCACTAGAGTCATCTTAAAAAAATATTGTCTTTAATCCCATTTGGTTTATTAATTTTTTACTTATTAATTCATTTCATTTTTTTTACTTTGTTTCTATTATTTTATGTTTTTTAATACTAATCTATACTTGCATATATTAATTAACTCATTGTTTAATCTTGGCTTAATGCTGTGGATAACTACTTTAAATAAAGAATTGAATTGTTGTTGTTGTTCTTCTTATTCTTCTTCTTATTCTTCTTCTTATTCTTATTCTTATTATTCTTTTTCTTCTTCTTCTTCTTCTTCTTCTTCTTCTTCTTCTTCTTCTTCCTCCTCCTCCTCCTCCTCCTCCTCCTCCTCCTCCTCCTCCTCCTCCTTCTCCTCTTCTTCTTCTTCTTCTTCTTCTTCTTCTTCTTCTTCTTCTTCTTCTTCTTCTTCTTCTTCTTCTTCTTCTTCCTTCTCCTCCTCCTCCTCCTCCTCCTCCTCCTCCTCCTCCTCCTCCTCCTCCTCCTCTTCTTCTTTTTTTTTTTTTTTTTTTTTTTTTTTTTTTTTTTTTTTTTTTTTTTTTTTTTTTTTTTTTTTTTTATTATTATTATTATTATTATTATTATTATTATTATTATTATTATTATTATTATTATTATTATTATTATTATTATTATTATTATTATTATTATTATTATTATTATTATTATTATTATTATTATTATTATTATTATTATTATTATTATTATTATTATTATTATTATTATTATTATTATTATTATTATTATTATTTTTATTATTATTATTATTATTATTATTATTATTATTATTATTATTATTATTATTATTATTAGTTTTAAATTAAGTTTATTAGGTTTATTATATACATTGAAGATTATTTACAAGTCTTATTGAAACAAAAGAGATTTCAAGTAGAAAAGCAATAAGATAGATGCTCATATAATTGAACAATAATTAATATATATTTAATGCATATTAATTAGCATATTCAATAGCCAAGTTACTGGGTTGTTGTTAATGAGATCAGACTACATGCAGCTGCAAAAATATCAGCTGGTGCATGGGTTTGATCTCTGGTCTTAATGTTATTTCATTTTTTTAGAAAGAGTGATTTACTATTGTGAGGTGTGGGGTTAAAGCTTAGATAACATCTTATGAACCAGAATGCAAAAAGAATGAATGTAGTAATTCTAATATGGGGACACTTTGTATATTTTTTGAGGTTGTTGATGAGTTTGAATGAATCATGGTAGTGATAAGAGTATCAAAGGGAGAAGTGAGGAACAACCCATAAGAAAGTGTTCTAATGTTTCTTCATTTCTATGACAGAGGGCGCATAATAGATCTATATTTGTGAAGTGTCACTTGTGGAAGAGAAAATAATTTGTAGAGAGGGCGTTGACATTTATTTTTATAAGAAGCCCAGATATTTGGATTCCAGATGCCAATATCTGAACTTTTTTTTTATATTTGTTACTACATATTATTAGATATACTAATATTATTTTCAATTTCACATGTTTGCCAATAATTATTTTTATTTAGAAATAGATTATGTGAGAAAGTAGTGTCCTCTTCTTTTTCTACTTCTTCTTCTCCTTTTCCTCCCCATCCTCTACTATTACTACTCCTTCTTCTACTTCTTCCTCCTCCTCCTTATTCTTCTTCTCCATCTTTTATTATTATTATTATTATTATTATTATTATTATTATTATTATTATTATTATTATTATTATTATTATTATTATTATTATTATTATTATTATTATTATTATTATTATTATTATTATTATTATTATTATTATTATTATTATTATTATTATAACAACAACTATAAAAATGTAATCTAATGAATAGATTTTGGTGAAGGCAAATGCACAAAGATAACTGTTGAAGCTGGTAAATTGAAAAAAAGCTATATCATCTTGAATATAGGTCAAAACAGATAGCCACATTGGTACAAGAATAAAATGCTTAAAATGATGACTGGATTTTAAAAAATGACTAAAATTATCATGGATGAATAACATCACAGAATCAATGATTAATAGTGGGTGCATGTAGAAAAGTGGATGGAAAAATTCCAGGACATGATTTATCCATACTGTTGCTCATCATCAAAATGAAAGATCAAGTGAGTGATGATGATGATAAAAGTATGGTAATAGCTAAAGATTACAAAATCAATGGTTATCTATCAGCTGTTATTAAGGAAATGTTAAATAGACAATAAAAGAATCATCAAGACAAAAGACAATTATTGATACTGTAGTGTACCCATACATTCCAAAAATCAGACAAATTAAGGAAAATCTGCAATAAGGGTAACATCAGAACCCCTTTCGAGAGCCATACCACACTATGAGGAATTCTAACATCTACAAAGCCTAAACTTGAAATGCTGAAAAGAAAAAAAACTACATCTATGAAATACCATGTGAATGTGGAAGAATGTATATTGGTGAGAGCAGTTGTCCCATTGAAAAGTGCTTGCAAGAATACAAACTGATGATTAGAAGAGAGAAAACAGATGTGTCTAAAGTAGAAGACCATGTATGTACCAATGAAATATGTTCAATCGGGAAAATACACAAATATTGGATAGGGAACAAAAGATACAAAGAAGAAAATTTAACGAAGCTGCTCATATGACAATGGCAAAAAATTCCATAATCCAACCTAGTGTGACTATACATAATGTATGAAAACCACTAATCAACTTTGCTCTTAGGAAAAAGTGGAGAAATCAGGATGAACCTCATAGATAAATATATGAAATTTCTACCGACTGTTGTCTTTGGCAGGATGGCTCACTTGTTTACAGCATTACCTTAAAATTCAATACACAAGAATCTAAGAGTCCAGCTTCGATTTTTCTGCTTATACTGTCACTGGTCAGGCCAGCAACATCTGAAAAAGAGGGGGAAATAATATCTCTCAAATCGTTGCTATTACTAACAATTGAATGTCTTTGGAATATTTAAATAAAGTTAAATTTTTCTAAGACACATTCTATATTGATACTAGATTACGGAAATAGTTCAATATAAAAACACAACTAAAACAACATCATCACAAACCTTCAGGAAAACATTCTCACTCAGAGCCAAAAATGTATTAAGCTTATATTTGATTTGTTAGAATGTGCAGTATTAGTATTGCCTTTAATTTATTACATTACAGTTATAAAATTATCCAAGCTATGTAAAACATCAATAGGAAAAAGAGTGCTCAACCATATAAACAAAACAGGAGCCCATTTGTGGAGTAGTAATTTTAACAGCTCCAAAACCTTCTGACTTAAATAAAACAATCATTATCATAATAATTATATACTTTTTTTGTACATCATCCTATGCCAGTAATAATTAAAAATAGAACTATTTTATCACATGTCCTAGTTACACTTATGTTAGGAAAAAACATCACATTCACAAATCTCTCCACTAAACTCTTAATAAAGTCAGTTATTCCTCTCTGTTAAATTTTTCTTCTCGTTATATTCCTCCATCTAATTGTTTCACCTTCTTTACCAGACCCATGCTACCTTGTGTTTTCTTCTGAAGTCACCAATGATTTGGTCAATGACACTTTCGCATCATAACTGTTTTGTGTCTTTTAAGTCCAATCATAACTTTGCTGTTTAGAAGAAATGTTAATGACAATAGAAAACTCTCCATATCGTAGTGCCACCAAATGAAATCCATAATCAATGGTTGCAAGAAGATTTGTGCATAAAATCACTATCTAGTGCCTTCTTATCCAATATTCCCAGACTGGTTTCTAGCTTCTGGCTTTCATCAGTGATGAGCCTTGATATTTGAGAGCATTGCATCTGGATCTTCGGATCTAGTGCAACCCTCCAGCAGCCATCTTTTACCTATTTGGTTATACAAGCAAATGACCTTGGATTGAAAGCATTATTGTTTTGTCTTGGGTTCCTAGCATTATAATTAACCAAATAGATAAAAGGTAGCTGATACCTTTACTCATTGATGAGATACTTAAGCAAGACAAAGAGAGACTGTGCCATAGCCTATGCACTTCTACCATTTTGGAGAAGAATTATACAATAACTTATTTCACTTTTTATCTCACTGTTTTCGATATTCAATAGTATCTTTCAATATATCATTCAACTCCTGTGCAGTTAGGTGCAGGTGGTACAGCATCCGACTTGGGATCAGAAGATCCCAGGGACAATTCAGGTGCAGACTTCTTATGACCTCCCAAGCAATAAAGTCATTAGTATTTTTTTAAATTCTCATAGCTACTTCTTCTTTAAATAATTTAGTATCATCATCCCTCCTCTCCTCTACTATTTAAACCTTCTTTCTAACTGGGACTAATAATGAGTACATTTTTAAATATATGCCTAATTATTTTTCTGATTTTTTTTTAAAAAAAATTTCAATAATCTCTCTTCATCCCCCACTCCCCCATTTAGCCACATTTTAAATCATATTCTTACAATTTATTATTAGTTTTATTTAGCTTTAATTTTTATCCTTTTTTTTTTCATGTGTCATAGCATCGTCCGGGAAGCGGACACGCTAACACGGGACAACTGCTTGTAAAGCAGCTGCGCTGACCACTCGACCACCAATGCTTGACTTTTTATCTTTTTTTTTAATTCCGAAAAATTCTTATTTCTAAAATTCAGAATTTTCTTTTTTATTGTTATTCTTTTCAGTCTCTTCTCCACACAAAGCTACCATTTAGGAAGTCTTAATTAAATGTAATTTCAGTAGATCGTAGAATAATCTCATTGCAGACTTAATTTTTTTCATTGTCACTTTCACTATCTGTTAATCAACATCCCAAGATTTTAAAAGCACTAATCTGTTTTACACTCGTGGCAATAGTTTCTTTTCTGCTTTTTAATTTTCTCGATAATTTCTCGACACCTCCCCCCCCCCTATTTTGAATCATGTCCTTACAATTATTTTCTTTCTTTTTTAGTCGCCTACAGTTTTTGTAAAAAAAAAAAAAGAAATTCAGCAAATCTTTATAAATAATATTCCTGTAGTGTAATTTTCACTACACCATTCTCACTGCAAGGTAGGTACTTCATTACAGGTAGGTACTAATTTCTATCTGCTTTTAAACCTTGTTGACGATTAAAAGTGGATAGAAACCAGCCCCTACCTTGTGTAAGATTGATGTTGTAAAAATTACAATACAGAAATATTATTTATCAAGTGGATAATCTCTAATCTAATGACTGAATAATAAAAATTATTTATATCAGCAAATCTTTAATTTAAAATGTTAATTGGTCTTGCATTGGTAGTCGAGAGGTCAGCGCGATTGCCTTGCACTTGCAGGCAGTTGCCCAGGTTGCAGGTTCGCGTCCTGGCCAATGCTATGATACTTAAAAAAATATTAATTAATAATAATAAAAAAAGAATCCATTCCAAAAATTATGACCACTAAGACATTTAAAGTTCTTTTTTTAATTTTACATTGCATACTTTACATCAAACTTCCTCACATAGATAGATGTAAATATGAAATCACTTATTTGAAGAAATCACTTATTTGAATCTTACATATAACTCTTGAACTATGAACAAAGTGTTATTTATCTAAATTAGGAGTTCTTAAGTTGGGATGCACAAACCTCTTAAGAATCCATAGAAATTTTTCATTATGAACTGGAATTAAAAAATTATACATATCATTTACTTTAGCAACTATATGAAAGCAGTCAACACTCATACTATACCAATATAAATAACAAGCAACAATCTCAATCTGTTGTCATGGCAACCTCCATTAACCAATAAAGCAATTGATTTTCTCTGCAGTTTTATTTTATGCATTTAAAAACGATGTTCTGCTTGGCACTAGTCAGGGTGGATGAGATATTTTTATTAAATATATATAGTGTTGTGAGGACTTAGAATGATCTTTATGCTAATGTGGCAAATTCAGAAATCAGTGGATAGTTATCTACAAAAGTGAGAATGGAGATGGTTTTATGATGTCATTGGAAAACTTAAATTTGTAAATGTTTGCCAAAAATAACTTTCTAAATGTTTGCCAAAAATAACAGTTTGAACAGTTGTTGAACTATATTAGATTATCAGGTATTAAAGCTGTAGGAAAATTATAAAATATAATTTTAAATAATCCTAAAATTTAATTTTAAACATGCCAAGTTAAGTGTCATAAAACTATCTGTCATATTCTGAAAAAGATCAATGGTTTTTGCTTGATTGGCAAAGGGATCTAATGGATCAAAATAAGCTAATCTTACTAAAAATGACAAAATGTCATAGGGTGCTATACATCCTTAGTAATTGGGTCATTGTTTCATACATAATAAATACTTTGCTAAAAAAAAAAGTTCTGAATCTTAATTTTTAAGGCTGATTAAATTATATAAAAATGAAGCATATATCCTCTGGGATAACAACCAAATCTGCAGAGCATTTATGTTCACTGGATGTATATTCCTGTAGAAAATGAAATCTTATAATTTCTTTTACACCTCAGATTGCCATATTAATAACTCAATCTTGCCTGACTTTTACATATTGTAATGCAATACACATCATTAATTCAGAATACTAATTTTATGATTTTTTTCTAATTCTTACAAAAATTGGTAGTCAAAACAATGATGTACGATTAAACGACAGCTATGCATTTAAATTATAAACATTTTTATTTTCCAATATATAAACAATTTATTTGTAATACTATTTAAATATAAACAATGATTAATTTTATTACCTGAAATATATTCCACCAGAGGCACTGCGTATTCATATTTGTAGAGAAGATGTAGAATTTTTATTGGGAGATATTTATTTACCTGTTTATTACGAAAATGCCCCGTAGTTAAAATTTTTTTGGAAGAAGCATGTGGTATCATGCGCCATCTCTTGGTCAATTTTGGTCGCAATTTCTTCATTTTAGACTTATTTGATAGGAAATTCAATGCTTTCAATTTTAGTTCTAAAAACATCCGCATATAGCGTTATATTTTTTTAAAAAAATCATTAATCTTCACAGCCTATTTGTTACATCGCTGTGTCTTCTTCTTTGATTGGATACCTACCAAATCTTCTAGGCCTGTTTCTAAATGACAGATTCATAAATGACAGATTCGAAAACGAGGATCGGTAACTAAAAACCATTCTCGCTAAAGAAAGAAGATGTACACATTCGTAATGATTTTGATGTAAATAATTATATTTATTGTAATTTTTTATGTTCACAAATAATAAAATATAGTTCTCTATCAAAATATAAAGTTTGACTTGGAAAATTTTAAATATTAGAAGAAAAATACATTTGGAGAAATAATCCGTAACAAAAAATAATTATTGCTACATAACGTAATCAGGAAATTTCTAAGGCGTGTTTCTAAATGAAGATTCAGAAATGACAACGAAGCTTTGTATGTTCGTAATTGAAGTAAATAATAACATCTATCATAATTTTTTACATTCATAAATAAGATTTGATGTTACTTTATGGAAATATAAAGTTTGATTTGGAAAATTATTGCTACATAACGTAATCAGAAAATTTCTAAGGCGTGTTTCTAAATGAAGATTCAATCACGACAGCGAAGCTGTGTACGTTCATAATTGAAGTAAATAATAACATCTATCGTAATTTTTTACATTCATAAATAAAATTTGATGTTACTTTATGGAAATATAAAGTTTGATTTGGAAAATTTTAAATTTTACAAGAGAAATAAGCAAACTGGAAATAAAAAGAGAATTACTTGACAGCTGTTGATCTGAATAACGGCACAATCATTGGTTGAGTTATAATTCTTTTGTTTTACTGCTACCTATTTTTTACACATTTTTCTTATATTTTTCGACAGTTATTAACATTATTTTTATTTTTTCGTTACATTTAACCAATTTGAATCTAAAATTATTCAATTTTTAGAAGCTGAATTAAAAAAATTCTGTGTATTTTAGATTAATATTTTAACAAAAGAACTGATTGCAAATGACACAGACCAATCACATTGTTCTCAGATTTAAGTAGAGGGCCAATAGCTAAAAGAATCAGTTTAAGTAGAGGGCCAATAGCTAAAAAAATCAGTGAAAGGGTTAAGTTAAGTGTGGTGAATAGATATAGTTATTTGGGAATTATTTTAAGTAATCAGAAAATTTTTTGGATGAATGGGAGAAAAAATTGATTAATGAAGCAAAGAAAAGAAAGGGATTGATAAAGTAATTAACAGTGTTTTCATATAATAAATATGATGTAGTTAGAATTATATGGAAAGGAGTTGCAGTAGCAGAGTTAACATATGGTTAAATTACTTAAAAAAAGTTTAAAGGGAAGTAGGAAGACATGCATTGGATGCAGATGTATGGACAGCAAAAGAGGCAATTCAAGGAGAAATGGGATGGTCAAGTTTTCATATGAGAGATGCAAAAAGTAAAATGAAAATGTTTGGTAGATTGCAGTTTATTGATAATAAAAGAATAGCCAAAATAGTATTTAACTGGGTTATAAGTAAAGGGCAGGTAACAAGATGGGTGAGAAAGGTAATTTGGTATGCAAAAGGTTTGGATAAAGAATGTATATCAGTATATTTGTGCAAAAGATGGGATGATTGTATTAAGAGGATTGTTGAGTGTTGTAGTAGTAAGGAATGGGATAAAGGAATAGATTTATTAATAAAGAATAGGGAGTTAGAGAGATGGAGAAATAGTATGGAGAGTAAAAAGAGTTTACATATACACCTGGGTATCTTTTTACGCGGACTTATTTAACACGATTTTGAAGTTACGCGATTCGTGTTTCACCGGAAGTCGAACTCTGATATTGCGCTATTACTTTAAATAATAAATTTCGCGCACTTACGTTATATTGAAAGTAATAGCACATTATTGAAATTCGACTTTCAACTTAGTAATTTCAATATTTTCAGTGCTTTATAATAGTAAGATTTTATGCAATAATGAAATTAAAATCATGATTTCCACATTTTATGTATACACACATTAAATTTTACAAGATTATCATGTAAATTTGTTCAAACATTGTGCGTGTTAATTTTGCATTTTAAATCACATTCTGTTTTTGCTTTTTAAAAAAGAACATTTAATCAATTATTAATCATTTAGTGTCCGCAAGTTTATTTTTAAAAGATGAGTAATAGCAGTGGGCACAATTAAAATTTAAAATTAAAGACAAAAATAAGAATTTAATTTTTAGTTGTTAGATTAATTACTAATTATGTTGTCACCAGAAAACCATTAATTAACATAACATGAGAGTGACGTTGGCACTAGTTGTATTTCATCTTGTGAAGAATCTGATTTTTTTATCTGTTTGCAAACGAACCTTTTTACCGGCAAATAGCGATAATAATTAAAACATGCTGCTTAGTTATTTTTTGTTCCTTCTTTTTTCTTGTTAAGGAATGTTTTAGAAACCAATTAATTCTCCTATTGTCTACTTTTAGTAATCAGCACTTTTAATCTAGCTGCTTAATTAGTTTCTAATCTGAAGCGCTTATCTTTAATAGCGTACCAAATTTAATTACAAAATTCCTGTCTGTTTCATTTAATAAAACTTATTTTAATAAAACATTAATTACCTATAACTTATTTTAACAAAACTTATTAATTATTATACACATATATAGCAATATAAATTACTGTAAATTATGCATAAAAATATATTGTTTTGAATAAAATTAAATATTATAGTTAAAAAAAGTTTGTCTTGTATCAATTTTTTTCAAATTTGAAATTTTTTATTAGTCATATTTTATTTCCTTATTTTTTTTTTTTTTTGCACGAATTTTAAAGTAAATTTTACATTGGTGCTTTGCTTTTACGTGAGTTTTGAAAAATCACAGTCCGTATCCCCTCTTTTTCAAGGTAAGTTACGTCTATTTTTGCATTATTTCGTTTGCACGTGTTTTCTGAGGAACCTATCTATCGCGTAAAATGAGACCCAGGTGTATATAGAAATAAACAGAATATTAGGTGTGAGTTATATATATGATAATAGTAAGAAAAGTAGTTTATTATTTAAGGCTCGAACGGGATCTTTAGTTACAAAAGAATATACATGTAAATGGAAAAAAATGGATGATTTATTTTGTAAATTATGTAAGGAAGGAATAGAAAATATTAGGCATTTGTTAATTGAATGTAAATGCTTGAAATCAGAAAGGGTACATATAATGAAGTTATGGAAAAATAAATATGAAAAAAGTGATTATACAGAAAGTGAATTATTGGTTTTTATGCTGGGTTTGGGAAAAGATAAGGGGGAATTAGATATAAAGGCCATAGAGTTGACAAAGATTATGTTGTGGAAATGGGATGGAGCAGAATATGGGAAAATTTAGAGTGGGGAATGGAAAATAAAGTGGCTAACATGTTTATCTGGGCATAATTGCTGAGATATTCTTGACTTCATTAAGGAAAAGCCACAATACATCACATCACATGACAATTGGTTATTGTTATAGAAGGCATAATTAAAAATGGCATACAAATTACAAACATAAATATTGTGCACAATGATAGAATTATAAAGCTACTAATAACATTTCTCAAATACTAAGTATTCTTAATATTTGAAAGAGAAACTGGATTGGATATATATTATGAAGAAAGTATAGTTTAATGAAAGAGGTTTTGGAGGAATGGTGAGTAAAAACAAAAAGAAATGATGGGAAATATTGACGTTGTTGGATGATATAAGAGATGGGAAGAGTTATGTGGAATTGAAATGCTGAGCAATGAAATGGAGTGGGAACATGGATGAATTGATGTGATTACTTTCTAAAGTAGTCCATGGGATAGAAGTACTATTGGTGATGATTAAGTATTCTCACTGCTGACTCAATAGATTAATTAAACTAATATCAAGTATTCAAAAGAAAGGGGAGTATATTTTTATCAGACTGTTAATTATGTCTGTGACAAACTAAAATTTTAAAATTATGATCGATACAAACACCTGTTCCATTTTATAAAACCAACTCCTGTTGAATATACTCTGTAAATCTCAATCATTTCCAAAATAAGGCAGGAAAAAGTATATAGCAGTCAATAAAATTCATTTCATGGAATAAAAACACTGGACCCAATTACTAGGATATATTACAAGCCAGATTCTAATGATTTTTTTGTAATAAACCTGTAAACTGGCCATTCCTTTTCTTATAGCTAAAAACCCATTTACTACTGATTATAATAGATGGTTAATTTTTGTTTCAAATATACTATCTAATTAACTATTTCGAGTTTGTCATTCAAGTCACAGACATGGAAAATGGAAGTCTCTACAATTTTATTTTCTAACTAAGAGGGGACCAAAAGTAATCACAATTGTCTTCTGCTAAATATGCCTGTTGTTGTACATGCTTCTACTGTCACATACTTCTTGTGGGGACCCTTTTGCATCAACCTGCCAAATTATTTTACCATGTTTATCATGGTGTGATGTAGCATATTTTTTTGTCAAGTGCATTTCGTGTATTTGGCGATTTTTTGTAATGGCAGAAAAGTTGGAATAATGTGAAATTCTGCTTTCTTTTAAGGAAAATGGCAGAGGAAACAGCTATAATGCTTGACACAGATTATAAGAAAGCCGTTCTGTGGAAAACACAAGTTTACAAATGATTTAATGAAATTGTCAAATTCACCACATCCCCCAATAAATGTGATGAATGAATTCCAATGTCAAGATAATGCTGATATTTTTTTTATTGATGCAAATGCCATTTTCATCTCAAAATTAGTTCTTAACGGTCAGACATTTTATCTATAAGTTCTGAAATGATTGTGTGTTGTGGTAAATGTCCTGTTTTGTGGCATAGTAAGGAGTGCAAGTTTCATCACAACAGTTCCTCTGCGAGCAGTCTTGAGTGTGAAACAATTTTTAATAAAATTCAACATGATTCATCTTATCTATCAGTCATATTCACTCAATCTCTAACTGTGCAACTTCTTTTTATTTTCTTGAATGAAAAAACGCTTAAAAAAAATTTTTTTTTGTCCGAGTCAGAAGTGGCGAAAAAAAAAAAAATGGTGCAGACATTAAAAAGTTTCACATTGTAAATGTTTCTGGACTACTTCGGAAAGTGAAAATATGTTTAAACTGGTGAATTGTATTAAATGGATAATACTGTGAAGGAGATTAAATTTATAACACTTAAAGATAAATAAATAATTTTTTATCATAAAATTTCAATTATTTTTCAGTCTCCTCCCCCCCCTCTCGTATGTAGCCAAAAACTTATTTACTGACTAATATTAGATGGTTAAATATATTGGCTATCTATAAGAAAAATATAAATGCCTATAATGAAAAAAAAAAAAGATTGTTAAATTAGGATATGGACTCCAATTGTATAAACGGCAGATGAAAGCCTCTACTATTTTATTTTCTAGCTAATACCCCCTGCATGATTGTTAGAGAATGGGCATTGGGAACAGGAGGTCACAGGATCGATTCTAGTGCTCAGACTTCTTATGAATTTTGAGCCATAAAGTCATTGGCATTTTTTTTGCTAACTAATAATAACTAAACACCCATTTACTGACCAATATTAGATGATTAAGTCAAAGAAACATTTTAGCATCTATTGAAACAAAATTTTAAGATTGTTAAGTTAGGATTTGAACTCCAATCATAAGCATGGCAGATGAAAATATCTTCAATTACACAGAGGCCAAACTCTTCATACAGTAGCACCACTCAGTGCAAGCCAGAGCTTTCAATGGATGCAGAGAGGTTTGTGCATAAAATTCCTATCTCATGCCTACTCATCTAAAAGTCACCAGATCAGCTTCTAGCTTATGACTTACATCAGTGAGGAACCTTGGATCTCAGAGCACTACACTCCAGCAGCCACTTTTTGCCTTATTAGCTAATGATAAAGCTTTTAGTTCAAAATGAAAACACAATAATGTTTTCGATTCAAGGTCATTAGCTTGTATAATTGTACAGATCTGAACTCAGTTCAGCAATTATACTTTTTGGTCTCTTTGGTTCTTTGATAATCACAGTCACCATAATCCTATTGGATAGGATTGGTATTAAACCACTAAACATCACATGATCACTATTCTTTATGCTTACACAAGCTGTTTTCATAGAGGCCAAACTGTCCACACAGATCCGAAGTTCTATTGTGCAGTACTCGATCAAAGCCACAAGCTAGAAACTAGTCTGGGTATATTGGATGAGTAGGCACTAGATAGGGATTCTATGCACAAACTTTCCTGCATCCATTGATTATTCTGGCTTGCAATGAGTGGTGCTACTGTATGGAGAGTTTGACCTCTGTGAAAACAGCTTGTGTACAGATTAGTAATGGTGATTATGCGATATTTAGTGGTTTAATCTTCATCTTCTTAATTGTCAATTTATTATTCAATAACTAATCACAACATTAAAAAAGCTAATGTTATAAAATGATAACCATTTATATTTATTACTGATTTCAACTCGCGCCTCAATTCTCCATGCCATCCCATATTGCTGACCGACCTGATCACACACATGTTGAAAGGATAAATAAAGTGCGTGATCAGGTGGGTCAGCAATTTGAGCTGGTATAGAGAGTTGAGGGTCGTGTGAAAGTACTGAGTTCGAGTCCCTTATATATTACATTATATGTGCAGGTGTGTGTAAGCCTGTTCAGTATATTAATTTACTGATTTCAGTTATTTAATACTAAACTGGGCGGTGAAGGGGATCTTTTTCGTTTTTGTTTATGAAAGAAATTTTTTTTACTATCCCATGATAATAAAAATGTTCCCTTATTAATGTTCACATAATCTAGTTTTATGATTTATGTCCAGGGATTGTATTTATGACATCATTAACAAAATAAATGAAAAAATATTATAAAGTAATCAGTTTGACACATGAACCTTTATAATTAATTTATCCAAATTGACTAGATATATATATATTTTTTACAGTACTAAAAAGATTAGTTCATTATTTATATTTCTTTTTATTCCAGACTATCACAAGTCTATTGTGATTTTAAGTGAAAAACTTACGGCTTGGGTTGAATAGTGATAATGTAATGACCATACCAACTTAAAATAAAAAAGGGACTACATCTACAGTAAAACCAAAAAGTCTCAAGGTCCTGTAACATTCAATAAATCTTTCTAATCTCTAGGTAATTCACGCATGGATTATTGCGAATGATTAAACGTATAAATTTTATTTTAAAAAATACATCCATGAAATATGAATTCAAATTTATGATTATTATTTCAGCAGTACGCTTGTGTGGTATTCAAGGCACTGAGAGGAAGAGAGAGAAAAGACGCAACCGCCACCCCAACACACTATCTGAGATTTAAGCATACAGAAAATGTAATACCGATAAATAATTGTCATTCGATGATCAAGGCATATTAAAAAAAATTTAAATATATATTACTATTTGCACAACGTAATATTTAATTGTATATAATTTTCTATAGCAAAGTTTGTAAATACACGCAATAAAAATTTCATGCATATCAGATTATGGTTTAATATTTTATTTTTTGCGGATAACCTAGAGATGTGGCGCAAGTATCCGCATGTCTATACCATGGCATTTGAATGTGATTAAAATGAGGCCAAACAATCTTAATTATGTTCTGCAGTCAATCTATCTAACTACCTAATTAAACGGTCAGTAAATGAGAAACTAGCTCTGGACTTAAAAATGCGCATTTTAAAATTATTAAAAAGGCTTATTTTGAACAAAGCAATGAATGTAATAGAAAAAATATATATATCAAATAATGTATTTATTAAAAATCTATAACATACATCATTTCTAAGCCAATAAACATCACATGATCGCCATTTTTTATGCTTGCTTATGACTGTTATTAAAACAGGCAAAACTCACTATATGTATTGCCACACATAGCAAGCTAGAGTAATCAATGGATACCAGAAGGCTCGTGCATAAAATCCCCATCTAGTGCCTACTCATCCAATATCCCCAGACTAGTTTCTGGCTTGTGGTCTTCATCAGTGAGGAGCCTCGTATCTGAGAGTACTGCATCTAGATCTTCGAATTTAAGGCAACCTTCTAGCAGCCACCTTTTAACTCACTTAACTACAAAACTATGAGTCTTAAATTGGAAACACCTTAATATTTTCAATCCAAGCTCATTAGCTTATATAGTCAAATAGATCTGAACTCAGTTCAGTACCTATACATTTTGGTGTCTGTGGTTCTTTAATAACCATAGCCACCACTATCCTATTAGGCAGGATTAGTTTTAAGCTAATAAACATCACATGATCATCATTTCTTATGCTTGCTTATAACTGTTATTAAAACAGGCAAAACTCTGGCATCCATTGATTACTCTAGCTTGCTGTGTGTGGCAATAAGTATAGTGAGTTTTGCCTGTTTTAATACATAACTTCTCATACATAAAAAAGTAAACATGAAAAAGAATTGCGCATCTCTCCCTATTCAAGAATAAACAGAAGTTGAATATATACATTATTCACATTCCACAACTAGTATGCCACTTAAACTTATCTTTTTAGAAATCACTTGTTTTACCGCCTTACTTTTGCGGCTTGCAGAAATTGTAGGTTAACGCACAGACATGACGTAATTAACCTTACTGGCTACTTATCGTAATCATTTCTGTTTAATGTTTATTTTTGCTTTCAGGCACAATCAGATTATGATATTTAATTAAGTAGATCCCAAAATCGAACGATTCTAATATAACATTAAAAGTATCCCCACTTTCAGTAACGTAACTGAAATAATAATAATGTCCTTGGGTTTAACTTTTGACATTAGATAATAAAGGCAGAAATTCAGTTTCAGTTGATCTAAATTGTTTCTTTTTAAAAGACTTGAGTGTTGAAACAGATAAAGCTTTAGAAGTAGCTGTACACATAATAATTTGAAGACCTAAAATACCTCTTAAGATTTCTGTGAAAGAGTTAATCGCTGTTTTTTAAAAAAACTGGACTGAACTGTTTGTTATCATTGAAAATGAACTACCATATTTTAAGTTAACTAAAATGCCTTTACAGAATATCAACAAATTTAAAAGTAGTATTATAGAAAAGTTAACGTTTTGTTAAGAAAGTTCTTATTCTTACAATTCACAATTTTAAAAAGATCTTTTAATATTTGAAATAAAGCAATGATTTGAAGATTTATACAGTACTCACAGAAATGAAATTTTAATGAAAAATAAATGAAATTTTATATTTAAGAAGAAAAAACAACTTTATTTTTGTTTTGTTTTCAGATGTATTTATTTTAATAAATTTCTCTAAGACAGTGTAAACCAATAAAAAGACGGATCGATTTCTCTCCAGGCTGCTTGCAGCGCCACCTCTAAATCTAAGTCTGAGTTTTCTAGTAACGTAGTTTAGCTATTTAACACAAAAAATTTAAGATGTTAGCATGTCTGGATCATAAACGATAACAAGAAATATGACAGTGGGTTTCATACTTTCATAGATTGTCATCAATGTTCTTTCTCCCTGTCATCACGAAATCTTGCAAATCACTTAAAAACAAATCTTGTAACTCAAAGCTTCCTTACCATCCACAATGTGAATCAATTCAATTATTTCAGTAACAGTTATAACCAATTTAACACAAAATTTAATATTCATGCATTATTCCTTAGTGGGTCAAGGTACAAAATGCACTATTCCATTTCATGTTGTAATGTTAGAACCCCAAGATTTTCTGGTGAATAGCTAAGCCATCTCACTGCATAATACTTGTGTTGGTTCAGACTGGTGCTTCAGGTACCTTGGAGTAAAAACCAGTCTCCTTTTTACTAGGACATACTATAAATACAAAATTAAGATATAATCAGTATATACCTATTTGTTACACATGTAAAAAATGATGCACTATTACCAATATTTTATAGTAATAAAAAATATCGTCACATTAAAGAAAATCTACCGTTTATCACAATTGTGCTATAATTGTTTGGTGTGATAATCATTTAACAGTGGCAGATTAGTCCATTTACCATTTTTTATATAAACAATCATATCAGGAAAAGTTCAATTGGACAGAAATAAGTTCTTAAAATCTCTTTTCAATGTTAATTGATTATTACATAAAAATGATTGAAAGAATGAAAAGACAGAGCTTACTGCTATTAATATTGTTTGTTAGACAACTTAAAAAAGATACAAAGAGAAGTAGGAAGATATGCTTTAGATGCAGATGTGTGAATGGTCAAGGAGGCAATTCAAGGAGAAATGGGATGGTCAAATTTTTAAATGAGAGATGCAAAAAGACAAATGAAAATGTTCGATAGATTGCAATTTATGAATAAGAGAATAACCAAAATAGTATTTAATTGAGTTATGAGTAAAGGATAGGCAACAAGATGGTTGTGAAAGGTTGTATATGTTATGCAGAAGATTTGGATAAAGAATTTATGTCAGTATACTTATACAAAAGGTGGGGTGATAGCGTTAGGAGAATTGTTGCATGTTATAGAAGAATAGATGCATTAATAAAGAATAGGGAGTTATAGAGATGGAAGACTAGTTTGAAGAATAACAAGTATATATATATATATATAAACAGAATATTGGGTGTGAGTTAATTTATGATAATAGCAAGGAAAGTAGTTAACTGTTTAAGGCTCAAATAGGATCTTTAGTAATAAGGGAATATACACAAATGGGAAAATGTGGGTGATTTATTCTGAAAATTGTATAAGGAAGGCATAGAAAGAATTCGGGGTCTGTTAATTGAATGTAAATGCCTGCAAACAAACAAAGTACAAATAATGAAGTTGTGGAAGATTAAATATAAACAAAGTGATTATACCAGAAAGTGGGTTATTGGTTTTTATGCTGGGCTGGAAAAAGATAAGGAGAATTTAGATATAAAGGCCATGGAGTTGACAAAGAATATGTTGTGGAAATGGATAGAGCAGGATAGAGAAAGAATATGAAAAAAACCTTAAAATGGGGAATGAAAAGGGAAGGTAAAGAGGTTGACCATTTCTCTGGGTATAATAGCTGAGAGATTGTTGATTGCAAAATGGAGGTCACAGTGCACAGTCCATTGCATCACATCAATAGGAATATTGAATGATGAACAGAAAAAAATACCACATAGGGAAAATGGAGTAATCTACTTATTAGAATTAAAATAATATACATTAGAATAAAAGAAGAACTTGACAATAAAGCAAAAAAATGTCATTAAAGAAATCATTTATATAATATATCTTAGGTATGAATTCTTGACAATTTTGGATGAGATTCAGAAAGAAGTGCAAGATGAGTTTGGCAGATGAAGTTAGACCAGATAAAATCAGATGGTCATCATCTTAAATAAGAAACTCCAATCAAATTTAAAATGTTTGGAAAATTATAGTTTACCAATAGATATGCATGCACAATATTACACTGTTCTACGTTATCCTTTAAAGATCTTCCATTCAATTCTATTTATTTCCCAAAATCTTCAATTGCACATATATCTTTCCATTTCTTATATCATCTAGCAAGATCAATCTCATCCATCTTTTCTTCTTGTTTCCATTTATCATTTGCCCAAAAATCTTTCATTAAATGATTTTTCATTCTTAGTATATGTTTAATCCAGTTTCTCTTTCTTTCTCTAATTTCTCAATCAAACTTCTTTTTTTATTTGCTCTTTCCAAAACTTCCTCATTTGTTATTTTAATTTATTCAATTAATTTTCTCTATTCTTTTTTACAATCACATCACAAAGGCTTTCATTCTGTATTTAATTCTTTTAGTTATTGTGCACATTTCACAACCATACAATTAATAAAAATAATTATTAATTTGAATTAATTGGAAAGGGTATCAAACAAAGTGGTTAAGGAAGGTATTAAAAATGAAAAAGAATTGATTGATAAATACATTTTTTGGTAACTAAGCAAAAGCTATGAAAACATACCAGTAAAATTTTAAACATTCACAACATGCTATGAATTGGCATAAAAAATTTAGAAAAAAATAATGTTATGACTTTTAAAATATGATAAAAACATGATCGGTATTGAAGCTAAAAATATTAATAATAACAGTAGACAACTACTCTTTCTTATTGCATTACCAAATGTATACCATATAACGCTAAATCATCCATGCACTTTACTACTATTACATAATGCTTTATTTACCACCCTCTTTTACAGTTTACACTTTCAATTGCCCCAGAAATCTTCTTCAGAACTTTTATATATCCCCTAACTGAACTGAAGAAGACTGCTGCGGCAATTGAAACTGTAAACTGTAAAAAAGGTGGACAATTTACAGTTTTGATTGCCCCAGCAATCTTCTTCAGAACTTTTATATATCTCCTAACTCAGCTGAAGAAGATTGCTGGAGCAATTGAAACTGCAAACTGTAAAAGAGGGTCGTAAATAAAGCATTGTGTAACAGTAATAAAGTGCATGGATGATTTAGTATTATATGGTAAACAATACAGACAGTGTGATTTATTGTTTAGGACAAACATTCTAGAGTCAAGGGAAAATATAAAGAAGTGGAGAAAATATTTAAATTTGTTGTTGACTTATTTAGGAATGAAACCGAAAATATTAACATTTATTACTAAACTGTAGGAGTTTTATTAAAGATTGAAAAGAAATGAAACAATGAATGATATGTAATAAATGGAAAAGATTATGATTAAAAAAGGGAGACTGACTTTCATTTTAGGGTGGGAGAAATATAATAAAAAAAATTAAAAATTAATTATTACAGAATTCTTAAATATGGAATAAATATAGAAATAAATAAGAATTTTATGAGTATACATAAACCAATAGTAGTTAATAAAACAGACAAATCTCTCCATACAGTAGCACCACCAATGTAAGCCAGAGTAATCAATGGATGACAGAAGGCCTGTGCATAAAATCCCTATCTAGTGGTTACTGATCCAATATCCCCAGACTAGTTTCTACCTTGTGGTGTTTGTCAGTGAGAAGCCTTGGATCTAAAAACACTGCACTTAGATCTTGTGATGCTTAGTGGTTTAAACCCCATAGTCGATGGCATGTGCGATAGGGAATGACCAATGCATTACATGACTAGAGAAATTATGTAATGCTTTATTGTAGTATTATGCATTTGTTAAACATTAATGAAAAAAATGCTTTTTTATTTAACTACAATTGCACTAATAATTAAGGTATTGTTTGATTTTATTTTGATTCAGTTTTAGTTGTAATAAGCTTCAGTTTAATAACTACATATAATAAAATAAAATCAGGAGTGTGTGAAGCACTGGAGAGAGAAGCTATAATGAATACAAATTACAAGACTATAAAATAATCAGCAGCTTAGTGCTTTTGAGGCAAGTTGCCTCATATTCATGGCAATAATAATAAATAGTGCAGATAAGAATGCAAAATACATGCAAATTCTTTACACAGCCCAGCGTTTGGAGATATAGAAGCAGGTGTCACATCTGTTGATGGAGTTTTTATTACCAGTAATGAAATATGCCTCTAATTTTTCACTTGCTGGCATTTTTCTCTATGTGCACTATTTTTGGGTTAGATGGTTCAAATGTATGACCGGTCTTTTGAATTTTCTAAAAATATTGATGGATTGTCATCATTTTGCTGTGCTCTATTGTATGTGTATCTATGTTGAGCAGTTCTGTTAATTATACTGGCATTGGTCCTACCATAGTAAATAGCTTGGCACTGGGTTGAGGGCATGAGATGCTGTAAATGACATGGGAGGTTTCAGTGGGATCAATTTTGTTTTTAAAGTTGTTAATAAGGCGATTAGTGGCAAATTAATATTGAAATTGACTCTGTGTTCATCTGAAAGTGAGTGATGCTGATATTTTAGTAGTAATTATATGTTAGATTATTTCCATCATCTAATATTAATTGTTAAACATCTTTAGAAAAATTCAAACTTTGGTTAAAATTTTCAAATACATTCAACTGTTCACAATAGCTCTCACATTCATATACAACACAATGTTTCAAATAGTACTGGAAATAAGGTTGGGAACAAAAAAAACATCTCTAAATAATGCATTTCCCCCTTGCATTTTTCATAATGCTTTTATTAAAATGTCTATCAGTTTCAATTGTATATCAGCCTTCTTCGGAGCTGAAAATACAACTGTATTATTTTTTGCAATAATTTTAATACTAAAGCAAATAAAATGGAGCTAATAAATATTTAATGTTAAAAATATGGAAATACATTAACAGATCAACTAAGATCTAAATATATTATCATAATTCACAATCCAGCTTCCTAAAAATCATTTTAGCAAACATGTCCACAACACCCACTTTCTTACTATTAACGGCAATTCATTGGTCTACGAATAATCTTTTTTTCCTCATATAATCAATCATTTGAAATAGGCATTATTCTTTACAAATGTTCTTAAAATATTCATTTAGAAATATGACTAGTGAATTATAGTATGGGGTTTGAACTTGGTTAATCAATCAATAAATTATTATCTCTTGTTTATTTATGCAAACATTCAATAAACTTATTTTGATGTTTTTATATACACATGTACATACTAGTAGTAGTAAATAAACTCAAGTCATACATCATGTGACTTAATTTGATAAGCTTGTAATTGTAAACTAAAGTAATGATCATGCTAACAGCTCTAACAAGCTTTATCGATAAATGCCGCAAGAGAAAGTATTTAAAATTTTTATCTAGAAACTATCCCCATCTCCAAACTGAGGATAGCCAATAGCTTCAAATTGATATGGGGATGGGAATAGTTTCTAGATAAAGATTTTAAATGCTTTCTGTTGTGGCATTTATCAATAAAGCTTGCTTGAAGTATTACCATACTCATTATTTTAGTTTACATAACATACATACATACGTTATTTTTTCTTGCATATTTTACTATTTTTACAATTTTATAAAAATAAATAAAATGCAATAAATAATCTATTTACATCACACTTGATTATATATGTAATATAAAAAAGAAAATAAACATTCAGTCATGCACTTTTCAAAAATTTATAGGCTCTCACCCGTAAAAATCAGTTTAAAAAGCATAAGTGGACCATTTATGCTTAGAGTTTATCATTATATAAGCCAACCTTTGCTCATCAATGCAAATCTTACTGTTACTTAACATTTTGACTATATTTGTTTGGAATTTTGTTAAAAGGTTGTCTTGACAACAGTTTGAAATTGTTGATTGTTATTGATATTGAGATTATCTAAGTGTTGGCTGACTTTTAATGATATATATATATATCCTTTCTTTATTACTATATAAATGTGAAAGTTTGTTTATTTGTTTGTTACTTAATAATTCAACAAATATTTCACAATCTTTATTAATTTTGCATGATTTTTTTTTTTTTTTGGAGAATTATATAGACTATGATTTTTTACTTTACATTACTTAATCGATTTTAAAACTTTGATAATTTGTAATGGTGAAAATGATTTGAAAAATACAATAAAAGGGTGGCACTAATTAAAAGATTACTGATGTCCAAAGTTTTTTTAAACAGGTACAAAATATGTTGTGGCCTGCATATTCAAATATATATTACAGAAATGGAGAGAATTATAGTTTTTAATATGCAAGGTGAAATCTGATTTCATAAATATATTTTAAATTACTTAAATTTCATTTGTGCTAAATATTTAATTTCTTACTTGCAAATAAAGAGTGAATAAAATACCACAATATTTAAATTTCATAGCCAGTTTCAAAAATTAGTTTATTATATGAGAAATATATTTGAACTAAAATCCTAAAACTTCACATTCAGTAGTATAACTCATTGTAAAAAGTTATCTATTTTTTTGCAATACCGCTGTTGCTACCTCATATATTATTATTTTATGGAAATAATACATAAATATATATGCCACAGAAACAGATAAATATTATAAGATGTGATATGTTGGACTATTTCCATAATTTATGAAGGAATGTTGAATGTATCAAAAATTTTAAACTTTATTTAAACTTTCCAAATACACCAACTTGTTAGTAATAACACACAAATAGACAATACAGGTTAGTAATTACACAATGTTTCGAGTATTATTCTCCATTCTTCTTCAGGTGTTGCTGGCCTATATGCACAGTGACAATATTCACTTAGAAGTTGAACTCGCACCTTTAGATTCTTGAATATTGAATTTAATGCAAATGCTCTACCAACTGAGCTATTCTGTCAAAGGCAACATATATATTTATGTATGAGGGTTGGTTCAAATCCTCCTGAGTCCTCCAATTTTTTCCCCCATTATTATTATTATTATTATTTTATTTTTATTTTTCCTAAGAACAAGATTAATTAGAGGCTTCCATACATTGTGTATTGCCATACTGGGTTGACTTATAAGATTATTTACCATTGTCATATGAGCAGCTTCCTTGAATTTTCTTCTATGCATTTTTTCCTCTTTATCCAATATTTTTGTATTTACCCACTTAAGCATATGGTCATTAGTACATACATGATCTGCTATGGTAGACACATCTGTTTTTTCTCTTTTAAACATTAGTTTGTGCTCCTTCAATCACTGTTCAACAGGGCGACAGATCTCACCAATGTATTTCTTCCACATTCACATGATATCTCATAGATGCAGTTTTTGTTCTTCAGCATTTCCAGTTTAGGCTTAATAGAAATAAGCATTCCTCAAAGTGTGGTATGACTTTGGAAAGCAGTTCTAATGTTATATTGACTGCAGATTTTCTTTAACTTGTCCACCATTCCTGGTATGTATAAATACACTACTGTACCAATAATTGTTTTTTCTTTGGGTATTTCTTTGTGTTATCTATTGAAGGTTTTTCTGATGACTGCTGATGGATAACCATTCTTCATAAGCATTTGTTCTATGTGAATCTTTTCTTTTTCCAAATCACTGGTTTCTGAACAAACCTCCTTTGCTCTGTTCCATAGTGATAGTACAATTCCTTGTTTAATGCTTCTTGTATGATTGATGTATATGTCAAGTACTTGCCAGTGGTTCCTATACACTGTTGTTTTTACTTTGCCCTGAGGGAGTCTTGTCACAACAACATCCAAGAATGCCACTTTTTGTTCTTGTTCTGATTCCATCGTGAATTTAATTGTAGGTGATATGTTGTTAATGTGCATCCAGAATGACTGTAATTTTACCTTGCCATGAGGCCATACCACAAATGTATCATCAACATATCGAAGCCACACTTTAGGTGGACATGGAGTAGTATTTATGGCTGTGGTCTCAAGTTCTTCCATGTAAATGTTGCTGAGCAAGGGTGACAGAGATGATCCCATGGCCATTCCTTGATTTTGTTGGAAGAATTGTGAGTTATATTGAAAGTATGTTGTTGTTACATAGAATGTTAATAATTCCATTATACTATCAATAGGTAGAGCTATTGTAGTTTGTAGGCATTGTCTATTGTAAGGAAAAGGTTATGTGACGATAATAGTCTACAAACTAGAACAGCTCTACCTATTGACAGTATAATGTAATTATTAACATTCTGTATAACAACAACATACTTTCAATATAACTCGGAAGAATTCCAACAAAATCAAGGAATGGCCATGGGATCATCTCTGTCACCCTTGCTCAGCAACATTTACATGGAAGAACTTGAGACCACAGCCATAAATACTACTCCATGTCCACCTAAAGTGTGGCTTCGATATGTTGATGATACATTTGTGGTATGGCCTCATGGCAAGGTAAAATTACAGTCATTCTGGATGCACATTAACAACATATCTCCTACAATTAAATTCACAATGGAATCAGAACAAGAACAAAAAGTGGCATTCTTGGATGTTGTTGTGACAAGACTCCCTCAGGGCAAAGTAAAAACAACAGTGTATAGGAAACCAACACACACTGGCCAATACTTGTCATATACATTCAATCATACAAAGAAGCATTAAACAAGGAATTATACTATCACTATGGAACAGAGCAAAGGAGGTTTGTTCAGAAACCAGTGATTTGGAAAAAAAAGATTTACATAGAACAAATGCTTATGAAGAATGGTAGTAGTAATCAAAAAAACCTTCAATAGACAACACAAAGAAATACCCAAAGAAAAAACAATTATTGGTACAGTAATGTATCCATACATACCAGGAATGGTGGACAAATTAAAGAAAATCTGCAATCAATATAACATTAGAACTGCTTTCCAAGGTCATACCACACTTTTAGGAATGCTTACTTCTATTAAGCCTAAACTGGAAATGCTGAAGAACAAAAACTGCATCTATGAGATACCATGTGAATGTGGAAGGAAATACATAGGTGAGGCCTGTTGCCCTGTTGAACAGCGATTGAAGGAGCACAAACTAATGGTTAAAAGAGAAAAAACAGATGTGTCTACCATAGCAGATCATGTATGTACTAATGACCATATGCTTAAGTGGGAAAATACAAAAATATTGGATAAAGAGGAAAAAATGCATTGAAGAAAATTCAAGGAAGCTGCTCATATGACAATGGTAAATAATCCTATAAGTCAACCCAGTGTGGAAATATACAATGTATCGAAGCCTCTAATTAATCTTGCTCTTAGGAAAAAATAATAATAATAAGGGAGAAAAATTGGAGGACTCAGGAGGATTTGAACCAACCCTCATATATAAATATATCAAATTTTCTACTATATGTTGCCTTTGACAGAATAGCTCAGTTGGTAGAGCGTTTGCCTTAAATTCAATATTCAAGAATCTAAAGGTGCGAGTTCAACTTCTAAGCGAATATTGTCACTGTGCATATAGACCAGCAACACCTGAAAAAGAGTGGGGAATAATACTCGAAACATTATGTAATTACTAACCTGTATTGTCTATTTGTGTGTTATTACTAACAAGTTGATGTATTTGGAAAGTTTAAATAAAGTTTAAAATTTTCTTTACATTCAACATTCACTCATAAATGATGGAAATAGTCCAACATATCACATCTTATAATATTCCATCATTACAAACCTTCATACATATAGATAAATATTATGTCTTTTTTAATCTACTAGCATAAGTAAAGCTAGTATCAAGTATAAAAGTTAGATGTTCACTTGAATATATTGTTTTATAATAGGGACTGTTATTATCACTTCCTTCTGGGTCCCAGAATTCCATAGGGAGAAAGAAAATGTATTCTTTGCATCCACTTTTTTCTATTTGTCTTTCATCAAAAGGTTTTTACTTCAAGCATTGTCTTGGTAACTTGTTAATATGTGATCAAGATTTTTCATCCAATCTTTACCTTCTGGTAGAATGCAATCAAGTTATATGTGGAAATTTTTCCATTGGTCCATGTAATTATTTTTATGCACTAATAAAAATGAGTTTTACATAAATTTCAACAAATTAAAGACAGTTTAAGATTGTACATATATTACTGAAAGTAGATTATCAAATTACATTTCACATCAACTATATTCAATTATAAAAAATAACTCAAGATATAGTTTCATCACCTAAACATTGACCAAATCAAAACCAAGAATTTATAATCAAAGAACTATTGCTTAAAAATGGTATTTTTATGAGATACTAAGTAAATTATTTTTTCCAAATCTAACACTAACGCCGGTTGGTTATTGTGTACATCTGCTTCACAAATGGAATTTATCAGCCCCTGACCTTCAGGAATATAATCAAACTATGAACCATATCTTTAATGACAGTAACATTTATGAACTACAGTAGCAAATTTAAAGGATTTCGTCTAAATCCATATGCTAAATAAATAAATGATAAAAATTGCATTTTAATAACAAAATTATACAGTAAATAGATAAAATTCTTAATTCAAATCATTTAAAAAAAAATATTTTATTTTATATATAATTATTTGTAAAAAAAATATATCACTTTTTAAAGTTAAATTGTTTTTTTTAATAACAATTGAAATTATAATTTAATAAAACTTGAAGTTTATATCCCAATATTGGATTATATGCTTAAAATTGTGATTAAACTGGAAGTCAACATTTTTGTAATACTATATGGATGGATTGATGGATATGTGATTAGGAAGATCGATAGATAGGTAGGTAGGTAGGTAGATAGGTAGGTCGGTCAGTAGGTAGGTAGACAGATGGTCAAATGAATGGGAGGATGGACAGATGGATGGAAGTTTAAGGATGGATGGATAGATAGATGGATAGACAGATAGTCAGATGAATGGAAGGATGGACAGATGGATGGAAGTTTATGGATAGATGGATGGATGGGTAGATAGATAGATAGACAGATAGATGGATGGTCAGATGGATTGAAGGTAGGACAGATAGATGAAAGTTTATGGATGGATGGATAGATAGATATTTAAAACTTTCACTCCAACAACCCATTCTTGAATCAGAGGAATAAAAACATCTGGGACACCTAAATGCTGAATTATCACTCTTCAATTGATCCACGTTACAATCTCTTACATATAATTTCATCATTTATCCAATATTTATCAATAATAAATTATTACCACATTAATTTATAAGCATCAAATTTTCTGCAACTTTAATATTAATCACTTACAATAAATACAGTAATTATAAATTTTTATTAAACGCTCACTATTATTTCAGTAATAGTTTTAACAAGGCTGTAAACCTTAGCAATGAGCGTCTGAAAAAATCGCCACTAGGGGCCTCTGTAGGCCTTTAAAACACATGCTTACGCTATGAAGAAAAGGATTCTCTCTGGGGATTCTCTCTTTTCTTCATAGCGTAAGCATGTGTTTTAAAGACCTACAGAGGCCCCTAGTGACGATTTTTTCAGACGCTCATTGCTAAGGTTTACAGCCTTGTTAAAACCATTAATAAATACAGTAATAATTTTTACTAATTATTTATTAAAGATTATTCCTACCTCAAATATAAACTTCAAAACTTGCAATGATTACAATCAGTATATGAAACCAATTTATATGTTCAAATGCCTTAATTTCATATTTTTTTTTTTAGTGAAGAAGTGACCATTTCAATACTTACCTAAGTGTGTCTCTATTTTGCAAAAATCAAGTTAGTTTGAATTTAGCTCACTTAATATAAATTTTATCCCTCTTTTTTAGATTTAGAGGTATTTCATACTTCTTATAGTGTAAAAGGTTCTAAATTTTCACTGTCTTTTGCAAATGATCATTATTATTTTTTGTACTTTTTAAGATAAATTTTATAAAACTTACAATAATGCTTAGAGTAATAAAAAGCAAATTTATTTCAGTACAATAACTGATTATAAGAAAGCAAATCAACTGAATTCAGTTAAATAAAATTAATTTTATTTCTCCACTTTTGTGATTATGTAGCTATATTTTTTTAATTTGTTTATATAAATATTTTAAAATCTATTTCAAATAATACTTATAATAATAAAAACAATCAAATTTGAAATATTTATATAAAACAAAGACTTTTCTTAGGAGCTGTATGAGATACCATATGTAGCATTTATGTTACTATACTGCATTATAGGCATTGCAAGTTAAATAAAAATATATCTGTTTTTTAATTAAATACAAATTCATGGAATGATTTATGTCATCTCTCTTTCCATGTATAATATATTTATGAAATAGTTCAAACTTTCACTCCATCACATATTTTTGAAATATATAAATAAAGACCTCTGAAAAAATAATGTATCTTTTTCCCAAGATGCATTGCATGCTAAACAGCACTCTTCATTTCACTCAAATCATAATCTCCTTTCATTTGTTGAGTATTTATTATTATCAAATTGTTACAGATTGATTTATGTGTCAAGCTTTTTGAACTCATAGCATTGATGCTGTCCATTTTCCTTAAACACATTAAAGATTATTAATAATCATTTGTTAGACTAGAGATTATCTTTTTTACAGATATAAACTTTCAACTTTCAGCCAAATATTAATCAATTAATCTTTGAGTGAGATTCCAAGTTTATATCCACATTAATGATAATCTCTACTTTAATAAATGATTAGTAATGATCATTAATTTGTTCATCTGAAATAATTGGAGTCAAAGTTGGGAATGCTTCTGCTTTGACACTTATAAATTAAGTCTCATAATATATATTTGCTACTAATTACGATACCTTTATTTATTTATTTATTAATATGTGAAATGAGATGACCGGGAAACGAACCCAGACCAGCTGCTTGGAAGGCAGCTATGCTAACCGCTAGACCACTAATGATTGTCAAAGGTGCTATAATTAGAAGAAATGGAATCTGTGATATAGCTCAAATTTTCTCAAGTGTTAACAATTCTTGTACTATTTCAGGAAAATAGGGGTAGATAAATAGTCAATATGAGCAATTGAGTGCATATATATTCAACTTGCTTCTTGCGAGTTGAAACATCTCCCGTCTTCGAATCATGTAAAAACATGATTTTATAATTTAACTTTGAAAAGATTATTTTGCTTGAATATTATTATCAAAACGCATAGTAAACATGTAATTACTTACAAAAAAGAAGAACCACTTTTAAAATTAAAAAGTTTTTTTTTCAATTAACGTTTAAAACTAAGTGAACAAATTAATCTTAGGGTCTAAATCAATGTATTGGTATTATTAAATTTTGATTTAAAAGTGTCAAAATTACCCCCATCATAGCTTTGATACAATCCACTTTACATAAGTACAGTAATAATTAACATAAATCATTTACTAAACTAGAGATTATCTCTAATAGATATAAACTTTAGCGGTCAGTTGAACATTAATACATTGGTCTTTTTTAATTAAACACAAGAGGAATTCAATTTCATTTTCTTTTTTTTTTCTGTGTGTAATATTTATTATAGATGTTCTTAATAACCTCCTTGCTACCACATATTCCTGAAACATATGAATAAAGACACTGTAAAAAAATAAATGACCCCCACCCCCAAGATGCATTTCATACTGAACTATTTGACCCAGAGATGCATTTCACACTCAACCAGTATTCATTATTTGGCCCAGAGATGCATTTCACACTCAACCAGTATTCATTATTTGGCCCAGAGATGCATTTCACACTCAACCAGTATTCATTATTTGGCCCAGAGATGCATTTCACACTCAACCAGTATTCATTATTTGGCCCAGAGATGCATTTCATGCAGAACCAGTATTCATTATTTGGCCCAGAGATGCATTTCATGCTGAACCAGTATTCATTATTTGGCCCAGAGATGCATTTCACACTCAACCAGTATTCATTATTTGGCCCAGAGATGCATTTCACACTCAACCAGTATTCATTATTTGGCCCAGAGATGCATTTCATGCTGAACCAGCACTCATCTATGTGTGTAAAATAACCAGAACTCATTAGTAATGATATTTCAATGTAAAGAAAATTAACCAAAAAAGAGAAAATTTTCTTAATGATCACCAAAATTGTATATTTATATAAGATTGTGCCCAATTTTTAAACCAAAGAAAAAAACAAAATTTGTTCTTGAGCACCTACCTTATTTTCCTATTTTAGCTATTACTGATTTTTTGGCTATTGATGATGAGGAGACATTTCTATAAAGGTATTAAACACACCATCATATTCCATGCCCTAACTTGTAATCCATATACTCCAGCATTTCAAAACTTGTGTGTGAATAGCAAACTACTTTGCTATGTAACTCATGCATTGATTCAAAGATGGCAGTGCAGGCAGTTTGGAGAGAAAAACAGTCACCGTTTTACTGAGACCGATTGTATTTATTTCTTTATTAAAAATGTATTTGGAACTTTACAAATTTTACAAGTCAATGAATTTACTTTTTGGACTAAATTATAATTTATTACATATGAAATTAATAAAAGATTGCCTTTAATGTTTTTTTTCTTATCAAAATAAGTTGTATTCATAGAATGAAATTTGTAACATACATAGAAAATAAATTACTGACATAAAAACAATTTATTATGCAAATAAGTAAATAACTCCAATGTAGTAACTGAACAGCACCTACCGAAGCTTCCAGTGAGTTATATCATGCTTGCAACCCAATCACGACCATCTATCAGCCCAGAAGACAGACCAACCTATCAGACCACAGATACATTAGAAACGTTCACATTGTCAAGCAATTAATATAGAACATGTGACATTTCAATTTCATATACACATTATTTCTAGAGAAACCCTAACTTTAATTTTTTTTATTAATTGCAATTCTAACACAGATTATCGAAACATATGATCAAAGATGTGAAAAGAATAAATGATCTCCAAGCTGCATATTTTGTGCTGAAGCAGGAGGGATCAATTGGCCCAGGTCATATTCATTTACACCTATTTTCATTATCTGTGCAGTATATAACTAGATAGCAAATTACTATAGTTTAATTGATAGGTTTCAAATTTTCTGTGGTACAACATATGTTTCGGTAACCTGTGGTAGATTTGTAATTAATACATATATATATATATAAAATTATGATTAACATAAAATACTAAATTGTCCAAGCACTTTACTACTGTTACACAATGCTTTATTCTTCAGTACTTTATACCTCCAAACCTCAACTGTTATCTTCTTATCCAAGATCTATTTCCAGTATTTCTTTATCTTCTTCAAGAAGTATACAGTTCTGAAGAAAATTGCTGGAGCAATTAAAATGGCAAACTGTAAGAAAAGGGTGGTAAATAAAGCATTATGTAACAGTGGTAAAGTGCTTGGACCATTTAGTATTATATGGTATACATTTGGCAATGCAATAAGAAAGAGCAGTTATTATACTTCTTGAAGAAAATAAAGGAATACTGGAAATAGAGCTTGGATAAGAAGGGTAATAGTTGAGGTTGGGAGGCATAAAGTTCTGAAGAATATTGCTGGGGCAATCAAAACTGTAAGAAAAGAGTGGTAAATAAAGCATTGTGTAACAATGGTAAAATGCTTGGACAATTTAATATTATATGGTATACATTTGGCAATGCAATAAGAAACAGTAGTTAAAATTAACATTAGGGTTTCTCTAAAAGTAATGTGTATATGAAATTGAAATGTTCCATGTGCTATATTAATTGTTTGACAAAGTGTATGTTTCTAATGTATCTATGCCTTGAGAGGTTGGTCTGCCTTCCGGGTTAATGGATGGTTGTCATTGGGTTGCAAGCATAATATAACTTATTGGAAGCTTTAAGTTACTTACTGTTCAATTTATTATCTAGTCAAATTCAAATCATTATTGAAGTGGAATACAGTTAAACTTTTACGCTGCCTTTCATACCAGTATTGAATCAGTTTTTGCACCCATGAAACCCAAATTATATACATCGATTACATATATATATATATCAAATAAAAAATTCGAGTATTTACGCATAGTCTTTTTTAAAAAAAAAAAATTAATTATCTAAGTGTTTTCTTTTCAAAATTGGTCATTAAATATTTATTTTAAAAAATTTGAAACAAACAAAAAAACAAAGAGAAAATCGTGGAGAATCCGCACCCACCTTCCCTTTAATAAAAATTAATTATTATTAACTGCTTTCCAGAAAAACTATTAAAAACATAATATTAGTTTTTTATTGTTGTTGTTAAAAATTTTCATTTTAATTTCCTTTTTTTTTTGTTAAAACTTAATATTTATATTAGAATTTAATGTCTTCATAGAAAAAATATTCTTCCAAATTTATTTCTGTTGGTGTAAAAAATAATAACTAACAAACAGGTTTTCAAGCATTATATATTTCTCTCCATGAGTTAGTCCACTTTATTTCATTCCTAGTCCCTCTTTTCCACAACGCACCAACAAACTTCCTTATTTCACCTATCCATCTCACACATGGTCTCTTTCTAGGTCTTTCACAATATTTTAAGATCTTGTTTAAGTTTTCAGCTGTCTGTCTATTATCATCACTTCTAGAAATATGTCCAGTCCAGCTCCATTTTATCTCTAAACTCCTTCAATGATGTCACTGATATCTGTTTGCTCTCCCACTCACGTATTTTATCTTTAATTTCTTCTTTTTACTTTTTACATAAATCTGTTCATACAATTAATTGAGCGACCTGAAGTCTCCGTAATTCATTCTGTTAAATGTCCAAGTCTCAGATTTATTAATAAAAACTAATAAAACCCATCTTATTAAAAGTCTTTGTTAAACATATAGGCATATTTTCATTCAATATTAAGTTATTTCTATCAAAAACACCACCCGAAAGTTTGATTTTATGATTAATTTCATCAATTATGTTTCCACCGGCATTAGTAATCTGATCAAGATATTTGTAGTACTTATTTTTTTCTAATTCACTATTATCAATTTTTATTTTATTTTTCTGATAAAATCTATTGATTATTATTTGTCTTTTTAGCATTTATCTCTAGTCCTACTTTTTAACTTTCATCTAATAACTCTTGCAATATTTCCCTGAGACTCTGAATGATTATTTGTAAAAGCAACCACTTCATCTGCAAAATGTAGATGACTTATAATAATTTTCATTTATTTTTCACCCCTTTAAATCCACAAAGTAATGCTAAAACCTTTGGAAATTTGCAATCTTCCTGTCCTGCATTCTTCTCAAGGTTAATGTTTTAGTAGTATATAGTCTAATCCTTGTGGTTACATTTTGAACAATATTCTTTAGAATATGACCATATCTTGAATCTATATCTCAATGATCCAATTCTTTAATGACTATAAAAATGCTTATAGAATCAAATGATGTTTCATAATGTGGATCCAATGCCCAATAGCATTTCATTCTTGGTCCTGTCTATAACTTCTCTTGATACTTGGGTACCATCCACATTGCTAAAACCATAGCTAGTTCTTTTGGTTATTTAAAATCCAATGTTTATTGTAGACAAATTGTAATTATCATAGTAAAGTTTTTGAATTGAGCTGATGGAAGGATAATAATGTTTTCCTGAAGGTTTGCAATGATGATATTCTAGTTGTATTTTTATATTGGTCTATTTCCATCATCTAATATGTGTATAGAATGTCTCTAGAAAAATTTAACTTTATTTAAATATTCCAAATACATTCAACTGTTAGTAATAGCACATCAAACAGGTTAGTATATGCTCAACATTTCAGAAAGTATTATTCTCCCCTCTTCTTCAGGCGTTGCTGGCCTGACCATTGATAGTACTAGCATGGGATTTGAACCTGGGTTCTTAGGTTCTTGAGTATTGAATTTTAAGATAATGCTCTAATCAATTGAGCTATCCTGCCAAAGGCAACAGTCTGTAGTAATTTCATATACTTATCTATAAAGTTCCCCCTAATTGCTCCATTTTTTCCTAAGAGCAAAGTTGATTAGTGGTTTCCATACATTATGTATAGTCACACTAGGTTAGCTTATGGGATTTTTTGCCATTGTCATGTGAGCAGCTTCTTTAAAATTTCTTTTTTTTGTACCTTTTCTTCTCTATCCAATATTTTTGTATTTTCCCAATTGAACATATGTTCATTGGCACATACATGGTCTTTGAAGACACATCTGTTTTCTATCTTCTAATCATCAGTTTATGTTCTTGCACTTTTCAATTGGATGACTGTTCTCACTAATATATGTTCTTCCACATTCACATGACAATGGCAAAAAATCCCAAAAGCCAACCTAGTGTGACTATACATAATGTATGGAAACACTAATTAACTTTTCTCTCAGGAAAAAGTGGAGAAATCAGGAGGAAACTCCTAGATACATATATGAAATTACTACAGACTATCACCTTCAGCAGGATGGCTCAGTTGGTTAGAGCATTACCTTAAAATTCAATATTGAAGTATCTAAGGACTCAGGTTCGAATCCCATGCTAGTACTGTCACTGGTCAGGCCAGCAACACATGAAAAGGGGAGAATAATATCTCTCGAAACATTGTGCATATACTAACTTGTTTGATATGCTATTATTAACAGTTGAATGTATTTGGAATATTTAAATAAAGTTAAATTTTTCTAAAGACATTCAATACTCATATAAAATGATGGAAATAGTCTACTATCAAAATACAACAGGTAGGACAATAGGTTGGTAATTTCTAATGTCTTTTTCATCTTACATCTTAAATATCACTATTACTACTGCATTCTTCAATCAACTTTATCTTTTAGATGTTTTGTATATGTTTTCAATATTTTTACTATTTTTTTCTGAAACTTTTCCCTTCTTCATCGATTTAATTACATGTCTCATTTCTTCTGGGCAAGTCAAAAGATGAACTAACTGTAGGGGATATTTTGTTTTCTTGTTTTTTATCATAATTATATTTTATTAAAACAGGCAAAACTCTGGGGATATTGGATGAGTAGGCACTAGATAGGGTTTTTATGCACAAGCCTTTTGGCCTCCATTGATTACTCTGGCTTGCATTGAGTGGCATTATTGTATAAAGAGTTTTGCCTGTTTAAATAACAGTTATGAGAATGCATAATAAATAGTGATCATGTGAAATTATATTTTATAAAACTCTAAACATTTCATAATATCATTCCTCATTTGAGTAACAGCTCTATCTTTTCTTAATTAAGAAATAATTTCCCTTTCAATTTCAAGATGTTGTCTTTCACATTTAAAATTTTATTCTCTTCTATAGCTTTAAAACCAATTCACGATAATATTATATTATAACCTTTTACCAACTCGAACATAGATGAAATAATGAGGAATTAATGAAAACTCATAGTGAGCAATATGTAAACTAACTGTTAGTAAATGTAAAATGTAGAATGAGCCCATCTACTCGATTATATATAGGCATACAATTATATATATGTTAGTATATACAAATCATGCTTTGTCTGTAATGATGTCAGTAAATGATATGCTTTTATACAATCAAAGCTAAAGTGTAAATGGATTCATTCTACACTTTATATTTACTGACACTTAGTTTACATATAACTCATTAGGGGTTTTCATTACTTCTGCATTATTTCAATTATATTATCTTATATAGATATTGACTTGAATCATTATTAATTCTTTTCTGTATCGTTTTACAGATCTTCAGATATTCAATTTTTCTTAATTATTATTTTTAAATACTTTCATATTCTCTCCTTTATATATTGTCTTGTCTCAATGAAAAGTTTATTGATAACTTTCTCCTTTTTCATATCAGTTATCATTGTTGAATTTCTTAGAAGTATTGCTTATTTTACTTACTGATTGCAGTCAAAGTTGTACCATTTTCAAAATCTGTCAATATTTTAATATGTAAAACATTTACCTTAATAGTTTTTTTTTTTTATAAATAATCATAAAACAAAAGGGATCTCCAAGATTTAGAATCCCACTTATATTCTCTTGGTTTGCTTTACGTTAATTATGACTTAACAAAGGCTAAAGCACCAAAAGTCTATAAGAATGTTTTAAAACTATTATTCAAATTTATTCTCAAAAATTAATATTCTATATAGTAAATAATAATAACTTTTAAATACCTATAATTGAAACAGCATTGCTTTTGATGTCACATAATTCAGCGGGAAATAATTACTTTCATTTCAATTACATGATATATAAAATACTATTTTATTTCTTTAAGACAATTAGAATAGAAGTCATAGCTTTCTTAAATATGACAATAAGAACAACAACAACAAATGTCAAAGAAGTCTACATACAAAAAATGAATCACATTATATTTTTGTTTATTCTAATTGTGATAACACATAACCAATCACATTAAGACTACAAGAGGTATACTAGAAAACAAAGGTAGTACATACAAATTGTAATGGGCACATACACTGTTATATTATTTGTTTTTAAAATTAGACCTGAAAAATAAAAGTTTGCAAATAAAAACTTCTTTTTTTAAGAATTAAAAATTGAAAATTAAAAATCGTCTAAACTCTAATATATAAAATCGCACAGATGAAAAATTATTAAAATAAAACTTTATTTAAAAAAAAGTATTTTAAAAGCAAAAACTTAAAAAGATTTAGAAATAAAAATATATCTTTAAGTTTGTAAAATAATTTAATTAATTCTATTGTATAAATGGAAATGATTATTTTAATTAGTAAAAGTAAACTAGCCCTTGGGCATTCCAAAATGTAGAAGTAAAGGTCAGATAGGAGAGAAAAAACAATAGAAACTAATAGCCAATAAAAGAAATCCTTCGGGAAATGGACCTCAACGAAAGGGTCATCATCATCATGCTGTAATGCACACTGGATCCAAAAGTTGATTATAAAAGGAAAAAGTTTGGAAATAAAAATAAAATTAATTAAGAGAAGACAGAGGTGTTAAGTCGGACAGTTGGAAGTGAAGGGATTGAAAGACTCACTTTCAATTCCTTCAGTTGTTATAAAAAAATTAAACATCATTTCCCCATATTGCGGACTATAGGACATCTGGGCCCGGCAATAAAATACCAGCTACCATAAAGGACCAATGGCTAACTGGATACCAATATCTTCAGGACAGTGTCATTCAAAATTTACAAACAACTACAAAATATGTACCTTTTAAAACTGTAAGAACTTTAGATAATTCATGAACATTAAATATAAAACTTTCCCAGTATTTAAATGATAGCAATAGTATTGCCTATCTGACCAAACTAAATTATTTATTAATTATTTTTACTGAATGTATTATTTGTTTGTTAAATCATTTCCATTAATTTATTTTCCATTCTTTTAAGTTTTGTTATGATTTTTTTTGTTGTTGTTTTGTTAAACAACTTTTTAAAAAAAAAATGTGTTAAATTTAAGTCTGGTGTGAATGGCTGCATAGATTCGCAATTATATATGTTAGTTTAAGGGAGGGTAATCTTAGGTTATTTGTTTCGTAGTTAAATTGGGTCAATGTATTGGATATATTGGTGTAATTAGTAGATGTAGTATGAGATTCGCTATGTGCAGGATTGCATTATATGCCGCAACCCCCTTTTTGCCTATGAAGTGGGATAGTAAGACGGAAAATGCAGTCCCTTCCTATGGAGTTTTTTTTTATTGCTCTTCTTGTCAGACAGATGTAGTATTCCTGTTCTGGATGAGAGTCAATGTCTTCTTTAACCATGCTGTTCAGATGTACATTCCTGACAGTATGGTATTTGTGCTGTTGTATTTCATGCTGCATTGAATACATCGATGTATCAGATGGATTGACATTAGTTTGACTGCGAACTTTTGGCCTAAGGTTAAATGGGGATAGAATATTTTCTTTTCAAATGCAATCTATGTAGTCTACTCATATTCAACACTTTAATAAAATATTAAACTCATCTGTGCCAACTTAGAAAATAAAAGTTTAAACGTAAATTAAATTCTAAAAATCAAAGTTAAAATGTAAGTTAAAGTGATTCTAAAATGATTCAAAATTTATATTGAAATGGTCAGTTTCATCCATCTGCCCATTTCACTTATTTTACCCACACATCTATCTATATGCCAGGTTTAAACCCTCTCAGAGTACCCATTTAAATAACGTTAAATTATTATATATGCAGAATCATGTATATATATGTGAATGATATGTCTGTAGTTTAATAGTATATGTATAGATTACAGATATGTATCCATTTTATAAATATTTCTAATTTGGGAAATATTTTAGTTTAAATTATTATGTATTATTGGTATATATTACAGATATATATATATATTC
This sequence comes from Epiperipatus broadwayi, assembly GCA_028023455.1. Taxonomy (NCBI): domain Eukaryota; kingdom Metazoa; phylum Onychophora; class Udeonychophora; order Euonychophora; family Peripatidae; genus Epiperipatus; species Epiperipatus broadwayi. The sequence goes on from JAQFVV010012446.1 coordinate 2,456,577, forward strand.
AATTTATAAATATTTCTAGTTTAAAAAATACATTTTATAAATATTTCTAGTTTAAGAAATATTTTAGTTAAATTATTTAGCAATGATATTACTTTATTATTGAAATCGCATACGTATATTTCCTGTTGTTCTACATGTATGGTTATAAAATTAGTCTTTTACTAATTACGAAAGTAACATTTGATCTTGTAAACAATTGTCGAAGTAGGTCACGCATTGGTCCTAAAATAGCGTATACTTTATTTATAAATATAAAATGTTAATAACAAAATAACACAGGAAAACAAAATCTCAATTACTGGTTATAACTATTAAATATGTTTTGATAAAATGAATAAATGGACTTTTCAGCTACATACAAGCTCGTAAAAATTAACAGGTGGACAGAGTTTAAAAAGTATAAATACTTAAAGTTTTGTTGTCAAGATATACATCATATATATATTAAGTGATTAAGCAGAACTTATGCCAGTTTTACCTTCAAAATAATCGAGTAGAGTGGCAGTAAATCACCCCTCTCCTTGACCGAGGATGGAGAAGAACTGTGGTCCAATGAAACCTAATGCCACACACCAGCAAAGCAAAGCGAAGCAGCCCATAGAAAATCTCTATTAACTTTAAACCATCGTCAAAAGTGTCCACTTAATATCCTTCTAAGTGCCCAGAACTGTAATCCAGAGAACTGCAATGGAAACTGAATGGTAATTTTTCTCTCAGAGCTGTGTTTATAAACTGTGACTTTCGTTTCTTTCTTTTAAAAGCTAGCTATTTATTAAATCTGCCTTTCTTAAACACCTTTACTAAAATCTACAAAGAAGATTGTTAAATGTTAAATCTTGCTTGATTGTAAAACTCGAATTCTCTTTTAAAATGTAAAACTCTAATAATTTATTTTAAATGTATAATTTCCTGCAGTCTGTTTATGCCTATTTCTAAATCTATTCGATTTATTCTATGATTTTATCATTTTAATATTATATGTATTTAATATGCCAAATGACTTGAAACCGCAAGTATTTATAAATATAATTTTAGCTTATCGATTTGCGAAGATAATTTCAAATCTTCACTGTAATACATATTAAATAATTGAATTATTCTTCTTCTTTATCACTCGCTGTTTCGAGATCATATTGTTATTTTACTGATTAAGTTTTGGGTATTAATATTACAATAATCAGTTATCTAGTTATTTTATGTAGTTTGCTTAATTTTAGTTATGGATTATAACTATTTATATATATAACTCATATATCGGAACTAGACCCAGCGATATTCTCAAAGCATATTTTAATGTTTTATTCATAATTACCCCGCAAATATGCTTTGCCCTCCTTATATGTTGAGATGCAGGTGATAATATTAAACTAGGTTACTAATTAATTTAGTCCCTTAATAGTATATTTAAAATACTAATTTTGAGAACTGGATTGTATAGATATGCTAATAGATGCTATCTAATTTTAAGGCAGATTACATGAGAGCTAGAAATTTGGCATATTAATTAATATAGGCATGAAAAATACAATACCGCACTACACTTTATTAAACACTTATAATGAGATACGTAACATTGATCTCATTAGTTATCTAACGCCTGCAAGCATTATATCTCACGTTCCCATCACATAATTTTGTATGTTTTGATTTATTATTTGTTATTGTTTTATTAAATTGGTAATATTTAAAATCATGACTCATTTGCATATTTTATTGTCCGTGAGTTCATTTTACCCAACTCTAGATTTAATTTGCATGTACATCATTCTATCTATAGGTAGACTATTTTATTAAATTTCATGATCAATCATTGATATTTTAATTAACCATTTTGTCTTGTGTATATATATCTGACCAAATCAGTGATAAATTAGTTAAATTATGAGTATCTTGTTCAACCGGGGGTGACTGCCGGATTGAGGGTAAATTGAGGGTCTATGTAAGTTGAAGAATGTCATCCATAGGGTATTAGATCATTGAGCTGAGGTGGAAGGATTGAATGTTGGTCGAATTCCGGATCCCAGTATCCGTACTCGATCAGCTTTATGCATTTTGCCTGTGTTTTAGATTTTGTTGTGGGGAGAGACAATTCTTACCATTACAATATGTGCGTAAATAAATGTTTGTGTGTTAATTACTGGCAGTGGCTTCTTTTATTTTTTGTTTTAATTGAAATATTATTAGATAAGAATTTATATCTTATAAATTTCTGTGTCTCACTGAGCTAGTGGCATTGGGATGACAATCAGAATAAAATATGTGTAAAAGTTGGATCTTTAACAGTGCGTATCTGCCTATTCTATAATTTTTCTAGGTTCAAGTAGCCTAATGGCACTCTGTAGTGTAGATACAGTAAGACTCAATTTATCTACAGAAACCCCGATCGTTATAAAATGGAGATTGGTAGCAGGGCAGGCATATGAATAATAATTCAAAGGACAGAATGGACCCATCTCAGACATCCCAGGTCGTATACAGTATTTCATGCCCTCAGGATGGATGCAGTGCCACATACTAGAGGGAAAACAAGGCCACTGTTCATAATAGAGCTGCTCAACACATTTATACATATAGAAGAGCAAAAAAGAATAATAATAACTTATCAATATTTTTTGAACATGAGAAGCAGGATGGCCATGTGGTTGAACCCTGCAACCCCAAGATAGTATGCTCTGAAGCCAATGATTGTAAAAATAAAAATCAAGGAGGCATATTTTATTATCAGTGATAACAATGCCATCAATAGACGCAACACATGTTTTTCTATCTCAAGAAAATGGAAAAATTAATTTGCATTCACATTTGCATTCGCATATTTTATTAGTTAGTAACATTACAGCAATGGTTTATAACTTATTTTGGCCATGAATATGAGGGAAAAACCTCGAAAGTACTAGGCCTATATTAATTATATTTAATTGATTTGGTTACTGCTTACAGCTTCTTCTTCAGCGGGTTAAATTGCTTTTATATGCTATTATAGATAAATTAAAATTTGATTAGTAAAAATGCAAACGTAAATGACATATTGAAAAAATCTATGAAGATTTTGTCAGAAGTAAACAAAAACTGCATAAAAATTAAAGAAATGATTACAGTGCCTGTATGAGTAAATAGGTATGTAAAACAATTATTATTATTATTATTATTATTATTATTATTATTATTATTATTATTATTATTATTATTATTATTATTATTATTATTATTATTATTATTATTATTATTATTATTATTATTATTAAGCATTTATTTTTATATGATGCCATGTGATTATTTTTATTCCTGCATAAATACTATATCTTGTATTGTGGAGTGAAGTATTCATTTATTATTTAACACTCACAAAGACACATGTGCAATTAGCTTGAAAGGCTGATGTTCGAATGTAATATTATTATTATTATTATTATTATTATTATTATTATTATTATTATTATTATTATTATTATTATTATTATTATTATTATTATTATTATTATTATTATTATTATTATTATTATTATTATTATTATTATTATTATTATTATTATTATATAGAAGAATGAAATATTAGAAGAAGGTTTACGTATTGGACATGATAAAGTGGTGACAGTAGAAATGAATTATCATTGCTGCAGTTTAATTGCAGTAAAGCCATAATACATGATGTATCAATATATGCTACTCCAATTGTACACTGGAAAAAAATTTAAATGAAAAATAAGTATAACTAAACAAAAGTAAAAACATTAAAATTTGTAAATGTAATACCTTTAAAATATGGTGGCAGCCATTTTTCCATTTTGATGCACTGTACATATTCCTGCTTATTAATAATATTTATTTGACTTACATTAAAAACACCAAAACAAGTAGAAAGATTATAGTCTGCTAATAACAAGATTATTACTTCATTTCCTTTGGGAAAAAAAGTTATTGAAGAAAAAGGATATCATCCAGAGCACATTTAATTGTGGTGAATTTCTGACCTTCCATTATTCAATTTATTTGAAAAAATATATAGTGCAGTAACTTTATCAAGATATTTTTTATAAAATCGCATGACCAACAACTCTACAACAACACCCAATGGATATTATTTACACTACATTACAATATATAAAATATGTACATATATGTATTTTACTATTTATACTCATTGTGATGTAGTGCAAATAGTGTACATTAGATGGAGTTTCTGTAGAACCATTGGTCATATGATTTTATAAAGAAAAAGTATCTTGATAAGATTCTAGTATGGAATGAAAGCCGGATTGCTATAACAAGTAAATTTTTTATTTATATTTAATTGCCTGATTCAATTTTGCTTTAAACTGATTATTTAAATTTTACATTGTAAATATGTATGCAAATGTGTTCTCTTATTTATTATTAATAACTACATTATTTTTTAATTATGTACCTACTAATCTTAATTTACATATGCATCTTAAACACATAAAAAATATCTGTGATATATATATATATAAATATATATATATATATATATATATATATATATATATATATATATATATGTGTGCATGGTGAAAAACAAGGTTTATATATAACTCACTGAACAATACATAATTTATTGTAATCAAAACTTATCAACAAAATATGAGCTATTACCCATGAAGTACAATTAACATGGGAAAGGGAGTTTGGAATAAACATGGCTGTCATGAATCTACTATAATTATTGTTTTAAAGCTTATGGCATATATCAGGGGTGGCCAAACTTCACGTCTGCAAGAGACTTGTGTTAAAATTATAACTTCACGTCTGCAAGAGACTTGTGTTAAAATTATAATACTTTCAAGAACCATGATTAATTTTTTCAAATATTCAACAGAAGCAAATGTTTATTATTACTAGTAACTGAGAACAAAATGGTTAAAAAAATATTTATTATTCACATGTGATTGTATCTGATTAGCAAGAACATTGAAATTTGGCTCATAATTTGTTAACGAAGCACGCAATAGTTTTGTAAGATATTCATTAATCAGTAGTACTCAATGTTTTGATTTCACAAACTTTATTGTTGAGTATAATGATTTGTAAATGTACATTTGTCCCAAAAGTTGACATTAGTTTATAAGCAGCTTCTTTGAAATGAAGATACTTATGGTGATAATTCTAAATTTTTCTGAAATTACATTTAAAATAATTACCTTTTATTGCTCGATTAAATTAATGAAAGAAATATTACCAAATTCACCACTTCCTTTATTTTGCTATAATATCTTATATAAATGCAATTTATCCACTGTACTTTAAATAATTTTTAGGAAAAACCTTTTATTGTATGTGTACACAATCTTATATTTTGACCATCCTGCAATCTTCTTTAGAGCCATTTTTACTTTAATTTTTTAAAAGTAAAAAAAAAAATTAAACGTAAAAAAAAATAAAAGTAAAAGTGGCTCTGAAGAAGACTGCAGGACAGTTGAAATATAAGATTATGTATGCATATATGTACAATAAAAGGTTTTTGCTAAAAAGTTTTTAAAGTACAGTGAATAAAAATTGCATTTAATGGAAGAAGTTGATGTTCGAAAGTCGAAGTAGGAAAACACACTAAAAAATGTTTGAATTAAAACTACACAAAGAATAAACAACATTGTTAGATGAAGTCCAAACAAAAACTGATCTGACAAGCTTGAACAATATGCTATATTCCCATGGAATGATAACAATAAAATCTTAAGAGGTTGAAAATGTAAGCAATCATTATCAAATTGCACCACAAAAGAATGCATCATATATAGGTTCAAAACAAATTGAAAGTATGTCATGTTAATATAAATTGTATCATGGTCCTATTTCAAAAGTTTTATGAGAATTTCGTTGAACCATCTAAAGAGTTACATGTCTCATGAGTGGAGAATTTGCCAGGGTGGGCATGTGCACATTATGTAAATATTATTCCCATTATAATTAGCAATTCTATTAAGCTTCACTCATGGCTTTATAACTCTGATCATAAAATGTGTCAGGGGTGTAAGAGACATAGCTGGTATGATCTGCAAAATTTGAACTCTACCACTGCACCAAATCATATATGGAACACATCATCAATAGGAATTGGTCACACTTGAAAAAAGTGAATGAATTACATATGTAAAACATTGTATCCAAATCAATACAAATAATTAGATTAAATGTATAATGTTATGCATTGCAACGAAATCAAGTCATATATCATGTGACTTAATTTAATAAGCTTGTATTACAAAAATTAAGTCACATGATATATGACTTGGTTTCCTTGCAATTATTGTTACTGCTCTTAAGGCTTTGGTGATTTTATGTTATATGGTGTATCTAAACTTAGTTCAATTTTGTATGACTATTTACGTTAGATAGCTGGATTTGAAGACATATGGATATCTGAAATTTTCAGATTTTCTACTTAATAGTTAACCATTAGATAAAGTTCTGGGCTTGACTTGGTATTTTAAATCTAATGCTTGAATATCCTAGTGCCTCATTGATGAAAACCAGAGCTAGAAACTGGTCTGAGAATAGGGATATTCTGAAAAGCTTGTTAAAAGCTATTGGCATGCTCATTAAGTAAATTAATGTTATATATTTTCGTAAAGAAATTTACAACTATGATCTAGAAACAAGTAGTTTCTACACAAAATGATTATAATCCAAGACTTGCCATTGAATGATAAAGAATATATGAAAAAAGCTAGATGAAATATGAACCAGTTCTTTGTGAAAATTTTGAAAACAAAGCAAAAATTATTCAGAGAATAAAAGATTTACCATTGGATAGAAATACAGTTAGAGAAAAAATCCTGTAAATGACTAATAACATAACTTGCCAACAAAAGGAGATATAAAATCTTCTAGTTTAATTTTTCTCTGCTCTGATGAAAGTACCAGCATAAATGAATCAGTTTGTTTGGCTATTTTTATTTGCTATTATGTTGAGAATAATATCAAAGAAGAATTGATCAGTTTAATATCATTAGTAACAACAATAAAAGAAATAAATATTTGCAATGAAGTTTCGAAAGGACTTGCTGAAAAAGAAATAGATGTTCCCAAAATTGTATGAGTAACTCCAGATAGTGCTCAAAGTATGACTGGAAAAGAAAATGGTTTTCTCAGTTTATTTACTAACCATATTGGACATTTTATTTTGGGTTTTTATTGCATTATACATCAGCAGATTTTATGCATGAAGGTCATTTTTAAGTCACTGGATGATATTATAAATGTTGTGACTAAGTTAGTCAATTTTATCTCTACACAATGTCTAAATAAACGAAAAATTTAAAATTTATTGAGTGAGGTGAACTCAGTATACGATTTACTTATGTGCGACAATGTCCGATGGTTAAATAGAAGAGATTCATTGAGTGTTTAGATGAAATTAGACTGTTTTTACGTAATGAGAAAATCATTGAAAAATATAATGAATTAATGGGTGTTGAATGGCTTTCAAAATTAATATTTTTTACTGATATGTGTCACATCTAAATGAATTAAATGTTGAAACCACAAAGTTATATTAAGACAGTTGTTGTCATGTCTGATTTGATCAAAGCATTTAAAGTTAAATTACAAGTTTCCAACCGTGATGTTATTTCTTACATCTTCAAATATAAAAAAAGTTCTTGACTGATTTAGAATCTCACGAGAAGCGGATCAAGTAAAACTGACAGAAGCGTGGTGTACTGCTATTCAATCGATAATTGATGAGTTTTCTTTAAGATTTACACATTTCAGACAATTTCAAAATTTAACTTATACCCAGACATAATATCAATGGATAGTTTCAAGTTAGAAATTTTTGAGTGGTTTAATTGGGAAATGCAATGAGTCTATTGAGGAATGAGTTAGAAACAATGGAAAATAATAGATTATTGGGCATATATAAAAAGAATGCTGACGAGGAACTGCTGACTGACTGGAATGCTGTTCCTGAAACATTTAATTGTTTTAAAAAATTATCGGTCGCTATATTACCAATTTTGTCCTCTACATACGCATGCGAATCGTTTTCAGAAATGAATTTAATTAAAAATAGTTCGAGAAATAGAAGACAGATGTATTTAGTTCAGCATGTATATTATTAAAAGTGACAAAATATGAACCAGATATAAAATATTTGGCATCCAATGTACAACAGTAAAAATCGCATTAAATAATGTCTATTTATGATGATTTTATATGTTTATTTCCAAAACTTTTGTTTTAATTACTATTAATTTTTTACTATTACATTTTATTCAACTTGTGCTCTTCTGAATAAATATTGTTCAATTGTATTTAGCTTATTTAAAAATTTTGTTTAAATATTATTTTTTGACTTTAGGTCAACATGGGTGTGACGAAAATCTTGGCCTCAGGGTGGCCTTTGAGCGTTCCATCATCAGATTTTCAATTGGATGGAAGGTTGAAGAGTCGGAGTGAATTAAGCCTGTCCATTAAAGTATGAAGATTGGCTATCTTAATATATATCTGAGTACTTATTGCATATATGTGTAGAGATGATAATCTGGACCAACTGATGATAGCTAGTTTAGCGTGAAATACGTATATTGGTGATTATTTACCTTTTCGATGCATATATGTTCAAGTGTATCACTGATATGAGATGGAGTGGTGAGTTGTGTTAAATTCTGTGCTCATATACCTTATATATTACATATATTGATACAGATATATAATAAGTCTGTATTTCAGTTATTACATAGTAGAGATGTCTGCCCATCTCTCATATATGTATTAAATGGATTATGCCCTGTACATGAGAGGTCAGATTGTCATTAGGTCAACATGGGTGTGATGAGAATCTCAGCCTCTAGGTGGTCTTTGAGCATTTCATCATCAGATTTTTAATTGGATAGACACTTGAAGAGTTGGAGTGTGGAATGGATTGAAGCTTGTCCATTAAAGTATGAAGATTGGCTATATTAATACATATCTGAGCAGTTATTGCATATATGTGTAGAGATGATAATCTGAACCAACTGATGATTGCTGGTTTAGCATGAAATATGTATAGTAGTGATTATTTATCTTTTTGACATATATGTGTTCAAGGGTATCAGTATTATGAGATAGAGTGGAGAGTGGTGAGTCATGTGAAAATATGTGCTCATATACCATATATATTGCATATATTAATACAGTAATATAATAAACCTGGCTGCAGAAAGCAGCTTGCTATTAACTGAAAGGAGACTCTTTGATTCCTCTTGGAGGTCTTAAAGGAACCGAGCAGGGCAAATTCCTAATGTCCACTCCATAAGTTCTTGTTGTGGCAGCTGTTATTACTATGTGATTATTCATATAGTATACGAACATGGATGGGCTGCTCACCAACACGCATTAGCCAGCGTGGTGAGTTTATTGGCTTTTCACCTCTGAGTTTAAGAATATCTTTTCCAATATATACAATCATGACAGACAAAAATAAATCATGGCCCTTATTCCCAGGAGGCTGTAAAGTCACCAACCAAGGCAGCAGTTGGTGGCTGAAGGTGGAGGGTGCTAAGAATGCCCTGATTGCGGACTTAGGCTGCCATTTGATGATGACTTTTTATTTAGGTACTTACAACTGCAGATCACTTTCAAGTGAAGGAAGATTGCAAGGGTTAGAATAAAAACTGTCTTATATTAAATGGGACATTATTGGACTTTGTGAAGTTAGAAGAAAAGGTGAAGAAACAATTGATTTAAAAAGTGGACATATACTCTACTATAAAGGCACAAATATTGGAAATACAAGTGGTGTAGGATTCATTATAAATAAAAAATGGAAGAATAACATTGTGGAGATTGATGGTGTATCGGACAGAGTGGCAAGATTAGTTTTACAACTTAATAGCAGATACCAAATGTAGATAATTCAGGTTTATGCCCCAACAGGTTCTCATAGTGATGAAGTAGTAGAAGATTTTTATATGGATGTACAAAAGGCTTTTGATCAGAGCAAACAACATTTTAAAATTGTTATGGGAGACTTTAATGCTAGAATTGGTAAACAAATGAAAGATAAAAATGCTGTAGGTAATTTTGGTTATGGTAATAGAAATGAAAGAGAACATAGACTTGTGGAGTTTGCAGAAAAAAAAACTTTATATTATGAATTCTTTTTTTGAGAAAAATGTTAAAAGGAAATTTACATGGAAGCATCCAAATGAAGGAACAGCAGAATTTGATTATATTTTGACTAACAGAAAATCATATTTCAAGATTGTAATGTTCTTAATAAATTTAACACAGGAAGTGATCATCGATTAGTAAGTTGTAAGATACATGTTAATGCAAAACTAGAGAGACAAAAATTATCAAGAAAAACAATATTTACAGTTGATATTCCTAATCTTCAGAAACATTCTAATGAATTTAAATTAGAACTTACAAATCGGTTTCAAGTATTAGTAGATTTTGAACATGATTCAGATTTGAATGACATTAATAGAAAAATAACTGATACACTTTTAGAAATTGCAACAAAGATAGCTGGTAGAAAAAAGCAGAAATTGACCAATAAAATTTCTACTGAGACTAGAGAATTTATGAAGAAAAGAAGAAATATGAGGATATACAACAATGATGCATTAAAAAAGATTGAATATCTCGAATTTTGTAAAATAATGTGGAAAAGAGTTGAAAATGATAAAAGACAGTATAATTGTGAACTAGCAAGGAAAGCTGTAGAGGAGAATAAAAGTCTAAAGAGTGTAAAACAACATTTTGGTATTGGTAGGAAATGTATATCTGCAATAAAAAAAAAAGATGGCATTATTACTAAAAAGAGAGAGGACATCATAAAATGTGTAGAAGACTTCTATCAAGAATTATATAGTAAATAAAAAACAAGTGCCTCCTATACCTATTATATCTTCCGAATTGCCCAGAATTTTGAATGAGGAGGTGCGACATGCAATTAAATTTATGAAGAAAGGGAAGGCTCCAGATAATGATGGAATTATAATTGATATATTAAAAAAAGCAGGTGAAGAAATAGAAATTTTTTAGCAAAGTTATATACCAAATGTCTAAATGATAAAGATGTACCAGATGATTGGAAGAATGCAGTATTAATATTAATATTTAAAAAAGGTGATAAGGAGAATATTAGAAATTACAGACCTATCAGTCTTTTATCAGTTTTATACAAAATTTTTACTAAGATAATTACAATTCGTCTACAGTCAACACTGGATTTCCACCAACCAAGAGAACAAACTGGATTTATAAAAAGGACAAATGAATATGAGTTGCCATTATGCTTAGGATTTGTAGATTATGAAATGGCATTTGATTCTATAAACATTTCTTCAGTGATTAAAGCATTAGATTATCAAAGTGTAGATCCAGGATATTGTCATATTTTAAAGAACATTTATAAAAATACAACAGCAACAATTAGATTACGTAATGACAGTAGAAAAATCAACATTGAAAACGGTGTAAGATAGGGTGATTCCATATCTCCAAAACTTTTTACAGCAGTGTTGCAAGAAGTATTTTGTGGATTAAAATGGGAAGCTAAAGAAGTGAAAGTAAATGGAGATTATTTAAGTCATTTAGATTTTTCAGATGATGTAGTTGTTTTTGCAAATAATGCTTTAGAGCTACAGGAATTGTTGCAGGAGTTATCAGATGAAAGTAGGACTAAAGATAAATGTTAAAAAGACTAAAGTAATGTTTAATAGATAGATTTTCTCAAAATATGAAAATAAAGACTGATTACAATGAGTTAGAAGAAGTTAACAGTTACAAATACCTTGGTCAGACTATTAATACAGATGAAAACATAATGGATGAAATTAATCATAGAATTAAACTTGGTTGGAGTGCTTTTGGTAGAAATAACTTGATACTAAAAGGAAATATGCTTATGGGTTTGAAAAGGAAGTTTTTTAATAAATGTGTTTTGCCAGTTCTTACTTATGGATCTGAGATTTGGACACTTAATAGAAGAGCAATACAGAGACTTCAGACCACTCAAAGAAGTATGGAGAGATGCATGTTGGGAGTAACAAGAAGTGATCGAAAACGCAATGTATGGATAAGAGAACAAACAGGTGTTACTGATCTCATTGAGAAAATTAAAAGACTGAAGTGGAGTTGGGCTGGACATATTGCTAGAAGATATGATAATAGATGGACAATTGAAATTTTGAACTGGATTCCAAGAGATTGTAAAAGACCCAGAAAGAGACCGCATGTGAAATGGATGGATGAAATAAGAAACTGTGCAGGGGTGGTGTGGAGAAGCGAAGCTAAAGATAGGAAAAGATGCATTGAACTTGGAGAGACCTTCATCCTGCAGTGGATTGATAATGGTTCGTGATGATGATATAATAAACCTGTATTTCAGTTACTTATAAACCTTTAAAAAACTATAATAATTAGGTTGTCTATATTTTGATTGCATGGCACGCCAATCATTCAATAAATATTTTTTGGAAATTTTTGGCACGTAAAAAGGTTCACCACCATTACTCTACATCACAATGAAGATAAACTATTGAAAGATCATGTGATGTTATTGTTTGCCTACGCTTAGAAAACCAAGCCATTATTATCATCTAATATTACAACTATAATATATTAAATAATTTTCACATAATAATATTTATTTTTAGAATACTTCCGTATTTTTTGTAATCATAAATAATTTTTAATATATGACCGTTAAATTTAGCATTTTTTCCAATACAACAATTTATTATTATTACTATTAATATTAGTTCTCTTCAAGTAGAAAAATAAAGAACATAAATCATACTTTGTAAAAATCATTGCTTCAACTCTCTATTCAATCTTTTTGAAAACGGAAGAAGAAAAATCTATAATTGTTATTATTTATATCTTGGTAATATTTAATATTTTATAAGAAATTGTATAACATTTATCAATATTAATAATTTGTGTTTATATATATAGAAAAAAATTACTATCAACATGAGTTAAGAATTTTTTGTAAAATTAACTAAAAAAAAAAAAAAATAGAATGGCTTTTATTGCTTGGGATTTCATAAGTAGCATGAAAGCCGGAAGTACCTAACCGGAAATCGATCTCTACCACTACAGTAAACTGCGCAGGTCTGTGAAATTTAATTATTATAATATAAATGTCAATGTAATACACGAATTACATTTATAATCAATTATCACTAATGAAGTTAAATTAATACGGATATGTTAGCTTAAGAAAATAAAATATTCACTTTAACATTATATACAAAAAAAAAAATTATTAAGGTACTATGAAACCAATTGTTTCCACACGGAAATTAGACTTCATCTTTATGAAATTTCTGATCAAAGACACCAAATTATGAAAAATATGAATAAACTGTTAGTATAAATTTTAGAAGTCTTGAAAAGTCGTCATGTCAGAATAACAATCCTAGGCTCTCGAAGTGAAAAATGATTATCTAGTGTTAAAAGGCTTAATTAATAACACCACTAGGAATACTATCAACCGACTGAAATCTCTACAGGTTGCTTTATGATATTTTGTTAACACCTAAGCCATCTAAAAAGAAAAAAAAATCCATATACTAAATAAATAGCAATAATAATTTGCAGAATTGCTTAACTTATATTAATAGCAGCAATAGAGAAATGATAAAAATAGATCGTGAATTGGATACTTAATAATAACAGGTTTGTTTATAAAATAAACCTTATTAATAACAAATTACATACAAGTCATTAATCATTTTCAATATGATCCACTGCAGGGTGAAGTTTTTCCTAATTCAATCCATCTTCTCCGATCTCCAGCCTCTTCTCAGATAACCTAAGCACACTCCCTTATTTCGTCTATCCATTTCACATGTGGCCTTTTTCTAGGTCTTTTATAATCTCTTGGAATCTAGTTTAACATTTCAATTACTAGCAATATGTCCAGCCTAATTCAACTTCAGTCTCCTAATTGTTTTAATGATATCCATAACACCTATTTGTTCACTCACCCATGTCTTTCATTTTCAATCTCTTCTTGTTATTCCTAATACGTTTCTCTCCATACTTCACTGAGTGCTCTGAAGTTTCTGTATTGTTCTTTTGTTAAATGCCCAAGTCTCAGATCCATAAGTAAGAACTGGTAAAACACATTTATTAAAAACCTTCCTTTTCAAACACATAGATATATTCACTTTTAATATTAAGTTATTTCTACCAAAAGCACCCCATCGAAGTTTAATCCTATGATTAATTTCATCCATTATGTTTCCATCTGTAATAATAATCTCACCAAGATAGTTGTCATTGTTTACTTCTTCTAACTCATTCTTATCAATTTTTAATTCCATTTTTTGAGAAAATGCATTGAACATAACTATAGTCTTTTTAACATTTATTTTTAATCCTACTTTCTTACTTTCATTTGATAACTCTTGCAACATTTTTTGAAGCTCTAAAACATTATTTGCAAAATAACTACATCATCTGCAAAATGTAGATGACTTAAATAATTTCAATTTACTTTTACTCCCTTAGCTTTCCATTTTAATCCACAAAATACTTCTTGCAAAACTGCTATAAAAAGTTTCGAGATAGGACGTCATTCTGTTGAAACCCTTCCAAGTATCATTACATAATCTAATTATTGTTGATGCATTTTTATAAATATTCTTCAAAATATGACAATATCCTAGATCTATACTTTGATGATCCAATGCTTTAATCACTGAAGAAATGCTTATAGAATCAAATGCCTTTTTATAATCTACAAATGCAAAGTATAATGGCAACTCGTATTCATTGATTCTTTCTATAACTTCTCTTGGACGTGATCCACTGAACTAAAACCACTTTTAAACCCAGTTTGGTCTTTTGATTGATTTAAAATTCAAAGATTGCTGTAGACGATTTGTAATTCTTTTGGCAAAAATTTTGTATAAAACGAATAAAAGACTGATAGATCTTATCCTTTTTTAAATATTAATATTAGTAATGCATTCTTCCAATCATCTGTTACATCTTTCTCACTTTGATATTTGGGATACAGCTTTGCTAAAAAATTATATTTCCTTACCTGCTTCCTTTAAGATTTCAAATATAATTCCACCATTACCTGGAGCTTTTGTCTTCATAAATTTAATTTCATGTCTCACTTCTTCATTTAAAATCCTGGGTTCAAAAGATATAATAGTTATAGAAAGTACTTTTCCTCGTTCTTTATTGCTATATAGTTGTTAATAGAACTCTTCTACACATTTACCTCTTTTTTAGTAATAGTTCCATCTTTTTTTCTTATTGCAGAAATGTCTTTTTACACTCTTGAGACATTTATTCTCTTCTATAGCTTTCCTTACTAGTTCACAATTATACTTTCTTATATTATTATCAACTTTTTTTTGCCTCAGTGCTTCTTAATGCATCATTTATATATTTTTTCTTATTCCTTTTTTTCTCTCATAAATTGCCTTTTCTCAGAAGAAATTTTACTTGACAATTGCTGCTTTGTTGCAGTTTTAAAAAGTGTAGCCATTATCTTCCTATTGATTTTGTTCAAAGCTGAATTCTGTTCAAAATCTGTTAATGTTTGAAAACAATTTGCAAGATCTAATCTAAAGTCATTGGAATGTTTCTGAAGATTAGGAATATCAACTGTGAATATTGTTTTTCTTAACAATTTTTGTCTCTCATGCATTAACATGTATCTTACATCTTACTAATCAATGATCACTTCTTGTGTTGAATCTATTAAGAACATTACAATCTTGAAATACATATTTTGTGTTAGTCAAAATATAATACAATTCTGCTGTACCTTTATTTGGATGTTTTGATGTCCATTTTGCATTTAACATTTCTGAAAACTTCACAAGTTTATGTCCTCTCTCATTTCTATCACCACAACCAAATTTACATATAGAAAGTTCATCTTTCAATTGTTCACCAATTCTAGCATTAAAGTCTCCCATGACAATTTTAAAATGTTGTTTGGCCTGATCAAAAGCCTTTTGTACATTTGTATAAAAATCCTCTACCTTCTTCATCATAATGAGAACTTGTTGGGGTACAAACCTGAATTATCTGCATTTGATATCTGTGATTAAGTTAAATAATTCATCTTGAAAATTTGTCTGATACATAATCAATCTTCGCAATGCTGTTCTTCAACTTTTTACTTATAATGAATCCTATTCCACTTGTAATTCCAATGTTTGTTCCTTTGTAAAACAGTACTTGCCTACTTTTTAAACCAATTGTCTTTTCGCATTTTCTTCTAATTCATAAAGTCCAATAATGTCCTATTTAATATGGGACAGTTCTTTTTCCAATTCTTGCAATTTTCCTTCACTTGAAAGTGATCTACAGTATGTATCTAAATAAAAGGTTGTCATCAAATGATAGCCTTGGTCCACAATCAGGAGATCTTAGCACCCTTTGCCTTCAGGCATCAACTGCTGCATTGGCTGATGACTTTACTGCCTCCTGAGAATAAGGGACATGATTTATTTTTGTCTGACATGATTGTAAATATCTATTAGAAGAGAAAAAAATCCACATTCGTTCTGCCTTCAAGAAAACTCAACTGATATTTCAGTTAAGAGCTATCAGGAAACTGAGAAGAAAGACCGTGGTGTTTCTTGATCTTAAACTTAGAGATAAAAAGTCAATAAACTCATCATGCTGGCCTGCATCTTGGTAAGCATCCCATCCATGTTTGTATACTATATGAATAATCACATACTAATAACAGCTTCAAAGACAAGAACTATAGTATGAATATTAGAAATTTGACCTGCTCAGTTACTTTAAGGCCTCCAAGAGAAAAAAAGAATTTGCATGACATATGATACACAGCTTAGAAAAATATAATCATTACGAGTAATTTTTGAGAGAAAATTAAAATGATACCACTTTATGTAGATGAATGTATAGTTTATATGCTTTGTACTGTTGTAAGGTAATGTACAACTAAAAAAACTGTTCTCTTAAATTTTGCTTATTAAGACTTCTAGATAAATATTTTCATAATCATAGCCACCACTATCATATTAGGCAGAATTGGTTTTAAGCCACTAAACATCACATGATCACCATTTCCTATTCTTGCTTATAACTGTTATTAAAACAGGCAAAACTCTATATACATATTGCCACTCAGGGCAAGCCAGAGTAATCAATTGATAACAGAAGGCTTGTGCATAAAACCCCAATCTAGTGTCTACTCATCCAATATCCCCAGACTAGTTTCTGGCTTGTGTGCTTTGTCAATGAGGAGCCTTGAATCTGACAGCACTGCATCTAGATCTTAGAATCTAATGTAACCCTCCAGCAGCTACTTTTTATCTCTACTTAACTACAAAACTAAGAGTCTTAAATTGAAAACACCATAATATTTTCAATCCAAGCTCATTAGCTTATATAGTCATATAAGTCTAAATTCATTTCAGTACCTATACATTTTGGTGACTTTGGTTCTTTAATAACCATAACCACCACTATCCTATTAGGCAGGATTGGTTTTAAGTCATTAAACATCACATGATCACCATTTCCTTTGCTTGATTATAACTATTATTAAAACAGGCAAAACTAATGCCTACCCATCCAATATCCCAGACTAGTTTCTGGCTTGTGCCTTCATCAGTGAGAAGCCTTGGATTTGAGAGCACTGCATCTAGATCTTAGGATCTAATGCAACACTCCAGTAGCCATCTTTTTCTCTACTTATCTACAAAACTATGAGTCTTTAAATTGAAAACAGTATAATATTTTCAATTCAACTCATTAGCTTATTTAGTCATATAGGGTTGCATTAGATCCTAAGATCTAAGCGCAGTGCTCTCAGATCCAAGGCTCCTCACTGACAAAGGTCACAAGCTGGAAACTAGTCTGGGGATATTAAATGAGTAGGCACTAGAGGGGGGTTTTATGCACAAGACTTGCATCCATTGATTATTCCGGCATGCATTGAGTGGCAATACATATAGAGAGTTTTGCCTGTTTTAATGACAGTTGTAAGAAAACATAGGAAATGGTGATTATGTGATGTTTAATGGCTTAAAAATTATAGACTTATAATCAAGTTATTCTATTATAGAATATCAAAAGTAAATAAATAACGATAGAACTTTTTTTTGGAAAAATGTAGAATATAACACATAAGTTATCAACATTATTAATATGTTTAGTATAGAAATATTATGGGATGTCTTAATAATTACAAAGTTTAAGGTGAAAGATACTATTTTATAATAGTAAATAATTTTGAAGTGTCGATTATTTACTTCTCTTATAAATATTTTTTGTTGTTAATTTTTTAATTTTAAATTTTATAATCTGTTCAAATATATTTTTTAATATAATATTTGTAAATTTTTTGAATTTTATATTGTTATAATAAATTGTTGATGTTGTTTCATAATTAACGAAGAATCTGTAGTTTCTTTTCTTATTATGTCCTAGTTATTATGCAACATCCGCATTGGACCAATTAAATGTATTTAAGGTATTATTTCACATAATCTAAACGAAATAATTAATAACAAAACATATTGTTGTCGTTAAAGATATTTTATCTTGGATATAAAAATTGAATAATGCAAATTGACTCAATGATCATAAAAAAGATTAATATTTAAAATACTATATTAAAAATCGATAATTAGATCTAATACATAATAAAAATGATTTTAAAATTTATTTATGATAATAAATTCTAATTATTATTAATTCATAATTTTAATTTAATTTTAGTTTAGCTTATAAGTAAATTAGTTTTTTTTTTCTCATGTGTCAAAGCATCGGCTGAGAAACGAACCCACAAACCCGGGACAACTGCATGTAAGGCTACTGTGCTGACCACTTGACCCCAGTGCTTGACTACAAGTAAATTAGTTAATAAATTTTAAAAGAGAAGGATTAGTGAGTATAGTTGTTTTCTTGATTATTATTATTTTTATATAGCTAGATGTATGGAAAATCCTTCATTACATGTAATTATATCAATTAATTTATTACTTTAAAAATAATAATAATGATCTGAGATTTTAATTGTGTTATGAAATATTATTCAACGAGAGTTAGAATTATTTTATTAAATAAAGGAATATAAAATAGTGTTATAGTTCAATTTAATTTAAGAAATGTTAGTATTAAAAAAAATTATTTCTTAAGTGTGAGTCATGGAGTATCACTAATATTTTAGGAAATAGAGTGTATTGATATTCCTACGCCATGCTTTAAATAAAATGTCTCATAATTTGTAAATTATTAAATCATTTATTAAGGTTAATATATGTCAGCTGAGCAAGGAGGAATTATTTTATAGTGTTGGGTAGGATACAATATATATATATCAGGAACAAAGCATGCATGTATTGAACGGAATGAGTGCTTCTGTAGAAAAATTCACTAAAACTTTCCAAAGCTTTAATTAAAATTCAATTAAAAAAATTCACTTTCAATTTTTTTTTTAGTAACAGCTGAATTGTTTTTATATATGTAGGAAGGAACTGGAATGAACTCGACTAATTCATTCTCGCTAATTATACGAAGTTCAAACAATGCTAAGATTTCATTTACAGTTAAAACTTTTACGAATGTTAAAAGAATTTGGAAGATAAAAATATAATATCTATATTTAAACTAATCACATTCTGATTATAATGAACAATTCAAATTCATTATATTTTTGTATGGAATTACTCTTGTCTCAATTTTTTTTAGCAACAGCTGAATTGTTTTTATATACATAGGAAGGAAATGGAATAAACTCGACTAACTCATTCTCACTGATTACAAGAAGTTCAAACAATGCTAAGATGTAATTTACAGTTAAAACTTTTACAAATGTTAAAAGGATTAGGAAGATAAAAATATATTGATAATATATTTTCTGATTTACTGATAAGAGAGTTTCAGATTTTTTTAGATGTGTGTAATATATATATTAGATGATATTATGTAAAAATTGTTCTGGCAAATGAAATAAAAAACATTATTAAAAAAAGAAATGTGCTTCTGTTTCTAAAAAGTCACACTTCATCACTGATATATATATATAAATCGAAGATTTTCACAGGCTACAGATATAAATGAAGTACTATCTGGGTACATATATATATAATTTATTTAATATATATATAATCCAATGTTTTGACCAGGTCACACTGGTTATCATTGTAGAGGCGCTGTAAGCACTGATGTATAAATATATAATAAACATTGTTTTTTACACTTATATTTTAATATTTACTAAGGCAATAAACCTTTAAACATGTGCACTTGAAAATGCGATGGTAGGGACCTCTACAGGTCTTAACCACAAGATTACATGTTGGAAGAAAAGAGGGGAACCCTTCTTTACTTCAACCTACTTTCTATATAAATAGATGAAGCTGAAGCAGTTAGAACTGAGAGCGTGAAGCTATTCATACTTCACTGATTAAGCCCACAATTCCTATTACCCATTAGTACTCGTGAAATCTTTGGATTTACAACAAGTCAATGGAAAGATCTTATAGTTAGGTTTATTGCCTTAGTAAATATTACTTACGTAATCAATGTGCATTAAATAAATTTATAATTACAACTTTAAATTATCATAATAGATCTCTAACTATAAGATCTTTCCACTGACTTGTTGTAAATCGAAAGATTTCATGAGTACTAATGGGTAATAGGAATTGTGGGCTTAATCAGTGAAGTATTGAATAGCTTACTCAGTTTTAACAGCTTCAGCTTCACCTATTTATATAGAAAGTAGGTTGAAGTAAAGAAGGGTTCCTCCTGGGTTCCCCTCTTTTCTTCCAATGTATAAGCTTGTGGTTAAGACCTGTAGAGGTCCCTATCTTCACATTTTCAAGTGCACATGTTTAAAGGTTTATTGCCTTAGTAAATATTACTTACGTAATCAATGTGTGTTAAATAAATTTATAATTACAACTTTAACTTATATTTTAAATAAATTATACATTGATGTATTTAGATAATACTTCATTTATATATATTAAAGTAAGTAATAAACACATCATTTAAAATTGAATTCTTATAGAGCTAGATTGTTTAACAAAAATGGAATTACAAAATATCTGAATACTAAAAAATAATAGAAATAAAAAATATTTTATAAAAATGCTTTTATTTGTCATGCACTAAAAAAAATAATTATTATTATTTCTTCAATCCCAATTGGAGTTTTTAGATTGAAGTTAAAATTAAAATGTGGTTCAGAGGGGGTGATCCACATAGGAATGGAATTAACTAATTTCTGGACTCTCTACACTTTTATTTCAAGTTTAATCTAAAGGCTCCACTTTCTGTTGAAGAAACAATTATTTTTTAGGTTTATGGTGCATAACAAATAAAAGCATTTACTATAAAATATTTTTAATTTTTATTATATACTTTGAATTCTATACCTTTTATTTATCATATCATTTACAAGTTTCTCAAATACTTTATCAATACTATTTTTTATATCAAAACTTTATTCTAACAGTTTCGACTATCCTGCAGTCATCATCAGAGCTTTAATATTCAGATATATAACTAATATACTTATACAATATTCATATACATAATTAAATACACAAAAGGAAGACGAAGAAAATTATATACCTTTTATTGCCAATTCATAGTTCTTTTTCGTACAATTTTACAAAACTTTAGATATTCAATTCTTAATGGCTCATTATAAAATATTTTCATACTCCTTTTTTTTTTCTTGTCTCAATTAAAAATTTATTAGGTAAATTGTTTTTTTTTTTGTACCAGCTATCTTTCTTTTGGTTTTTAAAAAGAATATTAATTACCTTGTTAGTGATTTCAGTAATTTTCAAAATCTTTTCAATATTTTAAAATGCTTAACAAATTCTAATTTAGATTCATTGGAGTGGTTCTAATATTAAAAATACCAACTGTTTATGGTGTCTTTTTTAATAGTTTTCATCTCGATTTTTGCATTTACATACTCTCACATATCACGTACATCCAGTGTCAAATCTATCAAGATTATAATCTCAAAATACATATTTCCTGCTAGTCAAAATAAGTATAATTCTTCTAACCATTTGGATGTTTTTATGTCTGCTTCTATTTAGCATTTATTTCAATGAAAGAATTCATAAAATATATATTTTTCTTTTTCTGCCATTTCCACAAATCTGTGTCCTTTCTCATTTCTATTATCATAACCAAATTTATCCACAGCATTTTTAACTTCTTAACCATTTACAATTCTACCATTAAAGACTCTCATGATGTTTGATGTAATTAAAAGCATTTTGGATAACTATATAAAAAAATCCTCTATTTCATCACAACAAGATCGTGTTTGGCTTAAACTTGAATTATCTGTACTTAGTATCTTTCATTAAGTTGAATAACTATTCTTGTCAGTCCATTTGAAATGCTATCAATCTTCATAATATTATTCTTCACATTTATTTATAATGAATGCCATTCCAGT
Organism: Epiperipatus broadwayi; assembly: GCA_028023455.1. Taxonomy (NCBI): domain Eukaryota; kingdom Metazoa; phylum Onychophora; class Udeonychophora; order Euonychophora; family Peripatidae; genus Epiperipatus; species Epiperipatus broadwayi. Next base: position 2,478,982 of record JAQFVV010012446.1, read on the forward strand.
TGTGCTTCCAATATTTCTGTTTTTGTACTAAAATACGTTCACTTTTCAAATCAATTCTTTTTTACTTTTTTTTGTAATTTCACAAAGTTCAACAATTTACCATTTACTATGAGTAATATTTACTGAGGCTATAACCTCGATAATATGCGTATAAAATGCGATAGTAGGGACCTCTACAGGTGTTTTAACCACAAGGGTTAAAACATCTGTAGAGGTCCCTACTATCGCATTTTAAAACACCTGTAGAGGTCCCTACTATCGCATTTTATACGCATATTATTGAGGTTATAGCCTAAGTAAATATTACTTACGTAATGTGCGTTTAATAAATTTATAATTACATTTACTATGAGATAATTATTTTTCTAATTAATGAAATCTTATTTTACCTGATGTGCAGTTCTAGAGAGTTAAAAAAGGATTATGTCAAATGACAGTCTCGGTCTGCAATTAGGAGATTCTTAGTATGCTCTCATTTTGGCTGCCAACCACTACCTTTATTTAAGACATCCTTCTGGGAATATGAGTTTGTCTATTATCATTGTAAATTTCCAAAAAAAATCATTCCCAGAAATGTATCTTGTTTAAATAAAACTAAATTGATACTTCAATTAAGAATTATTAGGATCCCCGAAATGAAAATCAATAGTGTTTATAGGTCTTAAAGGCGGAAGTCAAAAGCTTATAAAATCTTCACACTGGACAAACATGTTGGTGAGCTGCCTATCCATGTTATTTATCATATAAATAATCACATAGTAATTGAACATTAGAAATGTGCCCCAATCTGTTTCTTGAAAGCTTTATGAAGGATTCAGTTTACAGCAAACTCTAAAAGTATCCATTACAAAAAATAAATAAATAATTAGAGGGGATTTGAACTGAGATTTTCAAACACCCTTAAGTCATCCACTCTATCTTATACAACCGATACACATGAACTATATGCATGTGGAAAAGACAAATGATCTCCAATATACATATTTCATGCTGAACCAACACTCGTCAGTTGGTCCAGATTATCATCTCCCATACACAAATATAATAAGTGCTTGGTTTATATTAAGATGGCAAATCTTTAATTTTTAATGAACAGGTTTCAGTCTTCTCCACCCTTCAACTTTTCAGTCATCCATATCATTGAAAATCTGATGATGGAATGCTCAAAGCCCTTGTTGATGTCAATATTATTGGCATACCCATGTTGACCTAAAGTCACTCTGATTCCTCAAACATAGAACCTTAACACCATGTAAATACACAGACAAGAAATGGGTAGAATACAGGCCGAATCTGTAATATATGAATATAAGTATAGTATATATATTTAAGCTAGATATAACTAGAGGGGATTTGTATATATATATATACTGTACTTGTAATCAAATATTAAAACATAAATAAATAACTTTTAGCATGCTTTCTTTTAATATACTTAATTCAATATAGGCTATTCAATCTTTATTTTAACAATCATATCCAAATAATTATTTTCTTTTCCATATACAGTATTATTATATTTATGCTGTACCATTTAAGTTCGGGTATCTTTTATCTATTTTATCTTAACATCGGATGTTCTGTGTAATATACATATGCTACAATATATGCTACATAGTATGTAGATTGAAACATATAATGCAGATATAGAAATCCTAATGTCTGCTATCTGTCTATTTATCTATCTATCTATTATCTATATAGATAGATAGATAGATAGATAGATAGATAGATAGATAGATAGATAGATAGATAGATAGATAGATAGATAGATAGATAGATAGATAGATAGATAGATAGATAGATAGATAGATAGATAGATAGATAGATAGATAGATAGATAGGTAGATAGGTAGGTAGGTAGGTAGGTAGGTAGGTAGGTAGGTAGGTAGGTAGGTAGGTAGGTAGGTAGGTAGATAGATAGGTAGATAGATAGATAGATAGATAGATAGATAGATAGATAGATAGATAGATAGATAGATAGATAGATAGATAGATAGATAGATAGATAGATAGATAGATAGATAGATAGATAGATAGAGAGAGATAGTAGATGGATGGGTGGATGGGCGGACAGACAGACAGATACACAGATAGATAGATAGATAGATAGATAGATAGATAGATAGATAGATAGATAGATAGATAGATAGATAGATAGATAGATAGATAGATAGATAGATAGATAGATAGATAGATAGATAGATAGATAGATAGATAGATAGACAGAAATACAGACAGACAGACAGACAGACAGACAGATAGATAGATAGATAGACAGACAGACAGATAGATAGATAGATAGATAGATAGATATTGGCTGTTCTTAGTAAATCTACACACATACATATCAGCTAAGAAATAAAATAACTAATGAAAGAATATTAATAATCCACTAAGCTTCTTATTAAATAAAATCCCTTTTTTCTTTCATAAGATTTAAATTTTTACTTCTCTTGATAAAATTATTAATTTAAATCATACAAAAATATAATAATATTTAATAAGACCATTGTATAACTAATATTTTGTTTTATCAGGTAGTATATATATATATATTCAATTATAACAATTATAAGAATTTATAAAAATGTATAAAAGATATAATGAGGTTGATATAGATATGTAAAAAAAAAGATAGTGGATACACACACAAAAAAACAAATAAATATTATACAGAGTGTTTCTAAAATGATAACAATAGAAATGATAAAAAACATCTTTAAAGGATATATATAAACCAAATAAAGATACCCATTATGGACTAATGATTGAAATTTTTTATACATATGTGCATGTGCTTTACAAAGCATTTTTTATTTTTTTTCTTAATTTAGCCTAACGCTCTTTCGATAATTTAGTACCATAATCAGAAGAAAAAAATTGCTTTGTAAACTATACAAAAAGAATTACATACAAAAATGACAGCCTATTATTATAAAGTGCTGAAAACTTTGAAATTATTCAAACGGAAATCAATCTCCAATAATGTGCTATTTTTTAAATATTATAAACCTCTGCGCACTCTCCCGCTGGTAAAAATTTTAAAAACTTAAAGTCTTACCAGTGGGAGAATGTGCGGAGATTTATAATATTTAAGAAATAATGCTTTATCTGAGATTGACTTTCATTTGAATAATACAAATGACAGAAAAATCAATAATATTGATTGTAATAAATACTACTACTAATAGTAAATAATAATAATTCAGAAGTACTTTCAGTTACCTTTCTAACCATTTTCAACTACTAAATATTTTAAATTTTCCAGAAGAAACATTATCATGTGATATCTCATGATTCATAAACTTTAATATTTATACTCCACCTATTAATTAAAGATTATCTTTTTACATTTGGAAAAATTGCCTCCTTAATTTTTCAAGTGTCATGATTTCTTTTCTCATGAATAATTCTAGTTCTATTCAGATTTTCATGATTAAAAAAAAAGTTGCTCATATTAAACCATTTTTTTAAACTTTGCATATGTTTGCATACATATTTAAACATAAAACCATACATGTTTAATTACAACTTTCCATACAATAGACATTAACGTCTCTAGAAAATTATGTACAATATTTTCACACAAATTTAAGCATTTTAAAAGCACTTTATAACTTGAATAAAATCTAACTCTTCAATCATACTCCTCAGATTTAATGAAGTGACAGGTGAAAGAAATATAAGATATTAAGTTGGCCAATGTGCTGATTATAGCTTGAATTTTTAACGGCCAATCTACAATCGAGAAAACAGTTACCCTCATTTGTATTTGTAAATCAAATATGCAAATGCTTGTTCATTTTCATAACAAAGTTGTTTCTTTCTTCTTTATAACCTAAAGCTGACTGCACTTTTGGTGAATTTCACCATAATCATAACTCTTTTAAATTAATTATTGTCAATCGTAGAAATGTAATAAACAAAAGAAAAAACAGCATACAATTACCTAACAAAGTGGAATATTTAAATGAACTAATTTAAATAAAAATGCATGCATAATTACATTATAATATAAAGATCAATGATAATTAATTTAAGAGAGCCATGACTATGGTGAATTACATTAAAGTACATTCAGCTTTAGATTATAAAAAAGAAAAAAAAACAATTTGTTATGCAGATGAACAAATGTATGCAAATTTAATTATGTAATGGCATGGCTCTCCATCAAATTAAAAGGCTATAGTTTTAAAAATACTAATATGACAAACAGGATTCAAGGAGTTGTTTAAGCATATTAACTACATTTTTATGAAATGGGGTCTCCCAAAAAAGATGCCATAAATTTTCTCATCGTACTAACCCACAAATTTACATATGGTATATGTGTGCCATTCAATAATTTTAGTCAGCTTTTGATTCATCCAAATATAATAGTTACACTGATTAATCTTTCAAGCCTTGTGGGGAGTTTCCTCATCGCTGAACAAAATTTTATTAATTAGATTCATATATTAAATTTCATTAATAAGCTAGTAAGTTTTTAGAAGACTTAAATATCACATGGCTATTTAAAAAATCGGGACATAAGCTTTTTTATAAGCAGATCTTGCTGTGGAGTTAGTCGCCTCTATGATACACAGAGGCTAAACTCTCGACACAGTTGCGCTACTCAGTGAAAACAGCTTGTGTAAGCATAAAGAATGGTGATCATGTGATGTTTAGTGGTTTAATTACCTCTATGTTCTCTGAATAGATAAATGTGGGTTTTCAAATACTTCTTCAGTAGATTCAATCCTTTTGTGAGATTGTCTTGGACAACCAGTTTTTTTTCATTATTCACCGATGGAGTTTCCATAAATCTATTTACTAATTTGTGAATAGTCTTGTTGATGAAGTCTGTTTTATGGTGACATCAAACAATTCTCTAATTTCATTGCTCTTCATGGTTTTTACTCTGCATATAAACCATGTAAACTGTCTTAAATATTCCTCATCAATAATGTTCCAGGTAAGAATGAAAAAATAACTTAATTTGCACAAAATTGTGTAAAAATGGTTAAATTTGTGGATCACATGGATTTTTTCAAACCATTGGGACAAAATATTTTTTTTACCCATTTTATACAATAAGGCATGTACCTTCAGTATCATATTTATCTAAATTACCTCAAGACAGACAACATCATCCATAATATACATAGAAAATAGCATCATACCACTAATTCTATCATTCAATTAAAACTTTAATAAAACTTCCAATCACTTCCAATTATTTGATAAATTTAAACACGTTAACTGTAACTTTATAAATGCACACTGAATATGACTCATGCATACATTTATACAATGGTTAAGATTATACTTTTTGAATTAATAGTTATTGCTAATAATTGAACTGCCCTCTAGGGGCAGCATTTAATAATTTATATAATAAAAAATGGCTGCCTCTTATTGTTCTTTACTTTATTGCATAAAGAAATTTTTTGAACAATCTCAGCTGAAAGAGTGAGTATTAAATCAATCAATATATTTGGCAAAATAGTTTAAATTGATCAAACTCTAAATGGGAAATGAAAACTCAGTTTTAATACCTGTAAATAATAAATAATAACAGGAAATGACTGAAGTCAACTCATTGGAAGCTTCAGTTACTTTCTGTTCAGTCACATATAATCTGAGTTATTTATTATTTATAGATATTAAAACTGAGCTTTTATTTCACATTTAGAGGTTGATTAAACTAAATATCTGCTTTGATCCTCTGAGTATTTAAATTGACCAATATTTTAATTCACAAAGCAAAGCTATTTCTACTCATTTTAAATACTTTACAAATAATGATTTAATTGATAAATATGCAATAATAAATAACAATAGTTTTGAACATATGTGGCACTCAAGGATACTCTCCTGAAGTTATTGCTGTAGTCTGTGATAATTTATACAAGAACAAAACAGCTACCTCTTACTGTGTTTTATTCTGCATAGAGATTTAGTACAAATAACTTAAGCTAAAGGGCAGTTCAATTATTTATAGAAAAAAATACTTAGGTTAATCATGAGCATTGTGTATACTCTACAGCGTAGAGTATACACTATAATTGTTTGTAATTGTATATTTCTAATTTGAATTTTTATTTGCAAAATTTTAAAAATGAGTTGAAATAAGCATAAATTAAAATATTAATCAAATTTTAAACTGTTCTATTATCATATCCATTTTTTATTGAATAAATTACTGAATGTTATGCTAGAGTGCAGATAAATTATTTGCAGCAAGAATTATTTCAGTAGAATAATCTCAAGCATTACATATATTTAGTAGCGAAATTGCTCATCTTTATATTGATCAAACAGATTTCACTCAGTAGATTTCAAAGATAATCATTTGACCTATATGTAAATTCTATGGTGCCGTTGAAGTAATTAGATGCATGTACAATGGTACATACATCCAATTACTTCAATAATTTTAGCACAGCTTTTTTATTTCTCTCCACAAAAAACATATCCACATTATGGTCTCAAGCTTTCCCATAAAGACAAGAGAAAATTAAGAGCAGTCATATTTTTTAAGTTTGGTGTGATTAGTAATTTTTTAAAACTTTATTAATGAATTGTTGGATCATTGGTAAAAAAAAAAAAAAGGCTTCAGATACTTTTTCTCCCTTGGCAATTATTATAAGATTTTATGAAATGTGATTTTTCATGCATAATTAATATTAATGAAATCAAATCATACATCACATGACTTATATAGCTTGTATTTACAAATATGTAATATAATAAGCATGCTAATATCTCTGAACAAGCTTATTTTATTATTATTTTTTTTTTGACAAATGCCACAAGAGAACTCATTCACAATCTCTACTAGAACTATATATGTGTGTGTGTATGTGTATGAGCCATAGCTCAAAACTGATTTGGGAATGGGGATAGTTTTAGATAGGGATTTCTTGTGCCATTTATCAAAAAAGAGAGAGAGAGAGAAATAAAAATAAACTTGTTTAGAGCTGTTAGCATGCTCGTTGTATTGCATAATTAATATATATAAGAAAACAGATTGTGATGATATCAATTAAAAATCTCTTGACTGTAAAAGAATGATGAAAGAAGGATAGACTATACCCAAAATGTCAGCTAAAATGGAATAGTGATAAAGGTGATTTAATTTGCCACCACATCCGAACAAATTTATATGATCATATTTACTAAATTCGTAACTCTGCATAAAAAAAATAAATTAATCAACAAATAACAGTGAAAAGCCAAATCATGCCAGCAAAGAAGTCTTCTAAACCTTATATACACATCATAATCTATTTTACTTCATTAATAATATATAAAGGATTTGAAGATAAATAAATGCAATACACTACATAAATTTTGTAATAATCAAGGAAATGTAAATATAAAATGATTTGTTTTTTTTACTTGGCTATTTTTTTAAAACAATAAATTAAACAAGCATAGGAATAGTAAATAAAATAAAGTCATACATCATGTGACTTAATTTGATTAGCTTGTAATTATAAACTAAAATAAAGAGCATGCTAATAGCGCTAACAAGTTTTATCGATAAATGCCACAAGAGGAAGCATTTAAAATCTCTATCTTGAAATTATCCCCAACCTCAGACCGGTTTCTAGCTATTGGCTTTCCTCAGTGAGGCACGAGATTTCTGGAAGAGAAAGCATTTAAAATCTCTATCTAGAAATTATCACCAGCCCCAGGCGAGTTTTTAGCTATTGGCTTTCAATCAGTGAGGCATACTGGTCTGGGGCTGGTGGTAATTTCTAGATAGAGATTTTAAATGTTTTCTTTTGCAACATTTATCAATAAAACTTGTTAGAGTTATTAGCATGCTTTTTATTTTAGTTTGAGCATAGGAATAGATTTTAAGTATTTAATTTGTTGCTTTTATGATATAGAAAAATTATAGTACTTTTATTGCTATTTCAAATTTATGCCTAATTAAGTAAATATAAGAAAGAAATTTGCATTCATATATTTAATTTAATTTGGTGATAGTTATTAATAAATTACATTTAAATTAAACTAATATATTAGTTTGATTTTTAAGCTTTTAATCATTTTCCCTTTTAAGGCTGCAATTGCATGTATCCATTTTAACAACTTCATTCATATCCAAAATTATTCTGGTCAGAAAAAAGTTGAGAACCCTAAGTTTGAGCTTACCAGAATGCAACCTATATTAAATATTATTAAGAAATATTACTTACCTCTATAAAAGTCTATTAAAGGCTGATGTTCTAAGTCAATAATGGTGTTACCTACATGTACTATATTTTGATTTACAAGTATCAAATTTTTGCATTCACAACTTTGGTATTAACCATTTTGGATAAATACATTAACAGTTTTTGCTAATCATTTATTAAACTAGGTATTATCCTTAGCTCAGATATGAACTTTAAATCTTAATTAAAGATATACCAGTATATATAATACAATATTTTTAATGTGTAAAGTTATCCATTTATAATTACTTAATTAGAAAGCATGTTGCCTAGAACAGGAGCTAATGAAAATCAACTGCCCCAGGCCAAAAGTAAAAGTAAAACTGGCAGACTGATTGTATTCAAAAAGAGAATCCTCATTTAAATGCCACTCTAGACCTAATGCGGAGATCAAAGCACTGCATTTTACATTTATATGTATAAGAATTCAAAGTAAAGCAACTTTTCAATTTTCTTACGTATTTTAACAAACCATCCATTACAAATATTATATTACAATATAGAATCTAGCATTAAAGGCATTTATTATAATAAGTAAAAAAAACTTGAAAAGTTTGCTGACATGGATTTCTTACACCTGAAAATGTAAACCACAGTGCTTGGATCTCTGTATTAGATCCAGAATGACGTTCAAAAGAAGATCCTCTTTTTGAATGCAATCATTCTGCCAGTTTTACTTTAAGTGCTTTCATTAACTACTAATCTAGGTAAAGTGCTTTCTAATTAAGTAATTATAAATGGATAACCGGATACATTAAATATTTCCAATATACATGGCAAACAAAAACAGATTACCTTTCCATAAGCTGTCATTATCAATGTATTAGTCATTTTGTCAGAAAATCTGCAAGAATAAACAACCATTTATCCCCACTGTCTCAGTGCTGAAGAACTTGATTAACTATGTATACCAGATGAAAACATGGCATTATTACATTGAATCCAAAACTAATAAAAAGTAAAAGTGGATGATATACTGACTGGATATGGAAAAGTGGTATGTTTCCTTTTACTTACATATATATGTTAGTATCATATTATTTAATCCTTACATACACATACTGAGATAAATATTTCTTCAAATAACTGATTAAAACCACTTTAAAAATACAACTATTGGTTTTCAATGACAGTTTCCTAAGAGCATTTTTTAAAATATAAAACAATTTCAAAATTTGATATCAATTAAGTTTTTAAAAAATGAATATGGATTTCAATTAGTATGCTCTAGTAAATTTTATTTTTAAAAAAAAAAAACATGTTTGTGATATATATACATGTTAAGCAAGATAGCGCCATAAATTATAAAAACATTATTTTTAGATAAAATATTCTTAATGGTAAAAGATTTGTCATTATTCGTGGTAATTTTATAGCTGATAAATTTTTAATATTTTGTAAAATGCTTGGTAATATAATTTTTTTAAAAAAAAAATTACATTATTTGTCATTGCTAAAGTATCTTTCTGTCTTCTCAGCATATTAATATTTTCATAAAAAGTAATTTAACCAATTATCGGGTATAATAACTTGCCTTTTGTAAGGAGTTAGGTGAAAAAACCTTAAACATATATATGAATTCACAGAGCTTGTTCAAATTATAATTACTTAATATTTGATTTAGTAATAAATTTAATAAATTATATATGAAAATTGTAGAGTTTAAAAAAAAATAAGGGGTGAGGGAGGGCGTAATTTAATTTCTAAAATTAATACATTGTACAGGCTTACATCTGCATTTATATATGTAATATATGTGGAATTCGAACTCAGACTTTCACAACCCACAACTCTCAGTGCCATCTTATATTGCTGACCCATCTGATCACACACGTTGAAAAGATAAATAATCACCAATATCCGTATTTCGTGCTAAACCAGCACTCATCAGTTGGTCCAGATTACCATCTCCACATATATATACAATCAGACTCATATTTATATTAAGACAGCCAATCTTTTTACTTTAATGGACAGGCTTCAAACTACTCCAACCCACAACTCTTCAGCCTTCCATTTCACTGAAAATCTGATGGTGGAATGTTCAAAGCCCACGTTAGTGCCAAGGTTGTCATCCTACCCATATTGACGTTTAGTCATTCTGTCCCCTCATGTACAGGAGAATAATCCATTTATACATAAAAAAAACCGTAATTATTTCCATAAAATAACGAAATATATTGTAAGGGTCAAGAAGATATAAACAAAAAATATTTAATTGAACGAAATTCCAATTATAGGATTATAGGAATTATTTTGGCAATGTATTCTCACACCTTTTGAAATTATTGGAAATTGACTAGCTTATCTTTCGGATTCATTAAGTACACCCCACTACTGTCCGCCACAGGGTAGATTTGAAGCAGACATGGAATTCAATGAAATATGATTCAAAATCCTTTCTCTAGTTCAACTGATTAGTCTAGTATAATTAATTCTCTACTCTACTAAGAATTCATATATGTTCTGAATTATGTATTCCCTTTCACAACACAAACCTGTACATTTCATATAATTAATACCATTATTAGGTCAAAGGTGAGACCTTTATTACGTTTCAGGCATTAAATAAATAAACACAAAATATTAACCAACATCCAAAAATATTTATATAATAAAATAAAAACACAATTTATTTACAAAACAAACACAAATCAGTAATAAAAAAGCATACTTATGATAGTATATGAATTCAAACTCAAGATATCATCTTCATTAAGTATAAAATATGAATAAAACAATGTGATGGTCTTACCAGATTCTAAGCCTTTGAGTTTAAGCATAATTAATTTATTGTTCCACAGTATTTTATCTTTTAAGTATAATTATCTTTTTATATTGTGTGAGACAAGGTAATGACGGAAGATGATTTATATTTTAAATTTAACAATCATAAGATTAGCATCACTTAAAACTATATACACTTTACTGTAGGTAAGGTCAATATATTTTAGAAACAGTCGTTTGTCAGATTTTCTACTTAATGAATAATATTTCGGTAGTGTAATTTTTACTATGCAATATAGGGATTAATTTCTATCTGCTTTTAACACCTTGTGGAGGGGTTTCATCATAAACACGAGCAGAGACATGTGAAAAAGATGTATCATCTCCAAGATGTACATCCTGTGCTAAACTAGCACTCATCAGTTGGCCCAGATCACAATTCTTGCACATATATTTGTCATTATTGAAGCAGATGATCTGATGCTCAGATCCTGCTTCACAGCCCATGTCCAATCTCCTACCACCTAACCACGTTTAAACCCATCCTTACGCACGTATAAAATATTTATTAGTACGTAAATATTTTTTTGCTTTATTATTTTAACATAAATCACGTAGATATTTTTATATCTTAACCTAAAACTATTTAAGAAATAAATAATTAATATTATTTTCATGTGTATACGTGCGTAATGGATAAATATATATATTTTCAGTGTAGGAGATTGCTTAGAAATCATAAGAATTATATTATATATATTATGTATTTAAAGGTCATATATGAAACTTATTATTTTTTTATATTGAATTTAGCAGTCAGAAAATGATGCAATTCTTTTAAAAAGTTTCTCGGAAACAATTACCCGGAAAGGCCCATTAGTTAAAAGTAAAAGATTACAACTTTGTAATAATAAAATAATTCCATTAGTGGAGATTTCGTCCATGCCAACTTGTTTTAAAATCATAAGACTATTTTAAAACAATCGTTCGAGAAACTGATAACAGAATTGCATTGTTTCAAAAGTCTTACAAGACAAAGGAGATCCAGTCAGCCGATTTTAGTTGGCTAAAGTGCACAAATTGCCTCAGGTCCAGCAGTAGTTGCTATGCTACATCACCAGAAAAAAGTATAAATACTGCTGGATTTGAATCCAAAGGGGAGAGACAACTATAAAATTCATGATGCTAAACCAAATCCATGTCAGTCTGAAACTTTATCCAATGTGCCGTGAATAGGGGAAATTTCACCTTCCCCTCCATTCCAATATGCTTTTCCCATAACAAAGCTCCCAATCCCGTACTTATGAACTCTAAAATATTTGCTGAGTAAATAAATAAATCCTACCTGTCATGTCGTATTCAAACCCTAGATCTATTGCATTAATGCTGATGAACATTACTCATATCAAGGACTGCTACTCTGTATATCAAGGTAAAAAACTCTAGCCGCTCTTGATTATCAAACTCAGCCTTTATAATAACTATCATCCTGACGCTCTATTCTGATACTATGTTTTAAATGTTTATATTATGTAACTCTCTGTAATATAACTCTATATAACTTATTCTATCATTAAGTCTCTACTTAACATGTTTTCCTTTTATTTCCACGTGGCAAATAATTCTATTTCATTATGTTTTATGTATTTATGTTTTTAAAATGCTAATAATATTTTCAAAATCGCTAACATATTTTATTTCTGTTTTCCCTACCCATTATTTACGGGGTAATTAAGAATGTAGGTTATATAAAAAAATAAGTTTTATTCAACTTATGCAGGTGTTCACGATTTTGGAAAAACAAAGTCATTAAGTTATAAAAATTGCTATAGAAAACAGATCAACATCTGTTTTCATAAAATGTTCTTTTTCTTTTTAAATAATAATAATAATGTGCTGTTCTTAACTTTTAATGTACTTTATATATATAAAAAATCTATACTTTATCCCAACTATTACCACCACCCCAGTTATTTATGTATCAACTTATTTACTTTCATAATAGCTTTTATTAACCGAGATGTGTATCCAGTAAATGTGTGGGGAGTTAAAGTAAAAGGGAGGGGAAATCTTTATGTCTTAAAATTCTATGCCTGTTTAGCGAGTAGGTCATACCATTACGCAGGGTATTCTATAATTTATGGGTAGTAAATATTTAAAATAGTCTTTAAAGCTATACATTTCATAATCCCCAAGTGTTGCATGCATATAGGCGATTTTGTTCTATATTTATATATCCGTGCTTCTCTTTTTATGGAGATCTCGCAAAGTCGAGCCCGATCATCATTCTCAATGTCCAAGAACCAGGCTTAAATCCCCCTGTGGACATATTTGGTTGTATGTGCATGCTTATATGGGGATCGCTCTGGAGAAACCAGCCCAATAATGCATAGCCAATAGCTCTTCGTTTCTAAACCGATCCTGCCAACATTTGCAGAGTATATCGGTATATTTTCAAAATGAATTCCACAAAGCACACATTCGAATCTGTGACTGGATCTCATCATAGATGCTGCCATGCAGTACCACCTGTTGTTATATTCCTAGTAAACCCATGAACATCCATAAACCGTAAAGTTATGATTTCACTAAACAGACATCTATGTCCATTATTAAAATGCAAGTCATTGCGACGAATTTATTATTATTAATATAAATATTCATTAGCCGTCCCACACGTCTGCCATTTTATAAACCAAATTGGTAGTCGTATTTCATACAAATGTAATGTTTCCTTATTAAACAATTATTCTCTTTCAAATCGGTTAAATGCTATTTTTTTGTTTTCTTTGGGGGTGGAATAGTATTTCAATAGTACATTTCTAAGAGTGCTAATTCTTTATGGTATCTATTATTGGCATCGCCGCAAATGTAAACAAAGGTATTATAAGATCTGATTTTTGATGTATAAATCAAAGATAATCTTATTTCTTAAAGTCAACCATTATATAATATTTATGAGGCCAGTGTCTGACAAATAAGCAGACACATTTATTTATGTTTTATCAATATAATAAATCTCAAAATATATATCATACATATCTGAATCATTATGCTTTCTTTTATTTAAATTAATATTAGTTCGTAAGTTATGCTCGTGATGATTAGATGATCTCCGCTAAAATATATAATTAATATGCAAAGTCACGAGCCTTCATTGATTCTAAATTAGAGTTCATTTTAAGTTAGTCTATCATTAAATTTAGCATAGAGTCTTTTTGTGTCTCCGATGAGCGATGCCAGCGGTGAGAATTGAAATTAGATCGATATCCTCGGGATTGTTGCTCATAAGTTGGTAGATCTGGGAAATAGGCAAATATGGCAGAATTCATGAGTGTTCCTGACCTATGTATCTTGTGTATGATTGGATTTGAGGTACTTTTGCCTAGATGCTAGGTCTTGTTATGTGAACATACAAAACTGACCGGTACATTATTCAGTATATATAGATAGCTAATTCCAACAGTTCAATTGATAAATATAAACACACCAGCCTTACAACTTTGACCCAAACCACTTTATGGAAGAATATTAATAGTCATTCATTAGACTAGAGATTATCCACTTCATGAATAGGGTAGTGCACTGCTCTCATGCAAAATAAGGACTGGTTTCTATATGTTTTAACACCTTGTGGAGGGGTGTAATTATAAGCATATGATCAAAGTCATTGTTAGACATCCTCTTCTCTCTAACATAGAAATACACTATTAACATTGTACTAGAAGTTGAAGATTGCCCTTGGCACTTTAATATCATTATAGGTGAACACTAAAGTCAATTGATTTTCTTTTCTCCAATGGGCTTTTCTTCAATTGTTAACTACTATCAACGTGCACCACCACACTAATTAAAAGTAACTGAAAAAAGTAAAAATGCAATAAAGCAAGAAGAATGAATTTAGAATAAAATATTCTTTTTATATCTTTTCTCCATTTTGTATCTGCTTATTTTAATTTACCATTAAGCTAATAGCAAATGTTTTCCCACAATATTTATCACAAATAAATAAGACTCAGGTAAATAATTTATACTATTATTTATTATGTATGTAAATATGACCCAAGGTATTAACATGTAAATATATATGCAGCTACAGTTATAATACAATTTAAGACCTGAGGCTTATTAAAATAATAATAATGCCAGTGTGGTCTACAAAAGACGCTAAATTTGTTTTGGTACATTTGTGTTTGACTTGGTTTACAGGTTCAGTTCCAAACCAACAGACGAACGATGACAAACTACTCAACAATTAATATGTATAATTTATTAGTGACAAAAATATACACATATGTTAGTTAATCAAACATATAAATATGGTTTATACAAGTTAACGCTGAGATAGTTGTACCGAGTAATGGAACTCACTTCCAGCTATATAAGTAGCTTGCCTCGTGAGCTCAAGTAAGAGACTCTTCCGGCTGTACAAGACAGCTTGCCTCAAGGTGGCTCTAGTTCAGACTCTTCCAGCTGCACTTAGACAGCTTATCTCAAGTTGGTTGCAGACATAGCAGTTTCCAGTCCCTATGTGGACTTACCTCACTGTGTGGGTGTTGTGATAATGACTAGATAAATACCTTTGTTGATGGCAGAGGGTTTATTGGAGAGCATGTTCAGTCGTTCAGGTTGACAGAAGTAATTGCTCTTTGCCTTGCCTCCAAAAAGACTGACTATTTAATGGCAGACTCCCTACCTTACTGGCAACACTCAGATTATGTTTGCAAACCCCAATGAAGGATTTATTTCCATTGGATAGCAACCGGGTGTTAGCCAATCAGTCAAGAAATCTGGAATAGTACACTTCTAAAGGCAAGGTCAGATATGACAGGTACACTTTGATATTAAAATTCACTTTGAAAATCCTTTTTTGGACCACACAATTCATTAGATCATCTACCGTCTTCAACTGATGGTCCAAAATCCATTGGCAGAGTCTAATAGACTTTTTACATTTAATTCCTTAATTAATTCTCATACTGTTTGTCAAATCAATTTTAATTAGTTTTTCTTAATTAAATAACTTTTAAATCCAAAATAATTTTTAATCTTTTCTATTCTGAGTTTAATTATAAACAAATTCTAAGCATAATTCCTTATTTTACAATTTACAAA
Organism: Epiperipatus broadwayi; assembly: GCA_028023455.1. Taxonomy (NCBI): domain Eukaryota; kingdom Metazoa; phylum Onychophora; class Udeonychophora; order Euonychophora; family Peripatidae; genus Epiperipatus; species Epiperipatus broadwayi. The sequence continues at coordinate 2,495,037 of JAQFVV010012446.1, forward strand.
TCTAAATCATACACAGTTTTCTAGTTTTTATTAATAACAAAAAAATCTACAATATTCCACCTAATAAACATTGTTAAATAATTAAAATACATTAATTAGTGGATTATCTAAAAAAAATTATATCAGAACTTAATATTTACATATTATATAAAAAAACTTAAAATTTTATGTTCAGCTTTTGCTTCCCTATTGATTTTAAACAGGATCAAATCTTTTATTGCCAAAAAAATATTTTATTAAAACTAACTTTATAGTAATCAATAAAGCAAGTCATATATAGCGTGACATTGCTTTTATAAACTTGTATTTACAAATATGTAATATATAGAGAGTATCAATAGCTTGAACAAGCTCTTAATTCATAAGTGTGGTAAGAGATTTAAAATCTCTATCCGGAACGTTCTTATTCCCAGACCAATTGTTTTCAAGCTTATGGTTCACCTCAGTGAGGAACTAGAACATCCAGACACTAGATCTAAAACATCAACTCAAAAACAGCACTGATTTAATACGTAATATTTAAGTAGAAACTGAAATTTTTGGACATGAAAATGTCTTTAGCTCCAGATATCTAACTTAAATAGCTATATGGGGACTGAACTAAATTCAAATCTACCATATATTAATAGCCTTATCATTGCCAAGGCATTAAAGATAAAATTATAGTAATCAATAAAGCAATTCACATATAGCATGACATTGCTTTTATAAGCTGCCATAAGCTCAAAACCAATTGGTCTGGGGATAGCAATATTCCAGGTAAAGATTGTAAATATTTTCTCTTACTGCCCTTATAAATTAAGAGCTTGTTTGAGCTATTGGTATGCTCTCTATATTAAAACTAATTTTAAAATGTCTTTCGTTCTTTAAAGCAAAATTATATTCTAAATTAAAAAATAAAAAATTTATTTTAACCAAAGTTTTATTTAATTCAACCAAAAAAAAAAAAAACCTTTTATATTATAGAATTTTATAAAATTAAATATTGCCTTAGACTATATTAAAAATAATAAATAAAATAGAAAGTCACATGACATTAAATGCTAGCAAAATAATGAATTTATGCTAAAATTCTCTTATGACCATGATTTCATCCATCAACAAACAGACCATCTCAAGTAAAAATCAATTAGCTACAAAAAACATATACCATAGTATTTCAAATATAAATTGCACTTTTTTCCAAATTTTGGACCCATAAAAAGTGGTGCATCTTAAATTCAAAATGAACATTTTTAGCATCTTATTTCTGCCATGTTTTACTTCCCAATGATTGTATCTTTGCTTTATGCTATACAAGTTCATATTATTAAGATCAATGATATACCTGTGTAGAATAGTGTGTTAAATCTTTTTAATCAAAAGATAAAAGATATAACATTAAATGTCAATATATTTTAGGTGATTAATTTTGTAAGTGACTTTAACTCTCTCTCTCAAACCCTACTTTTAATGTTGTTTTTCCAATTTTACTGTTATTTTATATAAAAAAAGAATAAATCAATATTTAAATTTAAAGCTATAACAATAGGATAAGAATCTGCCTTCCAAGATTCTGATTAGTTGTTTCTTGTTCTCTACACAAGAGAGCATCTGTCAATGATTTTGACAATTCTGAGTTTTTCATCTTGATTTTGAAGTGAAAATGTATGTTTTAGAAGCTTTTTTTTTTTTACAAATTTATTATTTTTTTCATAAAATATTTATAAAATATTAATTATTTTAGACAAATTATTTAGATTTTAATAGAAAATATTTACTTTTACACAAAAGTAAATTGACAAACAAATCATTATAACATTTGGATGCAATTTATAATTGGATGACAAAGGCATGTTTTATATTTGCCACTATAGATTATCTTCAACTATAAATATAAATTAATTTTTAAAAAAACTTTCATCTACTTTAATAAACTGACAAATTATTTTATATTTTTAACTATTTCACAAAAGTAAGCTGTGATAGTTACTATCCTATTTGACATCTTATGTGGCATGATGGTACTGTGGTTGTTACTTTTCTATGTTGTTTTAAAGCATTGTATATGTTAAATTGTGGTGTGTGACAGGCTGCAGTGATTCATTCTAAGAAGCTTCCATTTTTAGTGTATCAATTTAAAAAAAATTTCAAGAGATGACAGCAACATACAGACCTTTATGGACCTTTGTCTGTGATTGACAGCACATTCTATTGTTCTGACAAAGCTATGAAGGTGGTGGCAATTTTTGTGATAAGCTGATGTTTTAGATTTCCCCTGCAGCTAAATACCACACATAATGTGATTTTCAGTAATTGTTAATGGTTATGATGCTATAATTTTGTAAAAGACATTATTAAACTAAAAACTATATCACTATGGGAGCAGGGATTGTCTTTGAAAACATTTTATTTTTAAAAAGACAACTCTTAGAAAGTATATAATCATATATTATGAAAACTGCAAATTCCCACAAAAAAGCCATTAGAGGCTAAAAAGAAAATTGTTTTTATTTTAATAAAAATTAATATTTTAACTTTTAGAATTTTTTTGTTTCTTTGATTATAACTAATTCTAAATATATCATTTTTAATAACATACAATTCTAATATCTAATATTTTATTCTTTTATCTTTTTGGAATAGATATCATGAAGCCAATAATGTTTGCCTTTGTTATTGGTAAGACCTTTAATTAGATACTTATTTTCACAATTTTAAAATATTAATTTTTCATGTTTTAGAATTTTAATTATAAGGAGGCTTAAATATTTATAATACAGCCTCTAAATAAATTTTTTAATATATGTAAAAAAGATTTAATTGCACAAAAAAATCAAACATGGCATCATCATAAAAAATTTCATCGCTAGAGGCTATTCAAAAATTCAGGGGTCAGGTTTGACACTGAAATAAAAAAGAATTTTTAATCAAAAGAAAAAAGATTTATCGATAACATTGAATGTCAGTGTCATATTTTATAACTTTTTTTTTATTTTAAAAAAAAACATATTTATGCTAAAAAAAGAGACTTTATAGTGCAAATAATATATGCATAATAAAAATTCAAACATTATAAGATATTAATTAAATGTGTTTGTTTGGGCCATTGACTTCCATTATATTTTAACAACTTATTTCTGTAGTTGTTGTATTTCCCATAGTATTATAATCATTAATATTTTCTATGTAGAATCACATGGTAATTTTAATTTTGAGTAGATTTAACAGTCTTGGAAAAATTCTGAAAAAATAATCAAAAAAATCTTTCTTAAAATGTTGCATCGCTAATGATTTAAATGGCAATGAAGATGATGTACCCTGATGAATAGTGAAGAAAAGAATTCAGCTTTTAAAAATAAAGATGTAGAAGGTGAAAGTATATCTAAAGAAGATTCACTATAAATCAGATGACCTTATTGAATTTATATTAGTTTCTATTTAAGTTTGTCCAAGCTTAATATCCTGCTGCATCTTAAATTCAGGAGCATCTTATATTCAAAGTAATAGAGGAATGTATAAAATACTAACCTTCCCATAATTCATTTCAAAAACCACCAATCTTAATATCAAAGGAAGTTTGATTGATAGTCTCAGATTCAAAAAGATTTGTAATCAGAATTTCTTTAACTTTTTTTAAATTCATTTTTTCATAAAAGATAATCTCTGCATTGTCAAATAATATTTTATGACCTGTATTCAGTTCATGAATATACAAAGCTGAGTTATGATATCTATTTTTAACTCTACTCTTATGAATTTTAACTCTTTCATTAAGACTTAATTTACTTTGACCTATATAAATTTTATGGCACATGCAAGGAATCTACTATTTTGAATATACTATTTTGAATATACTATTTTGAATATACTATTTTGAGCTATTTAATAATGAATTTACTCTTTGTGTTTATGCCTGCACAATGTGGGCAATGATTTTCAAATTATAAACATCCTTGTTGAGGTTAAGATTAATGGAAATCTACACAGGCTATGCATGCACTTTTTACACCATCATTTTTATCTTTCTCTCTACTTTCCAGAAAGGTAAATTTTATTTTTTTACAATAAAAAATAAAAATATTTATGATAATTTTTGTGATCAAGTAGATTGAATTTTTATGTCTTTCTCTCATTTTGATAGTTACTGGAGAACACTTCTGTGTGAAAAATATATAAGTAGAAGCTTTACTTTTTCCATTGCATTTTGAAAAAAAACGTTATGGAGACCTAATGGTAAGTAGTTTATTTTTCTATATTTTTTTACTTATTATTTTATTATATGTTTTTTAATAATTATTTTATTATATATTTTTAATTATTGTTTTTTTTATATATGTTTGATTTTTTAAAAAAAAATTACTATTGAAACAAAAAAAAAGATTGTGATTGTCTAAATTTTTTCTATAATGTGAGCTTGGGTCGAGTAATTTGAATTAATTGATATGAGACAAAAATAAATGTATTTTGGAAATATAATGACCTGATTTAGATTTTTCTATAATTTTTTTGCCTGCATTTTAATAATAGTAAAAATAAGCAAATGCTAAAAGTAACGATTTTGACAGTACATAAACTTAGGCCAATTGTAGACTATTGCAATATAAATTTCAAAGCTGCATATTTTTAAATTATTATTTTATTCATATATATATATTTGATAAAAAATTACTTTTGAAACTAACAAAAAAAAAGCTCGTGATTGTGCACATCTATATTCTGAATTATCTGCATTTTTTGATACGATGCGAATTTGGGTATTTGAATTAATTGATATGAGACAAAGATTAACATATTTTGGAAATATAATGACCTGATTTGGATTTTTGTATAATTTCTTGTCTGCATTTTAATAATAGTAAAAAATACGCAAATGCTAAAAGTAACGATTTTGACAGTATATATATATAAACTACAAACTTATGTACCTCAAACTTAACTCTATAAAGAATTTAGTATTTCATTTACTTTTTATTTTATTTTGTATATTTTGAATATTTTAGTAGTTCTTTTTAATAAATTACAGACTATATTGAAGTTCTTTATTATAATATTCAAATTATACTAATTATTGATCAATATTAACCCCTTGCTATAAGGGATGTTCTTAGGGATGTCTTATACATTGCAAACCCCTATATAGAAATACATTTTGAAGGGCTACTGAGAAAATTGAAAGGTACTAATGTCTTTGTTCTATGAAGTTTTCAAGTGATGGATTACCTTAGGTAAGTATTATTATATACTAATTTTTTTAGAAATTTTATGATGAATCCAACTAACCTACTAACAAAAATATAATTTTAAGTTGTATGCATGATAATTTAGAATTTATGAAATAATGTGAAAATAATTATTAGAAATATTAACTTTTATTCTATTTTTTATTACTTTGAATATCAATGACTGTAGTTTTTTTAGTTTAATTACATTCTTTGGTGTTTAATCTTTAAAACAATATTTATTATAACATTTTTTATTAATAAAACTTAATGTTATGATAAAATTTGTTACTTAGCATATTTTTTTAAATATTCAATATGGCTGCTTGAAAGTGAAAAGGTTAAATCATTTAAATGTATGAATTGCAAAGCAAAATATATAATTGACTACAAGAGTAGAAGTTATGGTTATCTTGGATTAATAATTTTAATAAAAATGATATAAAAAAGTGGTTAAGTAAGTTAAAAAAAGAGGAAATAATTTTGTTTACAAATTTAAACTTGCTTGTCTCTAAGATTAAAGTTCAGAGTTCAAAGGTCTGTATTCAAAGTTTAAATAATTGAAATCTGATTTTTTTTCTTTTAAAAAAGAAAGATTTAAGATTTATTTTGGTAGAATATCAATTTATAAAAGATTTATGTTGTAATAAGTATTTTTTTTGTTATTCTGAGTAATAAAACTCAATAAAAGAAATATGATTAGAAAAATAATAGAATACAATTTATTTTTAATCATGACAATTTTAATAAAATGTAGCTGAATTTTGGTCAAAGTAATTTAGTCTTAATGAAAGTATTAAAGTTCATAAGAGTAGAGTTAAAAATAGATATCATAACTCTACTTTGTATATTCATGAACTCAATACAAGTCATAAAATATTATTTGTCAATACAGAGATTATCTTTTCTGGAAAAAATGAAATAAAAAGAATTAAAGAAACTCTGGTGATAAATCTTCTTAATTCAGAAACTATCAATTTTATAAAAACTTCCTTTGACATCAAAAATGGATGATTGTGGAAATGAATTATGGAAAGATTATTTCTGTTCTATATGTGTGTGTTTTAGATGACTCACATTTGAGAAGGTCTATTTGTTAGATGAAACCATAGTTGTAAGATAATTTTAGCATAAATTTTCTATGTTTCTAGTATTTAATAATATATGACTTTTCATTTTATATTATTTTATATACATGTGCATCTCATTACTATATATATATGCTCACTAGATGGAGCTTACCAATAGCTCCAATCAAGCTTTAATTTATAAGTGCTGAATTTTTCAGGCACATAAAGGTCTTCAAATCCAGCCTTAAAAACCAGATAGCTATATGGGTTTGAACTCAGTTCAGTTTCACCATATATTAATAGTCTCAACAATACAACATTGCAAAAGCCTTCAAGGGTACATTTATAATAGTGTGTAACTTGCTTTTAAGCTTGTATTAAAAGCCAGTTATACAAGTTGTCTTGTTTTATTAACTATTATATATATATATATATATATATAACCATTAGAAACCAGTCAACCCTTAGACAATCCAATCAAGAATTTCAAATTGCTGTCAAGGCAACCTCCTTTTAGCAATAGAGGTGTAATCCCTTATATATATATAGTTGACATTTATATTTTACAACCTATTTTATTACTTAAAAATGTATTATGCTATCAATAAAGTTTAGGTGCTTAAAAAACAACATCCATTATAAATTATATTTTTAATTTTATAAAACATCATAAGAACTCTAATAAATTGTTTATGTATAATAAATTGTTATAATATTAGATGTTCAGACATATTGAAAGCAGTAAATTATAATTAAAAAAAGTAGGAATTATCTATAATTTTTTACATAATTTAATAGATCAGGGTATATATATAAAGACGGACAAAAAAATTACTTAGAAATAAATATGAATAGTAAATTAAACCATATTAATATTAAAGGAGTAAATAAATAATCAAATGGTTTTATTAATCAGTAGTTTGTAAGAGGTTTGAATACCCATAGTGTCAGAACTAAAATTGATCCAACACCTTACATTCCAGACCCTGGCTTTCTACCACTGTACCAGGGCATCAAATTAATTTTTAGAAGGATATGAAATTTAATTCCAAAAAAATCCTATAGATGTCAGGATAATTGAAAATGCAGAAACTTAAAAGACTTTTATACTCCATCTTCATGACTTTGTATTCTTCCTTAGCAGTCTTGAATTTTGTGATATTATTTTGAAAAAAACATTTCAAATAGCTGAAAAAATGATTTTTTTATGATGTTTATTAAGATTCATAATTGTTTTTGCATAAAAATTGTGTAATCCTTATTAAAAATCAAGAATATAAATAATTACTTTTTTGTTTTGAATGATTTTATTTTAAAAATAGAATATTGTATTTTCACTGTAACATTAAAAACAAATGTCAAATAAAAAAGATTTTGTTCATTTTCTGAAATAAAACTGATTGTTGATTAAAAAAAACATTTATTGTTTTGATTCCAAAGTAATTTTTTTAATATTTTCCCAAATCAAATTTGATTTTTTTTAAAAAAATTTACTTCATTTAAAAATAAAAATATCTATCAAATGAAGTCAAATTTATTATATTCTGATAAATAATAATAGTTTAATATTAAAGTTAACATTGAAAGCTTACAGCCAGAGAAAACAACAAAAATGGTTGCAGTGCAAGAAAGATAAATAAAAAATGTAAAGTATAATGATTACACTAGTAGTCGTCATATAAAGTACATTTGAGATAGGTGTTTTTGCTTAATACCAATATCTTGATTCTTGAATAAGATTAAAAAATACATCATATATGAGTAAAATGTAGGTTTATAGGAAGTATCAATGAATTTATATCTCATATGGTTCAGAGCAAGAGTGGAGTCGTAGATTCTGAAGCTCAGAGTCTAATATCCACAGCTTCAATCTGTTATTTCTGGCATTTAAACTTCTTATCAACTCCTTTGAAATAAATAATTTGATTATGTTTTAAGATTTCATGAGTATTAATGTATAATAAGAAATGTGGACTTAATCAGTGAAGTATTGAATAGCTTCATGCTCTCAGATCTAACCCCTTCAGCTTAACCTATTTATATAGAAAGTAGGTTGAAGTAAAAAAGGGTTCTCCCCTTTTCTTCCAAAATGTAAGCTTGTGGTTAAGACCTGTAGAGGTCTCTACTATCACATTTTTATGCGCACATTCTTGAGATTACAGCCTTAGTAAATATTAAATGATATAAATAATGCGAGTTTGGAAAATTACTTTCAAAACTGAAATAACTTTTTCATCAGAATTTGTCTTAGATTTATTCTGATATAACTGGAATTCATAGATCTACTAATGAAAGATATTTGAATACATATATTTTTACATCTTGGTATTTATTAGACAAGTTATTGAAATATATTTGAAGACAATAATAAGAATGAAGTAAAAATACTAAAAAATAATATCAGTGTAGAGTTAAGAAATATTTGTTAAAATGCATGAACGATTGAGTAGTAATTACATGTTACATAATTTCAATTATTTAATATTAGTTGTTCAATGTCTTGAGTAAAATTCAAACATTATTTAAACTTTTACATATGATACCAATTTCCAAATTTCTTATACACTTAACAATACTATTTTTTACACCAAAACTTTACTCTTACAGTTTCAACTGTCCTGCAGTTATCATCAGAGATCTTTATAATCCTACTTCCAAAAACCAAAAAAGATCTCTGATGATGACTGCAGGACAATCAAAACTGTAAGAGTAAAGTTTTGGTGTAAAAAATAATATTGTTAAGTGTATAAGAAAGTTCAAAATGGTATCATATGTAAATACAGAAATCAATACATAAGAAAGGAGGAAGAAGAAGAAAATTTGTATTTAAACTTTTCAAATACATTTACCTCCCAGTAAAAGTAGTGCCTGTCTTTTTCAGATGTTGCTGGCCTGCCAGTGACATAGTACTAGCATGAGAACCGAAGTTGGACTTTTAGATTTGTGAATATTTAAAGTGATGTTTTAATTAATTACCTTGTTTTGTACTTACAGAATAATAAAGTTATGTAGAAATATTATGTTTAATGAATGTTTACAAAACAAAATGAATTAATATTAGAAAAAAATATATATTTGGTGTTTTATAAGATTTGCTATCAGAACTATGAATAAAAATAAAGAAGTTGAACGTAATATAGTGAACTACAACAAAGTGTTACAAGTAAAATAAATATATAGAAAAGATAGGTAGTGTGATATACTTGATTTAATGTACTTACAAGAAGCAACCAAATACACCGAATTCAAGTAACTATTACTCTCTTGCATAAAATTAAGATATCCCACTTACAGATACAAGATTTTATTAGTATGAAAAATAACAATCATTTATAAACAGAATTATCATTAGTTGTACTAGCACCTGTAAGGCTTACAAAAATAATATTAAGACAGGTATAGTCTGTATAATTACCCTAGGTTGGTCTTTAGTACCTTCAGACCCGAATATTTGGTTCTCCTCCCATCGTTGATCCTGTTCTGAATTCGCGCTACACTTAAGTCTTTCAGAAAATCAGGACTGACGCTGACTTGTCTTTTTCCCGCTAGATTGTATCTACTTTTAGTTCTATTGTTTATTCCTTATCAATTTTAATCACAAAAGTATTCTGGGATTATTTCTAAACTAATTAATTAAATTGTTCTTTAGATTTTTAATCCTTCATTTAATTAATTATTTATTCGGATCTTCCATCTTGTTTTACACCTTGCTTTTTATAAAATATCTATATGAAAAACCATTTGTAATTTCTAATTTTCATTTTTATTAAATCAACTTGTTTACTTTCACATGTAATTATTTAACACTTTTAACTTCTGGAGTACACACAGTTTCAAACGTATTTTTTCTTAATATTAATCGTACTACAACATAACAATTCCTCCACCACTCCAGAAGTTACGGTTTATCCATCTTATACATATTCTTTTAGGTACAGGGTCTTCTTTTACATCGTATTGGTCTAGGTGATTTCCTCTTTTCAATCTGTATTTTATCCTCTTCTACCGCATCTTCTTCGACGTCGGTCAGTATCATCTGTTTATATGAATCCTTTTCATTTGCATGTTGGAACTGTTGGAACATATCTAGTTGTATGTCATTTTCACTTTTACGAATATGATTTTTGTGATGCTTATATATGTTTCCGTTTTTGCCTTTAATATCATAAATTTGCTTTGATCACGCCCATTCAATTTTTTCATTAACCCATTGTTTACGTAGTATATCTCTGAATATTACCACGTCTCCAATGTTAAAGTTTTTCACTGGGTCTTGGTTATATTTATATATATGTGTATCAGGTCGCAAAAAATCTAAATTAGTTTGTATTTTCCAACCGAATAACATTTCAGCTGGCGATTTTCCAGTCGTTGTTGATGGAGTTATATGTCGAAACATCATGAACTCCTCCTGTAAGATGTTTTTCATATCCGTATTTTTTTTTTTTTTTTAAATATTTCTTCACTTGCCCTACCACTTTTTCTGCCAAACCATTTGATTCAGGGTGATAAGGGGGTGTAAATACATGTTTGATGTCCCATTTTCCAAATTGTATTTTTAATTCTTCTCTCACATATCCAGTCCCGTTGTCAGAGACGATTACTTGTGGAAATCCATGTATATAAAATATGTCTGTTAAACATTTTATTGTTTCGTTTGCACTAGTATTTTTAACATCATGACATTCTATCTATTTAGAGAAAGCATTGATTAAGATTAAATAATTTCTTTCTTCTATTGGACCCGCATGGACTATATGAAGTCTTTGCCAAAGATATATTGGTTTAGGCCAAGAAGAATATTGTTTATTCGGCAGAGCTATTTCAGACTTACATTTATCACATTTCTTAATATACTTTTCAATATCATTACTTATCTGCGGCCACCAAACATAACTCCGAGCTAGAGCTTTAGCTCGCACGATGCCTGGGTGCCCCTGATGCAAAAGTTCTAGAACTTTCATTCTCCCTATAGGAGATATAACTACTCTGTCTCACATATTAATACACCCTTTACAGACCGACAATTGGTCTCTATTGACCTAAAACCCCATTGCTAAATTTTCAGTTTTTTATTAAGCCAACCTTTGCTTATCCATTTCCTAAGTAACGCATACCCATCATTTTCATTTGTCCATGTCTGAACTACTTTACTATTTATGACTTGTGATTTCATATTGTCACTGTGATTAACTTCCACATCAGTTTCATAGTTGTCCAGGCACTCTAGATAAAGCATCCACATAAGAAATTATCTTTCCTTTTTGATATTTTAGATTGAAATCGTAAGCAGTAAGTGTATTAGCCCATCTGAGCATGCGTGGACTTAAATGTTCTGGCATTGGACGATCTTTTCCTATAATCCCTAACAAAGGTTTGTGATCTGTTACTAATTCAAATTTCCATCCATATATAAACTGGTGAAACCATTTTTTTTACAGCCAACATGACTGCCAACACTTCTTTGTCCAGCTGACTATAATTTTTTTCAGCTTTAGACAAAGTCTGAAAAGCCTAAGCTACAGGACGTTCATGACCGTCTATTTGTTGCGCTAAAACTGCACCGATTCCGTATTGTGATGCATCCGTAGTAATAGTGATGTCTTTGTTGCTATCAAAATGCACTAATAAGCTACTAGAGGTTAACAATTCCTAAACTGCTTTAAATGCTTTTTCATGTTTGGTATTCCAAATCCATTTCTGATCTTTGCATAGCAGTTCATATAGAGGAGTTGTGACCATCGCTTTGTTCTTTAGAAAAGGTTCAAAAAAATTAATCAAACCTAGGAAATCTTGAAGTTGCTTGACATTTATTGGGCTTGGAACATCTTTGACTACCCTAATTTTTTCAGTTAACGGACTTTCCCCTTTTCCCGAAATAAGATGGCCTAAAAACTTTAATTCTTCAGTTTCCCAAACGCATTTTTTAACATTTAATTTAACCCCTGCATTATTTAGTTTCTCGCATACTTCCCAAATTTTACTTCTTAATTTTTCTGGTGACATTGCAGCAATCAAAATATCATCATAATATGGCATCACACCTTCCAAGCCTTGTAATATTGAATTTATTTTTGCATAAAATATGTTTGGAGCTAATGTAATTCCAAAAGGGAGACAATTACATTTGAATAATCCAAAAGGGTTCGTAATTGTCAATAATCGAGCTGTATCATCCGTAACTTTTAGTTGGTGATATGCCGAATTTAAATCCAATTTCGCAAAATTTTTTGCTTTAGCTAGATTACTGAGAATCTCACGTACATTCGACAATGGGTAAGCTCCTTTATTAAGATACTTATTTACTGTTGTTCTATAATCTTCACACAGCCTAATTTTTCCATCTGGTTTTGTTAACACAACAATCGGCGTGGCCCAATCCGCCTCCTCGACTGGGGATAACATGTCTTTTTTAACTAATGCTTCTATTTTTTCCTCTACTAACTGCCTTTGGGCAAAAGGTATTTTTCTTGGTTTAAAAATAACCGGTCTAGCATTTTCATTTAAGTGCAAGTCAATGGGCTTTGATTTTATCAAACCTAAATCTTCTGTAAATAAATTCGGATATAACTCTATCATTTCTTTTTCCACTGAGACCTTTTTGACTATATTCAATTTAATGCCTAAGTCTTTAAACCAGTTTCTTCCTATTAACAGACTAATATATTTATCTACTATATATATATATATAGGTAATTTGTAGTTTTTATTTTTAAAACCAACTATTACTTTGGATTTCCCAATTAACTTAATCGGGTTCCCGTTGACATCTCTAACGTTAATGTTAGCTTTCTGTATTTTAATCTGAGGGCTCTCTGTGGATATTTCCTTCCACTTTTTCATAGATATTAACAAAATTCCTGAGCCACTATCTATTTCCATTTCTACTCTTTTGTTACTTAACTTAATCTCTAGCATGAATTGATCCTGCTCATTTTTAAAGATATTTTTTTTAATTACTGTTTTCCACTGTTTCTGATCTTTACCATATTCAGATTTTCGTTTAGGTTTTTTGCATACTGCTGCCTTTGCCCGCACAGTTGTAACATTTTTCGTTTCTCCATTTACAGCTTTTTAGACAAATGACCTACTTTACCACAACAAAAACATTTTATTTCGAAACTTTTCCTTTCTTTAGTACAATCGTTATCCTTTTTTTTCTATTTTAAAAATAGTATTCTTAGAGTTTTCCTCTGTTCTATTTGAAAAAGCTAAAGCTTGTTCTACCACTGATTCGTATACTATTCCCTTTTGAATAGCACCTTCATAAGTCATCTGAGTTTCAATTAATAATGATTGACACAATTTATCATCCTTCATTCCCCATAATAACTGGTCACTAAGAATTTGTTCCACAAAGTCACCGTACTCGTAATTCTTTGCTAATTGGCGTAGAACAATATCATATTCTTTAATCGATTCAAGTTTGTCTTGTTTGCGGTTCCTCAATTTTAACCTAGCTAAATACTTCGATGGTCTTGGGCTAAAATAATCTGTTAGTCTTTGAACCAGGTCATTGTAGTTACTACTATCTGTAACTTGTCCATTATACAATTTGTTTACTATTTCAATAACTTTTCTAACTGATAAACATAATAACGCTGCTACTTTCCTGTCATTTTCAATAATACTATTTATACTTAAAATAATTTTGTAATTGAAGCACATAAAAAGGCCATTCGGGCAGATTATCTATCCTAAATTCCGATATATTAGCTTGTCCTTTCGACATTTTAATTCTTTAACAACTCACCAACTTCTGAATTACTGTTTGGTGTACTTCTTTCATAACGCTTGAAAAACAGGTTTTCTCCTGACTGCGCCAAAATTGTGATGTACTTGATTTAATGTTACTTATGAGAAGCAACCAAATACATCTAATTCAAGTAACTATTACTCTCTTGCATAAAATTAAGATATCCCACTTACAGATACAAGATTTTATTAGTATGAAAAATAACAATCATTTATAAACAGAAATACCATTAGTTCTAATAGCACCTGTAAGGCTTACAAAAATAATAATAAGACAGGTATAGTCTGTATAATTACCCTAGGTCAGTCTTTGGTACCTTCAGACCTGAATATCTGGTTCTCCTCCCATCGTTGGTCCTGTTCTGAATTCGCGCTACACTTAAGTCTCTCAGAAAATCAGGACTGACACTAATCTGTCCTTTCTCCACTAGATTATATCTATTCTTTGTTTTATTGTTTATTCCTTATCAATTTTAATCACCAAATTATTCTGGGCTTATTTCTGAACTAATTAATTAAATTGTTCTTTACCTTTTTAATCCTTTGTTTAATTAATTATTTATTCGGATCTTCCATCTTGTTTTACACCTTGCTTTTTATGAAATATCTATATGAAAAACCATTTGTAATTTCTAGTTTTCATTTTTATTAAATCAACTTGTTTACTTTCACATGTAATTATTTAACATTTTTAACTTCTGGAGTACACACAGTTTCAAACATATTTTTTCTTAATATTAATCGTACTACAACATAACAAGTAGAAAAAACATTACATGTAATTGCTAAGAAGCAAACAAAGAAGATTAAAATGGTGGATAGTTAAAATAGTAGAAATGATTAGAAATCACTAAATTAATTGTCAGTGTGATAAATAAAATAAGAAAATAATGGTGTGATCATTTGGAAGCTCCTAAGAAGTTACAAGCATCACAAATGATAGAATCGGGATCAATCTAAAAATGTGATGCTCCGAAGTATGAGACTCTAACACTGCACTAAACCATGAAGGATGAATAAATAATTGATTAGGTTTTATTGCTCGGAAGTTCATAAAAAAATCATGAGCACCAGAAGTGCTAATCCTAGAATCGATCTGAGAACCTTATTCTTCTGAATCTGATATTCTAATACTGCCCTAAACCTTGTGGGACAAATGAGCAATCGAATGGATTCATTGTTCAGGAGTTCATAGGAAGTTATGAAGCACCATGAGTGCTAATAACAAAGGCAAAACTCTCCACCATACAGTAGTGCCACCTTGTGCTAATAAGAGTAATCAATGGATGCCAGAAGGCTTTGCATAAAATCTCTATCTAGTGCCTACTCATCCAATATCCCCAGACTAGTTTCTGGCTTGTGACCATCATCAGTGAGGAGCCTTGGATCTGAGAGCACTGCACTACTGTATGGTGGAGAGTTTTGCCTTTGTTTACAACAAACATGTGCTAGGATGAGATGGTGATCATGTAATGTTTAGTGGTTTAATAAGTGCTAATACTGGAGTCAATTTGAAAACCTTATGTCAGAATCAGACACTTTAACATCGCACCAAACCACATAGAGTAACCATTATTGTGATTAATCAAATTTATAATAAAAAAAACTATTCTGTGAAATAATGAAATTGAGAACGATTCTGTTGATTGCAGTTTTGTATGGAAATAACGATTTGAAAAGAGAGACAAGGGGTGAGGGGATTTTAAAGTGCAAGTATAGTAAACACTAAAAATAGATTTAATCAATGACTGACAAATTGAAATATTAAAGGCAGTAGAGAAGAGAGAGAAAGTGAGTGTTGTGTATTGACTGGTTATGAATTTATTAATAAAGACATATATATAGATATGTGTGTGTGTGTGTGTGTGTGTGTGTGTGTACAGAACTGGTTAATACAAGCAGTGTTAAGTCACACTAGAAATAATTATGTGCAGAAAATAGAATTAAAACAGTCTAATTTCCGTAGCAATAATGTCAAACCATATGCAAATTAGCAGAGTAATTCAATTTGACTCGAGAATTTCTAATGGAGAAGAAAGTGAAAGATGATAGTTCAAGCCCAATTCAATAGACTGATTTGGAGATGTAAGAGAGAAGTGAAGTGCTTATTAAAACTGCTAATGATCAACTGTCTAAAATTACAGGAGTTAAATGATAAATGTGAAGAAAGCGAATAGTTATTAAAACGTTTAATAGAGGGATTTGAACTTAGGATTTTCAATCTATATTCATCTACCATTCCAGATCAAACAACTGATACAAATGACCATACACATGTAAAAAAGATAAATGACCCCCAGTAAACATATTTCCTGCAGAACCAGCACTCATCACTTGGTCCAAAGACTTTTAATAAATTGTGGCAATGGAGTTTAGCTTTATTTATCTATCTATTTGTTTATAGATATATGAACTGTTCCGTGATCTCTGATTCATTGTTGTTTCAACTAGCCAGTCGCCAGTTGAACTACTAATTATTATTACTAACTTATATATTATGAGTAAAATAAACTCATCCCAGTTATTAAATAAAATTTACAGGTTTTCAATTCAAGTTAAATATATAAGTATACTGCTTCTAGATTATAGTCTAGCCTCGTTCTCGATAGCTTTACGAGAAAACAAAATGGATTTAAGTATCAATGAATAATGAAATTTATAAAGATGAAGTAAAGTAACACTGAACGGGGTAACAAACAGTTTGGATAAGAAAAGATGCTAATTAAACTTAAGACAAACAGTAGCACTAATTGTACGAAGATAACGGCGAAAATGGGAATTGATCTTGATTATTCATTTGTTAGAGTCAGAAATCTGTAACAAAGAGAGTAACTTTTGAGGGATCACAGGCCCACAGTCATCTGATAAGTTGCATTGGGACTCTAGCGGGAGTGTCTACACTAGTGCAACTGACTCTAATATAATCCTAAAGACGACAGGAATTACCTTGTAACTATAAATTTTCAAACAATTTATCTACGTAAATTGCAGTTAATGTTTATAAATGAAATTTCCATGTTTATTACTCTGTACAAACTAAGCGTTTTCTAGAATAAAAGTTTTAAAAAAAAAATAAAACAACAAAACATTTTCGATAAGAAAAGGACGCTAATTAAATTTGAGACAAACAGCAGCACTAATTATACGAAGAAAACAGCGAAAGATGGGAGATGAGTGTCGTAGCAATATCTCTATATGTTATATATACACATGTTCACACATCCATTAAAAATTCTATGCTTATTATACAGTAGGAATAAAAGTCAACAATCTGTTTTCAAGTAGATCATTTGATTTTTTCTCTCTTTTGTCAGCCTTGAGAACTTCATCCTCAAAATATCCTCAAGGGAAATACTCCATCAATTTCAATCAAACGCTTGTGCTCTCCCCTGCAAATTGACAGCCATCAGGAAGAACCAGTTTCATCAAAAGTTCAAAATATTTTGACTAAAAACTGTCATTAGTCAAGGCTGAAGGAGGTCAAAGGAAGAGCCAAGAAAAAGATAGACAAAGTTGCTCATTCTTCAGGTATAACTTGTAGCGATAAAAAAATATTAATCGCTCAAACGAATCACAAAAACAAGAGTTAGCAACACATCTATAAAAAAAATTATTAAATGACCCCTCTTCCCATATATATGCACCATCATCATCACTTTCAAACATTATCGATCCACTGCAGGATGAAGATCTCTCTAAGTTTATTCCATTTTCGATATCTAGATTCTTTTCACTACATCACTGGAGCACACTTTCTTAATTTATCCATCTATCTCACACGTGGTCTCGTTCTAGGTCATTTACAAACTCTTGGATTTCTAGCTTAAAATTTCAATTATTCATCTATTATGATCTCTTCTAGCAGTATGTCTATCCCAGCTCCATTTTAGTCTTTTAATTCTATCATTGATGACATTGACACCTGTTCTCTCAACCATATATTACGTTTTTCATCTCTTCTTGTTACTTCTAACATACATCTCTCCGTACTTCTTTGAGTGGTCTGAAATTTTTGTATTGCTCTTATTTTAAGTGTCCAAGTTTCAGAACCATATGCAAGAACTAGTAAAATACATTTACTAAAAACCTTCATGTCCAAGTTTCAAAACCATATGCAAGAACTAGTAAAATACATTTATTAAAAACCTTCCTTTTCAAACACCTAGGCATATTTCCTTTCAATATTAAGCTATTTTTACCAAAAGCACTCCAAGCAAGTTTAATGCTATGATTAATTTCGTCCATTGTTTCTATCTGCAGTAATAATCTGATCAAGGTATTTGTAATTGTTATCTTCTTCTAACTCATCATTATCAATCTTTGTTTTCATCTTTTGAGAAAATCATTGAATATTACTTAGTCTTTTTAACATTTACCAGTCTTATTTTTATCAGTTAACTCTTGCAACACTTCCTGAAGCTCTAAATTGTGATTAAAAAAAGTTTCAAGCATACAGTTGAATGCATTGGGAAATTATATTAATGGTTCCTAATATTGAAGCCAACCAAGTTTCTTCAATTAGGGAAAATCACTTATAGCTAGAAAATGGAACATGTCATTACTCAAGCAGTCACCATAAATGACTATGGCCATTCTGACTCCAAGAGAAAAAACTAGAAAAATAGACAATAATAATACATTATACTGCCAAAGTTAGAACTATTGGTCCATTATACTCTTTATTTTATATATTGTTATGCTATCTTTTAAGTTCAGCTGCAGAAGCTGTTTTGTTTCTTTCCGAAACGCCTAATTGTAGCTCCCCAGTATATTTTGTACTCTCTCATATCTTCTTGCTGTAAACAATCAATGTTACACCTTCATTAGAATGTATTTGAGATAATCTTCATAACACAAGTAGCATCTGCCTCTCCTGTAAAAACGATGTTCAGGGTCACATGCTCCAATCCTATAGTCTCACATCCATCAGCATGAAGAATATACTGATTGGTTTATGACCTTCCCACTGTATTTTTAAAAGCTTTATGCAGTGTCCATAAATGCAACATTTCTAACATCCTTAGTTATGGTAATAATGTGTCCAAGTCTCACACTCATATAATGGATTAGGTAAAATAAGAGCTTTACATACTGCTAATTTATTGCAGTAGTTATAAATATCCTATCTTCTTACTTATTTAATGCAGCAACATATGGAGTTCTATCTCAACACACAAATCTTCTACCTTTCTATTTAAAATGCTATTAAAATATTTAAATGTTTTTATATTTTTTAGTTGATAATTGCCATATTTTTGGTGAATAGCTTTTCACTACCAGAACCCCATTCAGTAAAGGCATAAATGATTAGTAATCATTTTTTCAGATCAGGTGATTACATCTTTTTTAAACTTTATATATATAATAAAGATCAAATATATCTAAAAATCTTTATGCAGAATGGCGGATAATTTTCTTTTCATGATAGTTCTCCTTTTCATTCTGATACTCATGATCCTCCACAATGTGTGCCAGGTAAATGAATCTCTTTCCAAACTGCCTGCAGTGCCATCTATGAATCAATCTCTATTTTATATAGTGATATAATTCAGCTAATCATCACAAAAATTGTAAGGTATACTAGCATGTTTGCATCAAATGTTATAATGTAAAATGTGATAGTGTGTTTCGTAACTTACCCTATAACGAACCAATGCCTTAGCACTAAATTTGGTTCTTAAATGTTCAAAATGATTCATCTATATATAGCAGTCAAAAGAAATATATGTGAATGGCTTTATTGCCCAGTATTTCATAAGTGATCAAGCACTGGAAGTGCCAGAAGTGGTGTTAGGTTTCAGGGCTCCCATTCAAGTCAGACACGGTACCACTCTGCTAAACCATGCAAGGCAAATAAATGCCTTTATTACTTGGTAGTTTGTAAAAAGGTTGAGGGTTGGAAGGCCAGCCCTGGAATGGATTCCAGGATTCCACATGCTAGAATCTGATATTCTACCACTGTGTCACATTCTACCATTATGTCAAACTATAGCAATCCCATGAGTTGGTGTAGATGTTTTCGAGTCATTTACCAGATTTAACAATAGTAGGGGCAGCACTGAATGAACTGAAAAGTTATAAAACACACTGTCACATTTAATTTTATGACTTGTGACCCAGATATGCTAGCATCTTAAAATTTTTTATAGTGAATACCCTAGCAATATCAGTACATATCATGATTCAGAGATGGCACTGCAGGGACTTTGGAGAATCATGTTTTTATTGGGATGTGTGTATATCTCTACAAACTATAATTAATGTATTTCAGAGTATGGTTACAGATCTTGGACAAATACATCTGATTTGATAAAAGAATAGTTCTACAAACTATAATTAATGCATTTCAGTACATTGAGTCGTGGCCCTTAGACAAATATATTTCATTTAATAAAAGTCTAACACTACAAACTATAAATAATGTGTTTCAGTTTATGGTTACAGACCTTGGACAAATACATTTGATTTGATAAAAGACTAGTTCTACAAACTTTAATTAATGTATTTCAGTTTATGGTTACAGATCTTGGACAAATACATTTATTAAAAGACTAGCTACTTGCTAATCATGCTATTTGCTGAATCATACACATCATTAATTTGATGATTATGATGAAGTCTACCTGTTTATAAATTTTGAACCAGTTCTAAAACTGTAAGATTGTGGTGTACAAGTATTAGTAAAGAGGAAAATAATTAAAAAAATTGTCACGTGTGTAAGTAAAGAGTTATGTTTGATTTTTAATAAATATAAAATCTACATCCAAAATTTCTGTTAAAAATGATTAATAATTATTCATGTATTTGTTGCAATTAACAGTAATGCAAGGGTAAGAATGCAATAAGTTTGGGTAGTGTAGTGTCACATAAATACAGAATATTAGTATGTCACATGTGACAGCATAGATATACTAGACAAACCGAAGAGCTGATTGGATCGAAATGTATATTACAAGCCATTAACATATCTTCCCCCAATGTCTGAGAACTTTATAGTTAATTATATTTACAAATATAGACAGATATAATTGATCTTTTTTAAATTTAAAGACCATACTTATGGTTTAAACATATATAGATAATTTATGATTAGTAAAAAATGCATAATTATCATTTACATAATTATTGTGAGTTTTAAATGCAATGTGTGTAATATGTGATTGCATTAAGCTAAAATATCTTAACTACTGATATTACATATTGCCACCCACCCCCCCCAAAAAAAATCACAATTACTCGAAAGATATAAACCAATAGGAATAAAATTCATAATGACATAAACATGTGATGTTTGTGACGATGATATTATAAATGTAATTATATGTTGGACTATTTCCATCATTTAATATTAAGTGTTAATGTTTTAGAGAAGTTCTAACTTTATTTAAACTTTACAAATACATTCATCTACTAGTAATAGCAAACAACACATTTTGAATGGTATTATATCCTTTCTCCATCAAGTGCTACTAGTCTGATCAATGACAGTTCTAGCAAGAGAGTCGAACTTGGGATTTTCAGGTTTAGTTTAGAGCATTGCCTTAAATTAAATAAACATCAATCTAAAAGTCTCTAGATTGATTCCATTCTAATACTGTCACTGGTCAGGTCAGCAACATCTGAAGAAAGAAAGGAGAATACTACTACTCAAAACATTGTATTATAGACTAGTCTAAGACAATAAAGCCAAATACTCAAGGCTTTAATAGGTTTATAAATGTAGATGATAGCAATCAACCCTTAAGATATCAACAATCTCAACCTGTAGTCAAGGCAACCTCCTTTAATAATAAAGGTGATACCAACTTTACCTATGGTCTGATATGTTTATGTAGACATTAAAGATTATAAATTAACTGAGTGTGAGATTCTTTAGTATCTATATAAACATATTAGACCATAGATAAAAGGGGTACCACCCTTATTGTTAAAGGAAGTTGCCTTGACAACAGGCAGAGATTGTTGATAGCTTAAGGGTTGATTGTTATTATCACAAACTAGGATGTATATTACTATGAACAATTGAATGTGTTTGAAAAGCTTAAATAAAGTTTTAATTTTATAAAATCATTTAACAATTAATATTGCAAACATATGAATAATATTCCATTTTTAATCATTAGTGAAATTGCCATCTTGCATAACCACTATATTCAGTTGTACAGAAAAAGTGGAATAGATTGGTGTCAATTTTAGTGGAACGTTGCTAACTACTTACTATTTACATGATCTGATAATTCCGTGGCATTGCAAAATTTGAGATAATGATCATGAATATCAACCAATACATTCACACATTTGATGTGTGAGTGGTTCAGAAATGGAATTGGATAAGTATCTAAAATCTGTTTAAGCATTGCTAATTGTATGTGAACCATGCATTATTCTAATCCAGTTGGCATTTAGAATAGATCCATGAACTATCAAACTGCGGGTATTAGAGACATCTAAATATCATAATTTATAGAACTTGAAGAATGGCTGAATAATGATGGAATCCATTTCAGTGGATAAATTATAATCAAATTCAGACTGTTCCATGGCAATAAAATTGTTACTAATCAACATTTCTAACACCATATAACTCTACTTTACTCTAACTTCAGTGAATAATTATTGTTAATAAGGGTCACTGAAAGTCTGGGAATGTATCAATGAACCTTGGGAATGTACCAATTTTGGGTTCATCGTAAACATATAAAAACACTAATGACTGCTCACACTCTACCATAGTTTATGGTATCACCATTTTTTGAAAATTAATGTCATTCTAATCAAAATGACATCAGCTTTGTAGCATCACTTTTTCAGCACCTTCTCACAGTCAATAGTGTCAAATCTATACCTGTATTCATATAATGAATCAATCACTTCTTCAAAGAACTGTGATCACGCTTTTCTATAGAGATGACAATTTTTCAATAAGTTGGTCAATTAGATCACTTCCTATCATTTTAGTGAAATAACCATTTCTCAAACCTTTGTCAACTCTTACTGTTAGAAGTAGAAGAGGTTCTATATCATCTGTTAATGTAAATGCTGTTCATTGCTGACCTTCACAAAAAAAATCTGCTAGTCCATGTTCTCTACCCACAAAAAAAAAAATGTATTCTGCTTCAAAATGTATTCTTACTGAAATTTGCAGCATTAGCCCTTTAAAGATTATCAAGTACTTTTGAACCGCAACTTAACTATTTCCACCCAAGCTCTATCCAAATCTCATTTCAATATGGTTTATTAAAAAAACAGCTTAATTAAGCCCCCTTAACAATGTTATCAATACCTGTTTTCTAATAAAGAAAACAGATGATGATTAAACATAAATTGGAAACAAAAAGGAAAACAGAGAAAATAAAAATTTCTTCTTTTAGTAATATATTAAAGATTTTAAAGCTTCTCATTCGATAATTTAATATACAAAAATTAACAAAGCGTATGACACACTTGAATGAGAAGCTATAAAGATACACAGAAATTATTACAAGCTAAGCGCTTTCGAGGCCTTTTGCCTCATATTCATAGCGGTACTGTGAGCTGCAGAACGAAGAAATAGGGCAAGGAAACAAAACGGTATGCAAAGCGTATGCAAATGAACTACATAGTCCAACGTTTGGAGATGTCAAAGCAGGTATCTCGTCTATTGATGGAGTTATTATTGCCATTAATAAAATATGCTTCTCTGATTTTCCGCTTGATGTCATTTGTTTCAATACAGACTATTGGGGAGCTGCTAACTTTTATGAACTGATTTACTTCCTTTTCTCTTTCCAGAAATTAATTTTATAAATAGTTAACAAAAACTTTTTATATATATTTTATTTCATATACAAAAATATTTGAGATGAAATACAAAGAAACTCACACACACATGACTGGAATAAAACTTAATCCTTTATCTAGTGAGAGTTTAGAATTAAAAAAAGTTATTCATTATTGTCATATTTGATGTCCATACCTAGGTGTGCATAGTTACAATATCCCCATCTAACATGGGAAATGAAATTGCCCTGAACTGCATTCCTCGTGCTCAGCTGTTTCTCTCATTATCGTAGACTTAAGAGCTAGTACCATGATACCACTCATTAGTTTGTCTCTTTATGATTAATTTGATTCTAGGGACTGGGCTGACCTACAGTAATTGAAAGCATGAATAATGACTCCAACACCATGAAGAATAAACACTACAATCACAAGACGTAAGTACACACTGTAGCATAAACACCAGGAAAACTATCTCATTTTAAGCATAATATGCAACTTATAATCTAGAAGTTATAATAAAACCAAATTTTGGGGATAATGAAACCTTACTCATTTGACTTTTGAGTCTTATAGGTCTCTGACCCACATCACAATTCTTCACATGGTAATCATCATTGTAGATATTTTATATTAATCCCTGCTCCTTTAAGACTTGGGAAATGTTTTGATAGCTTTGAACTTTCAACTTTGGGTAGGTGCAGTGCAATGATATACAACATGGACACATTGCATCCTCATGCCAATGACAACATCCTCCCATTCATACTTCAGCAGCCAAAAATCACCTTTAATTTACTCAATCTGCATAGCAGATTATATTTACTTTGCAAAAAGGTCTTAATGATTAAGAATTGATTCCAATTCTTTTCCCTCTCTACTAATACAAAAGCGTTACTTCCATACTGCTTTATGATTTGAAATGAATTTTCATATTGTACCATCCAGAAGTATCTTAGGGTTTTTACACTTTCTATGTTTCGTGTTCGGTGACCAAATTACATTCACTTTGATAATTCCCTCATTAGAATATGTCCTGTAATTTTATTGAACACAATTATTTTTCCTGGTCACACAACCCCACTTAACATAACTAAACTTGAATAATAGAGAGGAGAGAACCAGTTTTTGATTTATTTACAAGATGCCAGGATTCTATACAAGAATCCACTGGCCCACATCCTATCTTTATTAGTTACTATTAAAAATTATTTGCTACACCTGGAGGATTGTATTTTCTAATTCAGCATTGGCAATTTATTTGGTAAAGTAATAATTGAATTCAAACAATTTTATCCTATTAACAACAAACTTAAATAGAGAACAATGCAAGTTATATTCCTATGATTTATTAAATTATAATTATTTTAAAAATAAAACAGAGAATGACAATATAAAAAAACAAATAAATTTGAATGGTTATTAAACACTACTGTTTTCTAAGTTTCAGATTCTTTTTTTTATATAGTCTGATGCAATACAACATTTTCTATCTTTATAGTTAAAGAAAAAGTGGTCACTTAAATTATGAAATAAAGTCTCTTACTGATAAGTTGAATAGTTCAATTTATAACATTGTGAATTTTACCATGCATGTTTTTTGTTCTCCTGGGAGGATCCGTTATACCAGAAGTCCCCAACCCTATGCCCATGGGGACCATGGCACCTGCAGACCATTTTATGTGTGCCTGCCACTATCCGAACACGATAAAAAATTATTTATCTGATACAAATAAATTTAATTTTTAAAATTTCTTATAAATTATTGTATTATATTGTAATCAAATTGTAGGGCATACTATACTTTTACAGCGTAAAAATATTAACATTAATTGTATGTTAAATTTTTTTTTTAAATAAATATTTTTTTGTACATTATGCCCACAACCTGGCAGGTATTATAGAATGCGCTCTTAAGTGCAAAAAGGTTGGGGACCCCTGCATCTGTCTTATTGCAGCTTGTAGGTAGTCCAGGGTTCAAGATTTAGGTAGGTGATGACTTCACTCATGGCATTCTTATGACTTCAGGAAGAAAGAAAACATCAGCAAACGAATTCTTCTCAACTCACCCATATTCCAACGATTCAGTTTGTTAGTGAGAATAGCTTGGTGCAATATTTATTGCTTCATAGAAAATCAATTTTATATTAAACTGCTTTCTTTAGAAGATGAAAATTCAAGAATGATGTAGTTTTTCTTTTATACTCCTGATTTTAGTCAGCCGTGCACATCCTATTGACACCTTTTTATTTTTGACAAATTTTTTTTTTTTTTTTTCAAAATCATCTTTTTCCCTCTTTGGTCACCATTTTTAATTATCATGAAAGAATACTGTCATTTTAACTTTAAATATTGCTTTAAAAAAATGTATTGCTTCCAATTAATTTGCAATAAGAATTTATCCTTATCTTAGCACAAATCAAAGTAAGGTCTGGTTATTCTCTTTATCTCTTTTTTTAAATCTCTTTAACTTAAAAAATATATATATAATAAATCAGATTATACTTAAAAAAATACTATTCTCTCTTTTAAAAAAATATATAAAATAAATCAGATTATACTTTTAAAAAAAATACTATTCTCTCTTTTAAAAAATTTAATAATTTTACCTTTAAAATACCAATGCAGATTATACAAATACCATATAATATAAATTTTGATTTTTTTTAATAAAAATTCCTTTGAGTTTTATTATCACCAGCTCTTTTCTTACATTTGTCTTCTATTTGGCCAGTCTTTTTTTATATTTATGCCATTAATCTTATCAACAGCACTGTTTGACCTACCTGCTCTTTTGAAGTTTCGGGATTTTTTTTTCAACCTAATTTTCATTACTTATTGTCATATATGGCTCTGCTAACAGAACAGTGTTTTCTTTCAATTTTTGAGCTTATATTTTTGCTTTAGCCCTTGTTACTATTAATTAAACAAACTAGTAATAAATGAAAAAATTATAAATAAATATCAATGATTGTCGAATCCATCCCTCAATCACACCGTAACTCCGCATAGTTCCTTTCTATATCCAACCCCACTTTTCCCTAACATATTTACTTTTGTTACTATGGCTCTACCATACTATTTTTAACTTTCTTCAACATTGCCTTTCTCTATTTTATCCACTACTTTATCCCTACATTTCACCTTAGTTTGTGCAACATTGCCTTATTTCTCTCAGGGTTTACTTATCTTTACTCTCATATTTCTCTCATATACACAGCAGAAAGGATGTGAGAGAATTATAAACTATTATGGCACTAAATGCACCATGTTGGCATGCCAAATGTAAGTTATAATAAATTGAACCCATACAATACTATTTTTGTATTAGAGAGAAAAAGTACATTTAAAAAAAAAAGATACTTATGCATAAAAGCTCCATTGAAAGGTTCAAAATAAGTTCGTAAAAGGGCCAAATGCTAGAAATAATAAATTTTGTATATATATACTTACAATTTCTATTTTATATTTCATAAGTTGAAATATTTATTTTCAAATGCACATTCTCTATTTCATAAACAGTACATTTGATATTTTTTATGTTAAAAGATTTTAAAAAATTTGACATTTAATATATATTCTGTATACATAATCTTTTATTTTATGTGTTGAAAAATTTAAACTTTCCAATTTACATATATGTTAAATTGAATCCATAGAGTACTTATTTTTTTATATTGAAGAAAAAAAGTTTTGTTTTTTTTTAATTTGACACTCCTACAAAAATGTTCTGCTAAAAGATTAAAAATCTTCAATTCTTTAAAAAAAATTGAATGATTTTATTGTTTGTGGGTTTATAAAAAATGTAAGTATTGAGTGTAACGATTTGGGCAAAGCTGTGGGTGTTGACTTTGGAGTCAATCACTTGATTATTACATCAAATCATGTAAAACAGTGGCTCTCAACCTTCCTAATGTCGTGACCCTTTAATACAGCTCCTTATGTTATGGTGACACCCAACTTTTAATTTTGCTACTGTTGTGAATTAAAAATGTATTTTCCAATGGTCTTCAGAGACCCCTGTGAAAGGGTTGTTCCACCCTCAAAGGGATCGTGACCACAAGTTGAGAACTGAGGTATTCGGTTCTTTGATATTTTTAAGAATATCAACCACAGTTTTCTGAAATAATTCTTTCAATCATTTTGTTCTTATATCTCCTGCAGCTTACATATGATTGACTATCACTTTGATATTTTTCATATTCTCACCTGATTCATTCTTGCCTAAGCTAATATGTTTATCAATTCATCTTCTTGGTAGATCAAAATTTCTAATATCATATTTTTAATTTAATGCCTAAATATTTTGTTTTTTGCTCCTGACTTAAACTTTGAAATATTTTGTAAGTCAATATGGAAATAAAAAAGCAATAATTCAGATGCAATGTTAATTAACTATTTATATATTACAATGAGAAAAAAGAACTGTGCATAGATGACTATGAATAATTTTTCATGCTTGCAAAAGTATACTAAAATATAATCAATAGTTAAAAATTCCATCAAAACTAAATATAATTGTCACCTTATAGTCATACAAACAATATATTTCATATATTTATATTTATTTGCATATCTTATTACTATAGCATTGGAAAGACATTTAGACAAATATACATACTGCATTTCATTGAAAAGGGATTCTCTCTCCACACTGCCTGTCATCCCATCTCCAAATCAATACAAATTATATGTAATGTGATAGGTTAGCTAGTCATCGTAAAAATTTTCAAGGGCTACAAGTCTGGATTATAACTTACACCATGAAATGTGAAAGTGTGTTTTGTATTTAACAAGCAATGGAACAATACACTATAATTATTTATGAACTAGACAAACTGCTAGTAAAATGGTTGAAATAATTAAAGTGTATACACCAGTAAATCCATCAGGTGTAAGATCATTTTCAAATGATTTGTAACATTTTGTGATAGCAGAGAGTGCATTGAAGACAGTATACAAAGATACAAAACACGCACTATCATATTTTACATAATAAATTGTTATACAGACAGGCTAGCACCATAATTTTTTTATGGGGAATAGCAAAACCATGTCACTATGTAGCATTCGATTTGACTCAAAACTAATGAAGCAGACAGCTTGGAGCATGTACAGCTTTTGACCTAAATGAATCACACGTAGAACTGATTTAAATATTTGACTTAAGTCAAATAAAAGATCTAATTCCAAATATGTGATTAATCCTTGAATGAAAGAGTATATATATTTAATATTGAAAATTATAATTGCATTTAATTTCACTATTCATAATAATAATAAAACTAAATAAACTCAACGTAAAAGTCCACAACGCCATGTGTCAATCAAAGCTCTTCTTATTCAAAGTTAGGAACTACGCAAACAAGTACAATATTTATGAAAATAATTATATGTAAATACAATTCCTTAATAACCCCTTGACATATATTCTGTCACATTCATTCAGACAGCAGAATTTGAGATGAAACAGAAATTCAAGGATACGATTTGTAAATAACATTAATTTTACATCAACAGAAAATTTAAACTTTTTTTAAAAAACAAATTTAACCGTAAGAATAACAAACAATGAACTAAAGTATTTATATAAAAATTATCTTATTTCTTTTTGATTTTATACTGAATTATATTTAGGATCATTTTACTATTCATTTTACATTTCTGGTCTCTTTCTTATCGAAATAGAAAGAAATAGCATGAAATTTTATTTGTGTTTGCGTAGAAACAGACAAGCAGAGTGTTTGCTAAACAAATAAACAACACTTAATAAAAGAAAAATATTCCTAATATTCTCCTCATTTATGTATAAATGTACCTAACTTTTTACATGGCTGTCAGAAGACATACATTTAGTATATTAAACAAGGCAAAACTCTCCATACAGTAGTGCCACCCTGTGCCAACCAGAGTAGACACTAGATAGGGATTTTATGCACAGGCCTTCTGGCATCCATTGATTACTCTGGTTGGCACAGGATGGCACTACTGTATGGAGAGTTTTGCCTTGTTTAATAACAATTATGTGCTAGTATCAGAGATAGTGATCATGTGATGTTTAGACATTTAATATATGTTGTGAGCAAATCATTTATAAGTAATATAACTTTATCTTTCTTATGGCACTGCTAAACCCATATAATATTAATATAATTACGTTCTTTATTACTTTTACAATGCTTTTTTACAACCCACTATTGATGGTTTCGATTGCCCCAGCAATCTTTGTACAGAACTTCTATTTATATTTTCAAATCTTAAAATATAAGTAGAAGTTCTGAAGAAGATTGATGGGGCTATCGAAACTGTCAATAATGGGTTGTAAAAAAGCATTGTAAGTAGAAGTTCTGAAAAAGATTACTGAGACAATCAAAGCCATCAATAGTGGGTTGTAAAAGAGCATTGTAAGTAGAAGTTCTGAAGAAGATTGCTAGGACAATTGAAACCATAAGTAACAAATAGTCATGGACATATATAAAAAAATAACACTATTTTAAGTAATGTGTTTTGAAGAACATATCTCTTCATCAGATGTAGTAACAAATAATAATACAATGGAACTACAATATTCATTTGAATTTTGTTCCAATTCACTCATGTACATATACCATTGTATGTAATATCTCATTCTCATATTTTATTGATAAGTTTTGATTACATTGAAATACATACTGTTCATTGATTGCAACTGTACAATACTTTTCAACACCAGATATATTCGTATATGTATGGAATGCATGTATAAATTAAGATTATATCATAAACAAACATTTTTAAAAAATATATAATTATTAATAATAAATTGAGAGGAAACATACTGTGTGTTCACTTATTCACATTTAAATCAGCAAACATCACATGATCATTATTTCCTATCCTTACTCAAGCTGTTATAATGAGGCAAACTCTCCCTAGAGTAGTGCCATTTAGTGCAAACCAGAGTAATCAATGGAAGCAGGATTTGTCCCTAAAATCCCTATCTAGGGCCTACTTATCCAGGCTCTCCACTGATGAAAGCCATAAGCTAGAAACTAGCTGGTAACATTAGACGAGAAAGCATTAGATAGATTTTATTCACAAACTTTCTTGCATCCATTAATTACTCTGGATTGCACTGGGTGGCATTACTGTAGGGGGAATTCACAATTATTCAAATAAAATATTATTGTATTGTGTATCTTTCCTTTTTTAAATAAAATGAATAGTAAAATTCTGATTTTCATTGCAATTAAATATATTTGGGGTGATAATAGAAAAAGAAGATACTAGAAATTACAGACCCATCAGTCTTTAAAAAGTTAATTACAACTCATCTAGAGAGAACACTGGATTTCAAGCAACCAAAAGAACAAGCTGAATTTAAAAGGGGTATAGTGTAGTAGATTCATATCCAAGTATTGAGAGAAGTTATAGAAAGGACCAATGAATATGAGTTGCCATTATGCTTTGGATTTGTAAATTATGAAAAGATTTTTGACACTATAAACATTTCTTCAGGTATTAAAGCATTGGATCATCAAAATATAAACCTAGGATATTGTCATATTCTGAAGAATATGTATACAAATGCAACAGCAACAGCTAAATTACATAATGATATTATGAAGATTAAAAATGAGAAGGATGGGAGACAGGGTGATTCCATATCTCCAAAACTTTTTACAGCAGTACTGCAAAAAGTATTTTGTGGGTTAAAATGGGAGGCTAAGGGAATGTAAGTATATGGAAATTATTCATGTTATTTAGATTTTTCAAATGATGTAGTTGTTTTTGCAAATAATGTTTCAGAGTGTCCAGAAATGTTGCAAGAGTTATCAGATAAAAGTAATAACATTGGCTTAAAGGTAAATATAAAAAAACCTAAAGTAATGTTCAATGGATTTTCTCAAAAGAAAATAAAAATTGAATATGATGAGTTAAAACAAGTTAACAACTACAAATATATCAATCAGATTATTACTAGAGGTGGATACATAGTGGATGAAATTGATCATAGAATTAAATTTGATTGAAGTGCTTTTGGTAGAAATAACTTAATATTAAAAGGAAATATATGTTTGTATTTTACCAGTTCTTACTTATGGATCTGAGATTTGGACACTTAATAGAAGAGCAATACAGAGACTTCAGACCATTCAAAGAAGTATGGAGAAATGCATGTTAGGAATAACAAGAAGAGATCAAAAATGCAATAAAACAAGTATTACTGACATTATTGAAAGCATTGAAAGACTGAAGTGGAGTTGAAGGGATAATAACAGATGGACAACTAAAATCTTAAATGGGATGCCAATAGATTTAAAAGACTCAAAAAGAGACCACATGTGAGATGGATGAAATAAGAAAGTATGCATGGGGTGATGTGGAGCAGATAGCCTAGATATCAGAGAAGATGGATTGAACTTGGAGAGACCTTCATCCTGAAGTGGATTGATAATGGTTGCTAATGATTCTTTTTCTTTGATAACTTTTTTTTCTATCAAAATGCCAAAGCAGTCTTGTTTTCAGTAAGCTATATTCTCTCTAGTTGTTTTGATGTTTTTAAATTTGTAACAACTTTTCATATGCATTTAGATTTCGTAAAATTTTTAGCATTATGTTTAGTAAATATTTTATTCCGTGAAATATTGTAAGCAAATTTAGAAAGAATAATAAAATAAAATGCGAAATAAATGTTATTAATAGACATTCTTGTATACAATGCCAATACTTCAAGAGGTAGAAATGGTTTGTCATACTGTAAAAGTTTATTAAATTACCAAATTTTAATATTTTTTTTATTTATTTACATTTTTTGGAGATAGTATGTAATTGAAGTCATGTAGGCTTGACCATATAACTATATCTAACATAATATAACAAATAACTAATATCAGAAACACAAATATACCAACAATATTCAAATTTGTGCACATTTGTTCACCTTTATAATGAAGTGGTTTCTTTCTTCTTTATAACCTAAAGCAGACTGTACTTTTGGTGAAATGTATAATTATAGCTCTCTTAAATTAATTATTGTTGTTTTATTTATAGTGTAACATAATTATGTATATATTTTTATTTAAATCAGTCCATTTAAATATTCTATTTGTTAGATAAATGTATGCTGTTTTCTCTTTTGTTTAATATATTCTTATGACTGACAATAAAGTATGCCTCCCTGGCCTTTTTTTCTGTCATCATGTGCCACACACATGAGATTGGCTATCTGTGGGCCAAAGCCAAGACCAAATTGTTTTGTATGGTTTAAAAAAAGGACATAAAATATATACTGAGTTGTTTTTAGCATGCCTATATAAGTATTTGGACTGCACTAATCTGGTTGCGATATTACTTTTAGATTTCCCATATTATACAGGTGTGCAACCTGGATTGTTGCATGGAATCTCATATACTATCTGTGGTGCATCTTTTGTAATGTCTTTTGTGTTGTTAATCAACATATTAAGATTAGGGTGATATGGAAACTAACTTTCAAAGTTGGGCTCATGGATATTTTTCATTTTGATTAGTAATAATCTTGGAATATAAGGTATACTGACCCATGGCTTATTTTTGAATATTTAAATGGATTAATTTAAATAAGCATTCATGTTATAATTATATGACAGCATAAATAAAAGAGCAATATGAATTAATTTTAAAAAGCTCTGATGATGGTGAACTTCACTGAAAGTGCACTCAGTTTATTACAAAGATGACAAACATATGCAAATTTGAATTACACATATAAATAAAGAGAAAAATCAATATTAGCAATGATATTTTATACATCTCAAGCTTTTGTTGACTTTTTTCCAGGGGCTTATATATCTGAATATTTACTTTACATCCTAAGGTTCAATTTTTACACAGAGACTTATATACATTAATACTATGTTTATTTTCATATATGTTCTTCTAACTACAAGATGAATTATAAAGGAACATCACATTGAGACTTATAGAATTTCCTTAAAACAAGAAATGAACAAAACATTCTGCAAATAGTCCATAAACTATATCAATTAAAATATAGTCAATTGCATAAAACTAGCATATTTTCTAAATTTCATCTTACATAAAAAATATGCCCAATTCATTATAATTCCAAGTATGTGTATGCTTTTATTTTATCCATATATTTATAACAAAATACACACACATTTATTTATTCTATGTCAACCCTCAATGTAACCTAAATGTGTAAATCTAGTCACAACAAATATTTCATGGAGAGAAAAATCTAATCTTAAAACATTTATGGTTCAGACATTTTAATGAAATAAACACTCTTCCCTGTGGTTACATACAACACTATTGATGAAGGATCAAGAATAGAATGAATCTGCCTACTCTTTCAGATTTTAATACTTATAAGCTTATATATGGCAACATTGATGAAAATATAGAATGAACTCAAAATATCAGACAGATAAAAACATGGTTTTGTTAAGCTAATAACCAATGATACAAAGGTAAAGAATGAATCTCACTTTTAATGGCCTTTGATTTGGACTCTGGATTTCCATCATTGTCGAAAAGGGTAAAGTTATAAACATGGAAAACTTGAACCTATACCAACTTAGCTATTTATTCACAGCCTGAGGGAAGAATGGTTTACCTCACTAAATACATATACATTGAGCTATGTTAATTTAATATTTAACTTAAACATAATTGCAACTTGATAATGTTAAACCACTAAACACCACATGAACACAATTCTTTATGCTTACACAGAGGCTAAACTCTCCACAGAGTAGCATAAAGAATGGTGATCATGTGATGTTTAGTAGTTTAGTACCAATCCTGTGCAATAGAATTATGGTGACTGTGATTATTAAAAAACCAAAGGTGCCAAAAAGTATGGATGCTGGACTGAATTTGGATCTATACAACTATACAAGGTAATGAGTTTTAATTGAAAACATTTTTGTGTTTTCATTTTGGTTTCAAAGCTTTATGTCTAGATAATAAGGTAAAAAGTAACTGCTGGAGGGTTGGATTAGATCCTAAGATGTATATGCAGTGCTTTCAGATCTAAGGTTCCTCACTGATGAAAGCCACAAGCTAGAAACTAGTTTGGGGACATTGGGTGAGTAGGCACTACATAAGGATTTTATGCACATACCTTCTTGCATCCATTGATTACTCTGGCTTACACTGAGTAGTGCTATAGTATGGAGAGTTTAGCTTGTGTAAACTTGATAATGTACATTGATATATCTTTATATTATTGGAGAAATCTAAGTAAAATAAAAATTGTACATATAATAATAATAATAAATTTAATGAAGCCATACATAAATTGCAACTATTAAATATGTAATGCTGATGAAATAAACTTATTTACAGAGTTTCTAGTTAGCAACAAGCTGCTACAGTAATTTACAAGTCAAATTGTTGTCAAGGCAAATTTTAAACAATAAAGATTGAAATCCATCTTCATATATGGCCCAATATGTTTATATAAACACTAAAGATTGCAACCTGACTATAAAGAGTAAAATTATTAATTCAAAGAAGATTAAATAAATCTCATTAAACAGGTAAATGTAACCTGTTTTGAAAGCAGACTAACAAATGGTCAATTATAAACAATATGTTAGTAATAACACACAAATAGACAACACGGGTTAGTAATTACACAATGTTTCAAGTAATATTATTCTCCAATTCGTCTTCAGGTATTGCTGGCCTGATATGTGATGCACAGTGACAGTGTTGGCATCGAAGTTGAATTTGCACCTTTAGATTCTTGAATATTGAATTTAAGGCAAACGCTCTAACCAACTGACTGAGGTACTCTGTCAAAGGCTTGCAATTATAACATCCGGACTGCACTCCAATTAAGTATTATTTAGGTAATAAAACGAATACTGTCCAATTTTGGCATTATTATATAATTATTATTCGAATTAATTTCTTTTCTTCATTGTTCTCGACTTTTCAATTCTTTTAGGAGTTAATATATAGGGTATATTACCATCTCTACATATATATGCCATACATGCTCAGATATATATTAAGATAGCCCATCCTCATACTTTAATGGACAGGCTTCAATCTACTCAAAACTCCAACTCTTCAACCGTCCATCCAATTGAAAATCTGATGATGGAATGCTCAAAGGCCACCCTGAGACCGAGATTATGTCACACCCATGTTGACCTAAGCTCAATCTGACCCCTCATGTACAGAACACAATCCATTTAATACATATACAAGGGATGGGCAGACATCTCTACTATGTAATAACTGAAACACACAGGCTTATTATATATCTAGGTCCATATCTGTTATATATAGGGTATATGAGCACAGACTTTCACATGACCCACCACACTTCACACTATCTCATAACACTGATACACTCTAACACATATATGTTAAAAAGATAAATAATCACCAATACACGTATTTCACGCTAAACCAGCAATCATCAGTTGGTCCAGATTACCAACTCTACACATATATGCCATAAGTGCTCAGATATATACCGAAGTCTCCCAATATTTGTAAACGAAATGAGGAAGTGCTGAATTATTCTTATATTTAAAATATAGAAAAATTCATTTTATTCATAATGGAATAATATTTCAAAAACATATATTTGGTGAAAGCAGAAAATTATTATAGGTAAATATTAATGTATTGATCATTATTATTTCACTTCAAACATCGCTAAAAATTATTTTCTACATATCTTTTAATAACTGAAATACAGGCTTATTATATACCTGTATCAATATATGTAATATATGGGATATATGAGCACAGATTTTCACATGACCCACCACCCGCCACTCTATCTCGTAACACTGATACACTTGAACACATATATGTCGAAAAAAATTGAGATAAATAATCTTTTCGACATATATGTGTTCAAGTGTATCAGTGTTAGGAGATAGAGTGGAGAGTGATGGGTCATGTGAAAGTCTGTGCTCATATACATATCTTTTATTAATTTCTAGAGTCTAAAAACTTTTTACAGCAGCGGTTTTAATTTTCTGCATCTATAATGAAACATTATTTTTTAAAAATAATTTATTTTATAGTGAAATAAAATATTCAAGTGAATATCATTATTTGGTTGAAATTTACTGATAACAACACATTATCTTTAACTAATGTAAATGATAATTAAATTACGATAAAATAAATTTTCTAGTTCATTTTAAAATAATTAATTTTAATAGTTATAAAACTATTCAACTGTATATATCGTCTAGGTTGTGTGATTTATTTATGCATATACGCGTCTTTCAAATGAGATGCATTTTGTAAAATGCTAAGAGAAAATGTTAAAGCATAGAAATGATTTAAACATAAATATTAATATATATCTTAAAACAAAAAATATTAGCTTTTATAAAGAAGATAGTTCTAGGATATATAAAACTAATGACTGTCCAAATGAATCAATTTTGTTTTGAGTTATTTTAGCTATATTCATTTTTTCAATTTACAAAACTAGTCTCCCCCATAAACTGACATCACAAAATATATTTTGTACCAGGACACATTTCTACTAAATTAATTATTTTTTTACTATTAAACGAAAAAAGAAAAATATATCCAAGAGTATCTAAGGGTGGCTGCAGAAAGGAGTTTGCTATTAACTGAAATTAGACCCTTTGATTCCTCTTGGAGGCCTTAAAGGAACCGAGCAGGGCAAATTCCTAATGTCCATTCCATACATTCTTCTCATTGCAGCTGTTATTACTATGTGATTATTTATATAGTATATGAACATGGATAAGCTGCTCACCAACATGCATTAGCCAGCGTGGTGAGTTTATTGGCTTTTTACCTCTGAGTTTAAGATCGAGAAACATCATGGTCTTTCTTCTCAGTGCCTGATAAGGCAGAATGAATGTTTTTGTAAATGATAAATATTTTTCCAATACATATATACAATTATGACAGACAAAAATAAAGCATGGCCCTTATTCCCAGGAGGCTGTAAAGTCACCAACCAAGGCAGCGGTTGGTGACCGAAGGTGGAGAGTGCTAAGAATCCCCTGATTGCGAACCCAGGTTGCCATTTGATGATGACTTTTTATTTAGGTGCTTACAACTGCAGATCACTTTCAAGTGAAGGAAGATTGCAAGAATTAGAAGAAGAACTCTCTTATATTAAATGGGACATTATTGAACTTTGTGAAGTTGGAAGAAAAGGTGAAGACAATTGATTTAAAAAGTGGACATATACTCTATTATAAAGGCACAAATATTGGAAATACAAGTGGAGTAGAATTCATTATAAATAAAAAGTGGAAGAACAATATTGTGGAGATTGATGGTGTATCGGACAGAGTGGCAAGATTAGTTATACAACCACTAAACATCACATGATTACCATTTCTATACTAGCACATAATTGTTGTAAACAAAGTCAAAACTCTCTATACAGTAGTGCCACCCTGTGCCAAACAGAGTAATCAATGGATGCCAGAAGGCTTATGCATAAAATCCCTATCTAGTGCCTAATCATCCAATATCCCCAGACTAGTTTCTGGCTTGTGGCCATCATCAGTGAGGAGCCTTGGATCTGATGGCCACAAGCCAGAATCTAGTCTGGGGATATTGGATGATTAGGCACTAGATAGGGATTTTATGCATAAGCCTTCTGGCATCCATTGATTACTCTGTTTGGCACAGGGTGGCACTACTGTATGGAGAGTTTTGCCTTTGTTTATTAGTTATACAACTTAATAGCAGATACCAAATGCAGATAATTCAGGTTTATGCCCCAACAAGTTCTCATAATGATGAAGTAGTAGAAGATTTTTATATGGATGTATAAAAGGCTTTTGATCAGAGTAAACAGCATTTTAAAATTGTTATGGGAGACTTTAATGCTAGAATTGGTAAACAAATGAAAGATGAAAGTGCCGTAGGTAATTTTGGTTATGGTAATAGAAATGAGAGAGGACATAGACTTGTGGAGTTTGCAAAAAAAGAAAAACTTTATATTATGAATTTTTTTTAATGAAAAAAATGTTAAAAGGAAATGGACATGGAAGCATCCAAATGAAGGTACAGCAGAATTGGATTATATTTTAACTAACAGGAAATACATATTTCAA
Organism: Epiperipatus broadwayi; assembly: GCA_028023455.1. NCBI lineage: Eukaryota > Metazoa > Onychophora > Udeonychophora > Euonychophora > Peripatidae > Epiperipatus > Epiperipatus broadwayi. The sequence goes on from JAQFVV010012446.1 coordinate 2,533,899, forward strand.
GATTGTAATGTTCTTAATAAATTTAACACAGGAAGTGATCATCGATTAGTAAGGTGTAAGATACGTGTTAATGTGAAACTAGAGAGACAAAAATTATTAAGAAAAACAATATTTACAGTTGATATTTCTAATCTTCAGAAACATTCTAATGAATTTAAATTAGAACTTACAAATCGGTTTCAAGTATTAGTAGATTTTGAACATGATTCAGATTTGAATGAAATTAATATGAAAATAACTGATACACTTTTAAAAACTGCAACAAAGATAGCTGGTAGAAAAAAGCAGCAATTGACCAATAAAATTTCTACTGAGACTAGAGAATTTATGAAGAAAAGAAGGAATATGAAGATATACAAAAATGATGCATTAAAAGAATTGAATATCTCGAATTTTGTAAAATGGTGCGGAAAAGAGTTGAAAATGATATAAGAAAGTATAACTGTGAACTAGCAAGGAAAGCTGTAGAAGAAAATAAAAGTCTTAAGAATGTAAAACAACATATTGGTATTGGTAGGAAATTTATATCTGCAATAAGAAAAAAGAAGGAATTGTTACTAAAAAGAGAGATGACATCATGAAATTGGTAGAAGATTTTTATCAAGAATTATATAGTAATAAAGAACAAGTACCTCCTATATCTATTACATCTTCCGAATTGCCCAGAATTTTAAATGAAGAAGTGAGATACGCAATTAAATGTATGAAGAAAGGAAAGGCTCCAGGTAATGATGGAATTATAATTGATATATTAAAAGAAGCAAGTGAAGAAATAGAAAATTTTTTAGCAAAGTTATATACCAAATGTCTAAATGATAAAGATGTACCGGATGATTGGAAGAATGCAGTAATAATATTAATATTTAAAAAAGGTGATAAAGAAGATATTAGAAATTACAGACCTATCAGCCTTTTATCAGTTTTATATAAAATTTTTACCAAGATAATTACAACTCGTCTATAGAGAACATTAGATTTCCACCAACCAAGAGTACAAGCTGGATTTAAAAGTGGTTTTAGTACAGTAGATCATATCCATGTGTTGAGAGAAGTTATAGAAAGGATGAATGAATATGAGTTAGGATATTGTCATATTTTGAAGAATATTTATAAAAATGCAACAGCAACAATTAGATTACATAATGACACTGGGAAAGTCAACATTGAGAAAGATGTAAGACAAGGTGACTCCATATCTTCAAAACTTTTTGCAGCAGTGCTGCAAGAAGTATTTTGTGGATTAAAATGGGAAACTAAAGGAGTGAAAGTAAATGGAGATTATTTAAGTCATTTAGATTTCGCAGATGATGTAATTGTTTTTGCAAATAATGCTTCAGATCTGCAGGAAATGTTGCAGGAATTATCAGATGAAAGTAGGAAAGTAGGACTAAAGATAAATGTTAAAAAGACTAAAGTAATGTTTAATCGATTTGCTCAAAATATGAAAATAAAGATTGATTATGAAGAATTAGAAGAAGTTAACAGTTACAAATACCTAGGTCAGATTATTAATACTGATGGAAACATAATGGAGGAAATTAATCATAGAATTAAACTTGGTTGGAGTGCTTTTGGTAGAAATAACTTGATACTAACAGGAAATATGCCTATGTGTTTGAAAAGAAAGGTTTTTAACAAATGTGTTTTACCAGTTCTTACTTATGGATCTGAGACTTGGACACTTAATAGAAGAGCAATACAGAGACTTCAGACAACTCAAAGAAGTATGGAGAGATGCATGTTGGGATTAACAAGAAGAGATCGAAAACGCAATGTATGGGTAAGAGAACAAACAGGTGTTACTGACCTCATTGAAAAAATTAAAAGATTGAAGTGGAGTTGGGCTGGACATATTGCTAGAAGAGATGATAATAGATGGACAATTGAAATTTTAAACTGGATTCCAAGAGATTGTAAAAGACCCAGAAAGAGACCACATGTGAGATGGATAGATGAAATAAGAAAGTGTGCAGGGGTGATGCGGAGAAGAGAAGCTAAAGATCGGAAAAGATGGATTAAACTTGGAGAGACCTTCATCCTGCAGTGGACTGATAATGGTTGATGATGATGATCTAAGGGTTAAGCATATTAAATTGACTGCCATACCAACATCTTATATTCTCCAAATAATAGTTGATTAACCAAAAATTAATACTAATTTTTTTTGTCTCCTAACTTAAAACCCGTATCTTGTAATCTTTGATAACATGACAGTATGGATGGTGTTTGTGTGTGTTGTACATAAGGTAAAAAAACAAATACACGTATGAAAACATAATACTGGAATAATTAGTTATAAATTTCCAATTATTTTATAAAAGTACAAAATTTAAACAATTATATGAATTTAATCTTTTCTTTCTCTAAGAGGTTTAGTGAAAATTTGTTGTTTACAAAAATGTTTCACTATTTTTCACCAAACACTTTTTTCTCACAGAGGCAAAACTCTCCATTAGTAGCACCACTCAGTGCAAGCCAGAGTAATCAATGGAAGCAGGAAGGTTTGAGCATAAAATCCCTATCTAGTGCCTACTCATCCAATATCCTCAGTCTAGTTTCTAGCTTGAGATTTCATCAGTGATGAGCCTTGGATGTGAGAGCACTGCACAAGTTAGAAACTAGTCTGAGGATATTGAATGAATAGACACTAGATATGGATTTTATGTACAAACCTTTCTACATCCATTGATTACTCTGGCTTGCATTGAGTGGCACTACTGTATGGAGAGTTTTGACTCTGTGAAAAACAGATTGTGTATGCATAATGAATGATGATCATGTGATGTTTGATGGTTTAATACTTTTTTCTTCTTCAAAATATTAAGAGAAAGATCAAGATTAAAATGTTGCATATTCAATTAGCTCAGGAATCAAGAATTGTGATTGGGTGATATATTTAGATTTTTAAAAAAGGAAAGAAAGGTCTTGACATTCCATTTTTTAGTAAAAAAATATATAACTGAAAAGTATTTAAAAATAAAACAGTAACTTTGAAGTAGTTTTTTACCTTTGAAATCTTTGTTTTTGAAACATGTTAACTTGTACAATTTTGCCTTAGTACTACTATTATTTAAAATATAGTACTAATTAAAACAAGACCCAGAAAACAATGTTGCTCTCCAGGTCAAGAAAACTGTTTTCATATTTCTAGAAAGAATGCATTTATAAAAACTATCATATACAAAATCGATATATCTCTTAAAAGCAAATTCAGCTATATTCAGCAACATAAGTGCGCAATCGGATAAGAAACTTCATTATAATCTTAAGAAAAGAAATGATTAAGTCATTATTGGATTTGTTAAACAAAGTTAATTCCTCATGTAATGAAATAAATTGTTCAAAGTAACCATATAACAATCTTCATTAAAGTAAAGGTAATATAATCAAGAAAACACATAATGGCATACACTAGGAATAAAGAAGAGTAGAGAGATATAAAGAAGTTTTTAATAAAACATTAAAAAACACTTCTGCCTAAATTACAGGAATAAATGCTATAAAAGTAAACTTGGTTTAAATATCCATTTTTCTATGTTTAATCCTGTAATTCAGTTTATAGTTGTATTTATGTTTAGCAGTCATAAATAATATTGCACTCTGGGAAAAATATTATTATTGGTCTTTTTTATTATTTGTATTTTTTTTACAAAAGGGAAATATTGTATGCAAAAACTGAATGTTGGAATACGCATAAGGATATATGAGATTTTAATATTAATTTCATTCATATTCTTTAAACTAATAACTTATGTGTGCATAAGCTAACAGTTTGTTTATTTGGGTTTGTAAAGAATGAATCAATTTCAACCAGATTATGATTATAATTGGCACTAGTTTTGCTATCATTGCCATAATATAGGTTACAATCCTGGATATACATGTAGATATGGAATTATTTTCATTATTTCTATATTAATATTTTACCATTGTTCTGAAATATTTGTATTATTTGTTTAAATTGGTATTTGAATATTTATTTATGTTTGCTGTCTCATTTTATTATATGTTTATGTTATGAAAACACCTAAATTTTCATGATTCAAATATTTAATTTTATATTCAAATTGTTCCTCATTCATGATATTAGTCAATATTGCTCACTGGTTTAATGCTTTCAAGGAAGTTTATGATCATCATCGCTCATGTAATTTTATTTAATGATTTCTGGGCAAAAGTAACATCATCATCATGCTCAGCAAGTTTTAAAAAAATTACGTTTTTTTCATTTTTAAATGTTCAAAATGATATATATATATTGCAAGGAAATCAAGTCATATGTCACATGACTTAATTTAATAAGCTTGTATTACAAATGTTATATAATGAGCGTGCCAATAGCTCATAACAAGCTTTTCAGAATATCCCTATCCTCAGACCGGTTTCATGCATTTGGCATTCCTCAGTGAGGCATTAGGATATTCAAGCATTAGATTTAAGATACCAGGTCAAACCCAGAACATTATCTAATGGTTAACTATTAAGTAGAAAAACTGAAATTTTCAGACATCCATATGTCTTCAAATCCAGCTATCTAACTTAAAAAGCCATATTGGACTGAACTAAGTTCACATATACCATATTGCAAGGAAATCAAGTCATATGTCACATGACTTAATTTAATAAGCTTGTATTATAAATGTTATATATATGTACACACATTATTTTTAATTTTGTGAAATAGAAATTTACATTTATATTAGTATATCTATGCTAGATATCTTGGTGCAATGACAGTGCATCTGACTCTGGAACTTAAGGTCCACAGAACATGCTCAGTTGTCATTTCCTGTGCTCAAATATCTTACAGATTCCCAAGCAGTAAAAGTATTTTATTATTTATTTACAGGCTTTGAGCATGATATCTTTATAGCTCAATATAAATAATAGTGTATGGTACAGTTTACTATAATGATGTGAAACTGTAGGTTGCGACCCTTTAAGTTGTCATAAAATTTTTAAGAAATTCACCTAAGTTTTGGGTAATGATTTTTTTTATAAAGAATTTAAATTTTTAGAAATAAATAAAAGCACATGAAAATAAATTGTTTGTGTGTGTATTATATCTTTGTTGTTATTATTAAATCATTAAACATCACATGATCACCATTTTGTATGCTTATACAAACTTTTAAAAACAGTGACAAATTCTCAATAGAGTAGTGTCACCAAGTGCAACCCATAGTAATCACTGGATGTAAGAAGGTTTGTGCATAAAATCCCTATCTGGTGCCTACTTATCCAATATCTCTTGACTAGTTTCTAGCTTATAGCCTTCATTAGTGAGGAGTCTCAGATTTGAGAGCACTCCACCTAGATCTTAGGATCCTCTAGCAGCCACCTTTTACCTTTTTAGTTAATTATAAAGTTAGGAGTCCAAAAGAAAACATAATAATGTTTTCAATCCAAGCTTACTCACCTATACAGTCATACAGATCAGAATCCAGTTCAGTATCTATACATTTTAGTGCCTTTGGTTCTTTAATAACCATAGTCATTATCATTCCATGGACAGGATCATGTGAATTTTAGTGGTTTAATACCATTCCTGGTCATGTAATTATGGTAACTATGATTATTAAAGAACCAAAGACCCCAAAATGTATAGATACTGAACTGGGTTCAGATCTGTATGATTATATAGGTGGAGTAGTTTGGATTGAAAACATTATTGTGTCTTTATTTTGGACTCATAATTTTATAGTTAAACAAAAAGGTAAAAGGTGGCTGCAAGAGAGTTGCAGTAGATCCAAAGAGATAAATACAGTGCTCTCATATCCAAGGTTCCTCAATGATAAAGGCCACAAACTAAATGAGTAGACCCTAAATAGGGATTTTGATGCACAAACCTTCTAACATCTGTTGATTACTATAACTTGCACTGGTTTGGGACTGTTTTAATTTTTATTTTATTACTATGAAATAACATTAATTAGAAATTGAAATCTTATAAGTTTTTGACAAACAATATATATGTGTTTGGTGCATAAATTAAGTTTCCACAGTCCTTATGTTTAAAAAAAATCGATATTGCCTAATTATAGTGTTCCCTTGGCAATAGATTGTTGAAATTTTAGTGGTTTATTTAAGCATGAGAGTTGTAGTAATCTAGTTACATATATTAACCAATTAGTTATTAGCTCTTATGGTTTATCAATAACGTAATGGAAGGGAATGAAGGGGTAGAAAATATTCATAAACAAACATGAATGAATAAAGGGACAAAGATTCAGCATAAGATAAAATATAAATAATAATGATGAATATCAACAGCAGTAATCACTATTCAGTAGTCATCTTTTATGACTGGATTCAGAAGAGACATACTATAAAATCTTAGGCCAATCATCATCAATGCTCTGGCCACTAGGAAACATGACTGTACTGAACATCATTACACCAGTCATTCGAAGAAGTGATTTGTATCAATATTATGGAATGATCTTTTGAATCTTAAATAATGTTGCAGAATGTATAAAATATCTTTTATAAATGTATTAAATTAAGTTCCACACTACCACACATTTTTTTCCAAATTATATGAATAGAGATACTACAAAAGACAAATGCCTCCTCCCAATATGCATTTCATGCCGAACTAGCACTCATCAATTGACCCAGATCATTATCTTTCATATATATCTTTATCATATGTCAAGTATTTATCAATAATAAATTATTACATTTGACTTACAAGTGTCAAACTTAATCTACCCACAACTTTTACACAATTCATTCTAGATAAATACAGTGATGATGATCACTAATCATCTATTAAACTAACAATTGTCTCCAGCCCAGATATAAACTTTAAACCTGTTAAAAATTATTATATCTGATTTTTTCACAAGGAGTTATTAACATTTCCCTTTCACCATGTAATATCCTTTGTAAAAGTATTAAATAATCTCCACGCTACCACAATTTTTTTTCAAATCATATGAATAAAGATTTAACAAAAGACAATTGATCCCAAATTGCATTTCATGCTGAACCAGAAATAAACATTTGACCCAAGTTACAATCTCATATATATTTTTGTCATTGTACAGTATTTATTTATCAATAGTAAATTGTTATATTTTGATTTACAAGTGTTAAACATACTTCATCCCCCAACTTAAATACCATGCATTCCAGATAAATATAGTAATGATTATTACTAATCCTTTATTAATCTAGGGTTTGTCTCTAGCACAGATATTAACTTTAAATTTCAGTTTCTGATATGGTTCACTATTATGAAATGATAACTAGATAATTAAAAGCAAAACAGAAATTAAAATAATGATGTAGAAACATGTAAATCCTATGCAACAGTCAGAAAATGTTAAGCTGCTTCCAAGATTGTATTTTTTTTTTCCTGTTACACATAGATTTGTAATTTTTCTCATTTTTAGTATGGGATAAAAATACAAAGTATATCATGTAAATCACATATCTTCCTTTGTTTAAAACCTTATAGTCTTTTCTTACTCTATCACTCCTAAGATAGGTTATGAATATGGGGTGTAAAGGTACCTGAAAGCACTCAACAGTATAGTTCTCTTGAAATTTAGCTTCATTTGTTTGCGTAATGCGCAATTTGTAACCAAGTATTGTTTTGTAAACTTATAGTTCAATAAAGCATTTTGAAACTAAAGATTAATATAGTCAAAATAAGAGTCATAGATCACATGACCCTATTCTCTTAAGCTTGTAAGTTATAAACAATGAGGATTGCCAATTCCTCAACAAGCTTTGTGATAAATGCTTAGCTAGAGAAAGCATTTAAAATATCTTTGTCAGGACCCCCCCCCAATCTCTGACCATGGTTTCATGCTCTGGCATTCCTCAGAGAGGTGCTAGGGTAGGTTCAGACCCTAAATCTAAAAGCACCAACCCAAAGCAGATTAATATATCTGATTTTTTAAAATTAAGGACGCACATATTGACAAAATCTGGTAGAATTTATGAAAATGAGTTTAACCATCCTGAAATAAATTTTCAAAATACTATATATAAAATACAAGATAAAGGAAAATGGAGAACTAAGAATTATAGTTATATAAAATTAACCATAAAAAAATAACAGCAAACAATCAAATAAAAAGCTAGCCTCAAATATGAATGAGATGTATTGTTACCATATATTGTTATTATGCATTGTTAACATGGGTATGAGAACATTTAGGTATCATAAACATTGAAAAAATTAAGAGATCTAAATGCATCTGAACTGGTCATACTGCTAAAAGAAAGGATAATAGATGGGCAATTGAATGCTTTTGAATTGGATACCAAGAGGTTAAAAAAGACCTAGAATAAACCCACGAGTGAGATGGCTGAATAAAATTTAAAAAGTTTACTGGTGAGATGTGAAAAAAAATAGCTATGGATTAAAGTAATTGGATTAAAAGTGGAGAGATCTTCATTTTAAAGTGGACAATAACGGTTGGAAATGATGTATTGTTATCAAACTTGAAAATTTTAAATAACTCTATTTATGATGATTGTAGTTAAAACCGAGCCTCATTTTGAAATTTAGGACTACATTTAAAAAAAAGGTACTATTTTTAATTATAATAATGGCAACAAAAATCTTTTATATAATCATTCAGAAGAAGAATTTGGAATTAATTCACTTTCACAAAAACCATAAAATAGAAATAGCGGATGGTGTAAAAAAATAAAACATTTATTATAATTAACTCCGCAAGGATAAAAGAATGTTTTCCTTAACATTATCGCAGCATTTAGAATTGAATTAACAATATTGTGGGTTTTTTTAAAATATATATATATATATTTTAAATTAAAATCAGCAGTACAACAACATAGAGTAAAATACATTGTTTAATAATGAGCGTAGATGTCGGGGGGGGGGGTATAATTAATAATAAGTTTGCAGCTGCAAAATTATGGACGTTTGAATCACCGAAATGTTAATATATATATAAGAGCTCATTAATTTTATATTTTTAATTATTACGTAAGTTTGTATATTTAGTATTATTACCATTTTCATTTTACACATATACTATTTTTTATTTGAATATAAATATAATGTATATACTGAACTTTAGATGTAATTAGAGGAGACTTTCAATCTCCCTTCAGCTATCCACTCCATCCTCCATCTTATATTACCGATACAAACCACCACATATATGTGGAAAAGGTAAATGATCTCCAATGTTCGTATTTCGGGCTGAACTAACACTCATCAGTTAGTCCAGATCCTCATCCCTCACTCATATATAACCAGTGCTCGCTTTATATTAAGATAGCAAATCTTGAACTTTAATGGACAGACTTCATTCTTCTCCAACCCCCAACGCTTCAGCCGTTCACATTATTGAAAATCTTGATAGAATACTCAAAGCCCTTGTTGATGCCAATATTGTCATACCATGTTCACTTTAAGCCACTCTACTCCTCCCTCTTCTGTATATTTAAATCAACATATTAAGGTCCTATATATGAGGGGTCAGAGTGACTTAAAGTCAACATGCGTATGACAACAATATTGGCATCAATAAGGGCTTTGAGCACTCCATCATCAGATTTTCAATAATATAGATGGATGAAGCATTAGAAGGTGGAGATGATTGAAGCCTGTCCTTTAAAGTTGGAAGATTTGCTACCTTAATATAAACTGAGCACTGATTATACATATGTGTGAGAGATGATTATCTGGACTAACTGATGAGTGCTGGTTCAGCACAAAATACATACATTGGAGATCATTTATCTTTTTCACATGTGGATAGCTGAAGGCAGCATGAAATCTGTGTTCAAATCGCCTCTAATTATTAATTTATTTAACGCACATTGATTACGTATTGAATAGCTTCACGCTCTCAGATCTAACCACTTCAGCTTCACCTATTTATATAGAAAGTAGGTTGAAGTAAAGAAGGTTCCCCTCTTTTCTTCCAATGTGTAAGCTTGTGGTTAAGACCTGTAGAGGTCCCTACCTTCGCATTTTTAACCGCACATGCTTTAGGTTTATTGCCTTAGTAAATATCGCCTCTAATTATATATATATTTTTTCTTATTTTTCAAGATTTATATTAGAAAATTAACAAATAAGTTTTTTTCTTGCATACATATTTGGTAAATCATGTGACCACCAGTCAATGCGTAAATAAACCAATAGAATATCAATAATTAGCTAGCTGATGGTTGCCTTGACAACAGGTGTTTAATATTCTATTGATTTATTTAAGATTCAGCAGTAGTTATGTGATTTGGATGCAATAACCATTCGTCTGTTGGCGCTCAGAGTTTTATATTTAGTAACGAATGTGTAAGCAATTACATGTTGAATTATTTCTCTTATTTAGAATTAGAAGAATTCAATTTTATTTAAACTATCCAAATACATTCATCTGTTAATAATAACATATAGGTTAGTATATAACACAACATTTTTTAATATTATTGTTATCGATCTCTTTTTCAGATAGCTGGCATGATCAGTGAGAATACTAGAATGAGAATCAGAGTTTTTACATTTATGAATACTTAATTTAACATAATTCTCTAAATTCAGTATTCAATCTGAAAGATCCAGGTTTGATTCCCATGCTAGTACTGTCACTGATCAGCACAGGAGTACCAGAAGAAGAAAGAAAAAATAACAGCACCTGCAATGTTGTGTTATATAATCACCAGTGTGCTATTATTGTTAACTGATGGATGTATTCAAAAAATTTAAAATAAAGTTTGAATTTTCAAAAAACATTTAACAATTAATTCTAGATGATGGAAATAGTGTAATACGTAATTATAAGTACAATATCACCCCAAACTTTCAAAAACAATCGTTATATATAAGCAATTTTTTTTTTACCTAAAGGCAGGCTGGAAAATTAGACAATAGGTACAAATAGGTCAAAATAATTTACCATCAAAAGTTGACAGTTTGCTATTGCTTGCCTCCCTCTTAACAATTTATTCTAGTGTGTCAATTTTAGAATATACTATATACCTTAATCTATAAGTGATTTGCGCACAGACAATGAAGCTTATACCTCAATCTATAAGTGATTTGCGCACAGACAATGAAGCTTTCAATTAAATGTGTATTAAGCTAAGTGCTTTCGGTAGATACATACTCTCATATCCTTAGCTAGGTGTGTAATGAAAAAATATCTATAATGCAAATATATATAAATTTGAGTGTATCATTTACAACGTCCATTTTCTTGATATAAAAAGCAAGCTTTTTTTAATTGCTGCAGGATCACTTGCTATATAGAAAGCCTCTTTAACTTTGCATTCTGCATCATTTCTCTCCATACAAAAAATAATTGCTGCCAATGGTTGAAAAACATGGCCAGTGGTTTTTTCATGTTTGGCAAATACTGAATCACCCAGTGCTTTGGTTTTGGTTCCATTATATAAGTATTCGTACTGTGATAATCTGTTTGCAATATTTGCTTTGGTTTCACCATAATAGGTGGTGTGACAATTATTATGGAGCCAGGTGATTTTGTATATGATGTGAGGAGTCAGTTCATGTGTTATTCTGTCCTTAGTATTATTAATTAATCTATTGGTGGTGGGAGATGAATGAAAAGCAATTTCAAATTCGTTGGAAAGTTTATTAATTGTTTAGATAAAGAGTGAATGTATGGAATAAGGATGCATGTTTTGTTTACTTTCTATTGATTTATTTTATAGAAAAAATGACTTTTTTGTTAATAACTGTCTGTTTATGTCTTATATTGCTAAGATCATCTATATAGTGGGTCAGATTGTCTCTCATGTTAGCCTCATATTTGCATAAGGAGTGGATCCTGAAGTGAAATGATGAGAGGGCTGCAAGGTTGTGAGTTTGGAGTGTGTAGGAGTCAGGATGAATGATGCCTCTAACTTATAGAGTCAGGATGAATGATGCCTCTAACCTCCACAGCTTTTACTATCATTCAGTAATACAGCTTAGGTTATCTCTACTAATATGAACGTGCTAGTATTTAACTTCCTGTTGTGGATTTGCCCAAAGTATGGTGAGGTTAAGCTTGGCGAGGTTCCGCAAGTTATTTTGTATGTCAAGTATAATATTTTCTATACCTTAATGTAGTTTGAATTATTAACAGAAATGCATACACACATAATAATTATAAATACTCTCATAATCATCTACAAAAAATTATTTGCCTAATTTCAAGTATAAATAAATGCTTTTATTTAATTCAGAAATTCTATTTATTTATTTGTTGACATAACATCTTGTAAATGATTTTTAATATGCTTCTGGACATAACAACTTGTAAATGATTTTTAATATGCTTCTATCTAATAGATTTCCATCAAATTTTGTATGTTATGTATCGATGCTAATATAATATGATGCTGAAATATTTTAAGATTGCCCAGTCTAACAGTGTTGGTAGATGAGTATGATATCAATTTGATGAGTTTTTAGAGATATATCATAGATAGCAGTGTGTTTTTTAAAAAAGAGGCTTTCATTGAATATTCTTCAGGGTAATAAAAGATGGTTGAGCAAATTCATTAATCAGAAAAAATTTGAAGTACTTTTTTTAAGCTTGGAAAAATTGCTACTACCATTAACTTGTGCTGAGAATTAGAAAATTTTAATGTCTTAATTCACAGTGCAAATATCATCGCTGTAATTGCAAAATGTTACAAGAATCCAACAAACGCTGTATATTTGAAATTTATGAATTTAATATCGCTTAGGCATCGTATATTTTATAATCATCACTAATTTTCATCACAAGAAGAATATAAAAAAAGATAACAGAAAGTTTTATTTCTTTAAAAAAATGATTGAGTGAACACATTAGTATACACTCACGGAAGTGTATATATGTGTGAATATACTCTCTGCCACAATTCACTATAATTACATCACTGTTGTGTTGTTAATTATTTTTGTGATATCATAATGTGTATAATTTTTAAATTAAAATTGTAGGTATATACCCATGTTGAAAATATCTGTACTATATATATAATACTTATTAATATTATATGTAATTATTGTCTGCAAATTTTGATAATCATGAGAAGGTCAGAATTAGATAATGTGGTTGTCACAAAAGTAAATTAATTTAAAAGAAGACAAATTTCATAATTACCCATAATCAGTTGCTCAAAAACGTTCAAGGACCAAAGTATAAGCCCAGTAAAACCACAAACTTTTTTTACTTAGGAATCATGCTAAAACTTATTAGCTCTTACTACAAAGCTAATTAAACAATGGCAAAACTTTCATCAATTACAGCCACATTTCAATGTCTTGTAATATTCTACTTTTCCACTTGCTAGGTCTACATGATAATCAACATTACTTGATGGTTTATAGAAATTCAGAATTATACAGTACCATTGGAACTTCTAATCTCTACAATATTGTAAAGACAGAGTCCAAACTCTCCATACAGTAGCACCACTCAGTGCAAGCCAGAGTAATCAATGGATGCAAGAAGATTTTTGCACAAAATCCCTATCTAGTGCCTACTCATACAATATCTGTAGAAATTCAGAATTATACAGTACCATTGGATCTTCTAATCTCTACAATATTGCAAAGACACAGAGTCCAAACTCTCCATACAGTACCACCACTCAGTGCAAGCCAGAGTGATCAATGGATGCAAGAAGATTTTTGCACCAAATCCCTATCTAGTGCCTACTCATACAATATCTGCAGACTAAGTTTCTAGCGGGCTTGCACTGAGTGGCACTACTGCATGGAGAGTTTAGACTCTGTCTAAACATATTGTGTGAGCTTAAAAAATGGTGATCATGTAATGTTTAGTAGTTTAATATTGTAAAGACTTATAGCAAGTTTATTGGTATTGTGTCATATTACCCAACTGGAGTTCAAATCTGAAATCAAGCTAAAAATTTTTTTAGATAATTTGGTATCTAAGCTAGTTAACCATCCAAGATGAGCATTATAGAAATATCTAACTATTCTTAACTCCTAAAAGCAACAATCCTAGGCCAGGTGGGTATTGATGTGATGGTAGAATGACAGACTTCGGAGCTGATAACCCATGGTCATTGTCCAGATGCTTGGAACCCATGAATCCCTGATCAATAAAGCATTAAATTTAATAACTTATGGTGTACTGGTTAGCACTCTAAACTCAGAATCCAGCAATCCAAATTTAAGTTTTGATAGAACTTTTGGGACTCAAGCTTCATTTTACCTGGCATGATTTGGTGCAGTGGCAGAGGTACAGATTCTGACTCTTAAAGAGCATGGATCATGATTTCAGTTCTATTACTTCTGATACTTGAACTACTTGTGAACTCCAAAGCAATAAAATCATTCCATTGTTTTTATTTAACAAACTTAGGATAGCTACAATGAGCAGATGAAAGCAGATTTGCCAATTAAAATAAAGGTGTCGTTACAGTTTAATTCAACCTTCACCACTAGTGTTAGTAATATAGTATTGAGCCCTAATTAATTTATCATTTGTAAAAAATTTTACTTTAGAACATGAACTAAGACAGTCATAGCTAAAGGCGTAAAGGATGTTCCAGTGAAAAGATGACTGAAGATCTCTCTAATCTGTCTGAAGCACCATTTCTAAATTAACGCATGAATTATGTAGCAACATAGTTCACCACACAAATTTTAAGGCACTAAAATGTCAGAATCGCATGTTATGACATGAAATATGGCAGTACATTTTGTATCTTTGTAGATCATCTTCAATACTTTCACCACCTTCACAAAATCTGCAAATCGCTTAAAAATGTACTTGTGATTCGTGGATTCACTACGACACACAATTTGAATCATTTCAAATATTTTAGTAGCAATTTTGCCCAATTTAAAACAAAATTTAATATAGCACCTTTTTCCACACAGCAGTACCACCTAGTTCAAGCTGTATCGATCAAAAAATAGATGCTCAGAATTAAAATGCATAATCTTTTAGCATTTATTGATTACTATAGCTGCCACTAAGTGACACTATTGTGTAGAAAAGTTGCTACTGTATAAACAGCATGTGTAAGCATAAGAAAAATGTGATCATGTGACATTTTAATGGTTTAAAATTTAATGGCAGTGTGATGTTCAAGTTAAGGTGAAAAATGTCATATTTCACGTGGGGGGAATTCATGATACAGATAATACCACTTTAAAATTTTTATGGCACATAGCTAAATTATGCCATTAAGTAACATACGCACTCAATCAAAAATGAAACGGCAGACAACTCGGAGAGAGGACCAGTCACCAAATCATTTTGTCATTGGAATATACGGTGGATATACCCGTACTGTGTATAATATTGAAAACATATACTACTGTTAATTCATTTTGAATATATATATATTTTCAAAAAATTATTTCAAGAATATAAACATATTCTTTTTTGTTTCTATTTTCAAACAGTGTTACTAAGAATCTTTATAAAATAGAAGTAGGTTAATTGTTAATTATATCTGCAATTAGTTTACATAACTAAAAAAAAAAATTCTTTTCCCATCTCTCTTCATTATTAAAAATAGGAAATATTTGACAGATTATTTGAATAAATTAATAAAGATAGCCGCATAAATCAAAATGAATAAAACATCAAAATTAAATAAGGAATTTAAAAATTATCACTCATAATAAAAGTTACACAGAGAAATAATTCATGTTCTAAGCTATAATGCTTAATTATAAACATCTACCGTATATACGTTATGATCATTTCTCAACAGCGATCGAATCTAGCTAGATAATAGGGTGCAACAAACAAGCAATAATATTTGATCGTCATAGTGATAATTTATCATTGGTTGTTATGCTTATGTGCTATCTAATCTAGCATATTAATGTTTAATCTATAGCATAAACTTTAACTAGCTCTGTTTTAATATGCGTGTAAGTTCCTAACAAAAAATTCGTGGTTCTATCGTGTTTGTAAGCAAAATCATTGATCGATTTTGTTACAACTGTTTTACTTTATCAATGTAGACTATTTTAACGTCCAAACATTTTATAAATATACTGATGTTAATATATGAATTTTTTCTACAGTACAGGCTTTTTCATACCTGCACTCCAATATGTAATATGTAGGGGGTTTGAACTCAGACTTTCACACGAATCTCAACTATCCATGCTATCTCATACTGCTGACACACCTGATCTCACACATGTCAAAAAGATAAATAATCACCAATACATGTATTTCATGCTAAACCAGCACTCGTTAGTTGGTCCAGATTATCATCCCCACACACAAATATACAATCATGCTCAGCTTATATTAAGATAGCCAATTAATGGACAGTCTTCAGTCCACTACACCCCACAACTCTTCAGCCATATCTCTCATTGAAAATCTGATGATGGAACACTCAAATCCCATATTGGTACCAACCTTCTCATCCTACCTATGTTGACCATAAGACAATCTGACCCCTCATGTACAGGATATACATATACTGATGTTAAGTAAATTTCTAAAACAGAAACAGATTTTCTTATTCCAAAGAATATCTAGACAATAACATTATTGTCACATAATAAGAAAACCTTTGATCACTGTTAATGATGGATATCAATTGCTTCACCTAATTCATAACAAGATTACGATTCAATATAAAGTGATGTTTCCAATGTTTTTTATTAATAATTTTTATCAGTCATTCATTCGACTAGAGATTATCCACATAATGAATATTTCTGTAGTGTAATTTTCACTACAACATTCTCACATAAGATAGAGACACTACAGTAATATTATTCATAAGTATATAACCTCTGCTCTAATAAATGACTAATAAAAATAATATACTTCCATCAAGCAATTTGGGCCGAAATCATTAGAGCAGTGAGTTTGACACTTAACAATTAAACTATAGCAATTGATAGATGCAAGAGAATGTGACTTGGAGCCAACTGAAGAGTGCTGGTTCAGCATGAAAAGTGCATCTTGGGGATTATATATCCTTTTTAAATATATCTTTGGTTATATATTTTTTTATTACATTCCTACACAAGGTGTTAAAAATGGATAGAAATCAGTCCCTACCTTGTGTGAAAATGGTGTGGTGAAAATTATACTACAGAAATATTATTCATTAAGTGTATAATCTCTAATAAATAACTAATAAAAAAAATTGGTAAACCTGCAGTTTCCAGGTCACAATAAAATTCGAATTTTGTTTCAAATTTTTCTCACCAGAGTGTTTATTGTCGAATTATTTAAAAATTTGTTGTGAAATATCACACACACAAAATTATAATATAAAAAAATAATAAATAACAAATAATTATATTATAAAAAATAATTTATTAAAATAATATATCCTACCAACATTCATAATTACTGTCCATTGTAGTTTTCGCTTACGATAACGATAAAATTCACAAAGACTGCGTCAGTCATGTAGAGAGTCCTGAAAGCAAATTCCTGCAGATAGGATTCGAATAAAGTACTGCTGGTACCACACTGATGTTTGATCTTGCGTATAGTTCTCATCCACATTTTGTGTGTGGATATCAGGGTCATTAGGATCTACAAAGTTCTCCTGGTGTATGACGACAGAGTGCTGTCGGTGAAAATATATTGCGCACTCTTCACGGCAAAAATTTGACCAGTCCACTATAGTGTGCCAACTTATACTTAGCTCATGAATAATAAAACACTGTAGCAAATTATGTGCCCAATAATATACTACAAGCATAATTGTCTTTAAGGATAAATGGCTTTTTTTTAAAAAAGAACCCCTTCTGATAGATACATGATGGCGATATAATTTGCATTCCCATCTGTGACCATCTCCACATTCTTGCTGTTTGATGAGAGAAAACTGCATGCCACAATGCTGGCATAGAGTACTATTCTTAAGCAGGCGCTTCCTTGCTAACCACTTCATTGCTAACTCCAGAGTTCATCCATCTAACAGACACGATGTCCAATTTTCTACGCGAATATCTGCAGCATGTAACACTTCATTTTCTGGTACTACAACTACATTACCATTTATAGGATTCATTTTACAAATTACTCTGGAAATTAAAAAACTCTTGGAAAGCCAAATCTTACAACTTTGGAAAACTTGTAAAAAGTGCCCCAAGACAATGTAACAATTTCACACTACCAGAAATACTTTATTCCAATCATACCTATAGGAATTTGCTTTGCGAATTTTATCTTTTCTATAAAACGAAAACTACCATGCACAGTGATTCGACAAGAAACACTCTGGTGAGAAAAATTTGAAACAAAATTCGAATTTTATTGTGACCTGGAAATTGCAGGTTTACCAAAATTTAATATACTTCCATCAAGTTGTTTGTGTCTTAGGGCAGTAAGTTTAACCCTTATCAATTAAACTGTAGTAATTGGTTATCTATATATATTGAACAATGATAAAGATATGTGTAAGAGATAGTGATCTGGGCCAACTGATGAGTGCTGGTTGAGCATGAAATATGCATCTTGGGAATCATTCATCCTTTTGATATATCTTTGGTTATATATTTACGATTACATCTCTCAAGGTGTTAAAAGTAGATAGAAAGCAGTTCCTACCTTTTGGAAGACTGATGTATTGAAAAGTATGCTACACAAATATTATTCCTTATTAAAAAAAGCATTTAAAGTTATTTACATAAATTTGCATGATCAAAAGAATGCCTAACTGTACTTGATTTAAGTCAAAGAGACATGTCACTTATTTAATCCTAAGAATATTAGCAAAGTGAATGAAAAAATAGTTTCCAGAAACAAAAGATAAAAGATGCTCAATTCATTTCCAATTTGAATCATACCCTCAAACAATACTCTAATACTATTCAATTAAATCATTATTGGAATTTGTAAGTGGTCATTTACATAATATTATTTCAGTAATAGTGACCAAGAGTATTTAAAAAAGTACTTGGCAACTTTTGAATAGCTAAAAGATATATTTTCCTCTGCTTCAAATCCTTTATTCATTTTATGTACATATTAATTCCCATGAATAATTTTGCAAAGTTCTTTCATCATTTAGAGTAGTGGTGGAATGTCAGACTCCAGAATGTGAGGTCCTTAAACTGATTCTCAGGCTGGTGCTTCCAGTACTTATGTGCAGTCCTTGGACTGATTCTAAGGCTGGCTCTTCCAGTGTTCATGAGATCTTCAGACTGATTCTAAGGCTGGCACTTCCAGTGCTCATGTGAGATCCTCAAACTGATTATAAGGCTGGCACTTCCAGTACTCATGTGCAGCCCTTGGACTGATTCTAATGCTGGCTCTTACAGTGCTCATGAGATCTTCAGACTGATTCAATGGCTGGCATTTCCAATACTCATGTGCAGTCCTTGGACTGATTCTAAGGCTGGCACTTTCAGTGCTCATGTGAAGTCCTCAGACTGATTCTAAGGCTGGCACTTCCAGTGCTCAAGAGATCTTCAGACTGATTCTAAGGCTGGTGCTTCCAGTGCTGATTTGCAGTCTTCAGACTGATTCTAAGGTGGTACTTTCAGTGCTCATGTGTGGTTCTCAAACTCATTCTAAAGCTGGTGCTTCCAAGGCCTATGTGTGATCCTTGAACTGATTCTCATGATGTCTTTAGACTGATTCTGAGACTGGCACTTCCAGTGATCATGTACAGTCCTTGGGCTGATTTTAAGTCTGGTGCTTCCAGTGCTCAAACTTATGAACTCTCAAGCAATAAAACCATTCAATTATTTATTCATCGCAGAGTAAAATAATATGTTAATTCTAAGCAAAAGCTGCTTATAAAGTGAACCTTGAAATGTCTCACGGTATTAAGATTACTTTTTACTGAGTGGCTATTTATTAAATTAATTAATTAAAGGAGATTTGAACACAGACTTTCAAGCCACCTTCAAATCTTCACTTGATCTTATATTCCAGATACCCATAACCACGTGTTTGTGAAAAAGATAAATGATCTCCAATATATGTATTTCATGTTGAACTAGCATTCATTAGTTAGTCCAAATCATCACCTTCCACATATACCTGTAATCAGTGCTTAATTCATATTAAGACAGCAAATCTTTAAACTGTAATGGACAGGCTTCAATCTTCTCCAACTCTTCCACTATGCATATTATTGAAAATTCGATGATGAAAGCCCTTGTTGATACCAATATTATTGTCATACCCATGTTGACTCTAAGTGTTCATACACACACACACAAATCATTGCATAAGTAAACTGACTTTACAGTTCTTGATCTAAATCTAATAGTAAATTAGTGGACTTGAACACCTACAGTTTACCCCCAAGCCCTCTCACTTCTGATGCTTGAACTTCTTACAAACCAATGAGTAATAAGCTGTTTAATTATTTAGTTTTGCATGGTTCCGTATCATTGTGCCTTGTTCAGTTTAGCATAGTCGCAGATTATCAGATTCTGGAATGTGAAATCCTAAAATGGATTCCAGTGCTGTACTTCTGTTAATGAAAGTTCTTATAAATTCTCGAGCAATTAAACTAATCAAATATTATTATCAGTGCAGCGACATAATGATGGATACTGGACATAAAGATCCATGTATAGTGACTACACCTCGAAATTTTAGCCACGATAGTTGTTCCACCTCTATGAAACTCAAAACTTATGGATAGAGACTCGACCTCTTTGAAGTTCAACCATCATTGGCCATACCTCTTTGAAGCTTGACCTAAGGATAGTGGCACCACCTCTTTGAAGTTATATCCATGGGACCACCTCTTTCAAGTTATATTCATGGTACCACCTCTTTGAAGTCATATCTTTGGAAAATAGTTCCACCTTTTTAAAGTTAGACCCATGAATAGTGAATCCATATTTCTGGAGCTCAAGATCCATGGATAGTAGCTTCATCTCTGATACTTTCTGATACTCAAACTTCCTATGAACTCCCAAGCAATAGTCAAGTATTGATGGTCGAGAGGTCAGCACAGTTGTCTCGGGTTAGCGGGTTCGCTTACCGGCCGATGCTATGACACACGAAAAAAACAACTCCCAAGCAATAAACTATTCTATTATTTATGATTAACTTTAATTAATTAAGCAATATTATTTTAAATCCCTCTCCTCCAACATTCTCTTTTATCAATAAATAGAAAAACTAATAAAAGAAAAATGTTCATGTAATTGTTACCAGGAATAATTAGTCGAAAATGAAAACCGTTTCAGTAGCAATTTTATTTAATATTTCATTAAAAATTCTGAAAGTTGGTAAAATTAATAACAGATGTGTCGTTATTATATTTTTCAAGGGCAAAATTGTGATTTCACTTTCAGTAAATATTTACAATCCTTTGCTATGTGTACATGTGGATTTGCTCTATTATATATCTTTAAGCACCCCTGAAGAAGAAAGAATCCCTTCCCTCAATATATGTATTTAATTTAAAATCATATTGTTTTAATAAATATTTTGGAATGTCAAATAATCCATTAGTAACAGAATACTATTAAAAAAAACAATACAGTTTCCACTAAAGATGGTTGGAATAGTTTGAAGCCTGTCTATAAAGTATGAAGATTGGCTATCTTAATATAAAGCTGAGCACTGATTGTATATATGTGTGAGGATAGTAATCTAGACCAACTGATGATTGCTGGTTTAGCATGAAATACGTATATTGGTGATTATTTATCTTTTCAACATGTGCGTGATCAGGTGGTCAGCAATATGAGATGGCACTGAGAGTAGTGGGTTGTGTGAAAGTCTGAGTTCGAATCCTGCATATATTACATATATAAATGCAGGTTTAACCCTGTACAATGTATTAATATATGTTATATAAAAATTGACACCATAAATCTAATTAATCTTTATTAAAAATATTTACATTTTTTTATTACCATTGTCAAACTCACTCCACTCACAACTTTGACACCATCCACCTTAGATCAATACAATAATGAGAAATAGTGGCCTGGGCCAATTGATGAGTACTGGTTCAGCACGAAATGCATCTTGGGGGTCACTTGTCTTTTATTGTATTTTTATTTATATGAATTTAAAAAGAATGGGGAAGTATGGAGGTGTTTATTGTATCTATAAAGATATTACACATGGGAAAGAGAAAGGTGAACAACTCCATATGTGTGTAAGTTTAAACTTAAAAAATCAGATATATTAATCTTTAACTGAGTTTTAAAGTTAATATCTGTGATAGAGATAATCTCTAGTTTAGAAAATGATTATTAAATATCTGTGATAGAGATAATCTCTAGTTTAGAAAATGATTAGTAATAATCATTATTGTATTTATCTAAGGTGGATGGTGTCAAAGTTGTGAGTGGCGTGAGTTTGACAATGGTAAACAAAAAAATGTAACAATATAGATAAATACTCTTCATATAATAGAGATATAAATGAGAGACAGTGACCGGAGCCAACTGATGAGGGCTGGTTCACCACAAAATGCATCTTGGGGGTCATTTGTCTTTTATTGTATCTTTATTTATATGAATTTAAAAAGAATGGGGAAGTATGGAGGTTGTTTAATATATCTATAAAAATATTTAAAAATCAAAGATTTTTTTGATTAAAGTAGTTTTTAAAAAAGCCAGCCAAAAACTTGAAGTGTACTTTTGTAGAAGTTCTACAGTAAAATTTTCCAGCCGTGTTATCAATTTACAAGGGATCAAAAACATCTTGCATACAATATGGCTGACTACAAGCTATCATATTTAATATTAAATAGGATTAAACATATATAATGAGATATTATTTTATATAGCACTATGTTTTTATACTGTAATAGTGGTATTAGCGATTAAGCCAATGCACATGCGCTTTAAAGATAAATTACAAATGAATACTCTCAATTTTCCAGACACTAGATATAGTTTTTTAGAAAAGATAGAATGAATCCACCCATCCTTTCGACCCAAACACTTATGTATGGGCAAATCTTAAGTGTATGGCAATGAGAGCATGAAGATGTTAAGCAATCATTTAAAATTACACTTATTATGCTTGAATGAATGACACTTGTGAAATCTTTACAATTTATGATATACATCATTCTTTATTTGAAGTTAAACATATATAATATTATTTTATATAGCAATACATTTTTATACTGTAATAGTGATATTAGCGATTAAGCCAATGCACATGCACTTTAAAGATAAATTATAAATGAATACTCTCACTTTTCCAGACATGAGATGTAGTTTTTGAATGAATCCACCCATCCTTTTGACCCAAATTAAAGTGATTGCTTAACATGGGTGGATTCATTCCATCTTTTTTAAAATGCATTAAATGTTTGGGTCAAAAGGATGGGTGGATTCATTCCATCTTTTTTAAAAAAAAACTATATCTTGTGTCTGGAAAAGTGAGAGGGTTCATTTATAATTTATCTTTAGCGTGCATGTGCATTGGCTTAATCGCTAATATCACTATTACAGTATAAAAACATAGCGCTATATAAAATAATATCTCATTATATATGTTCAATTTCAACTAAAGAATGATGTATCATAAATTGTAAAGATTACAGATTATAGGATGTGTTAATATTTGCATAATCCTGAGAATATTCAATATGATGTATTCTTATTACTTGCACAACTATGTAGATTACACTCAGAATGATGATTCTTATTATTTGCACAACCTTGTTATTACAGTCAATATAATGTGTTCTCATTACATCGGACAACATCATAAGTCACAGTCAATAAGATGTGTTCTTATTACATTGGATAACTCCATAAATCACAGTCAATATGATGTGTTCTCATTACTTTGGACAACTTTGTAAGTGACAGTCAATATGATGTGTTCTCATTACATCGGACAACTTCATAAGTCACAGTCAATAAGATGTGTTCTTATTACATTGGATAACTCCATAAATCACAGTCAATATGATGTGTTCTCATTACTTTGGACAACTTTGTAAGTGACAGTCAATATGATGTGTTCTCATTTCTTTAGACAACACCATAAATCACACTCAATTTGATGTGTTTTCATTATTTTGGACAAAGTCACAGTCAATATGATGTGTTCTCGTTACTTTGGATGACTCCATGAGTCACAGTCAGCATGGATGTGTTATCATTGGACAACCCTGTAAGTCACACTTAATATAATGTGTTTTCATTTCTTTGGACAACTCCATAAATTATAGTCAATATGATGTGTTCTCATTATTTTGGACAATGATGTAAGTCACAATAAATATGATATGTTCTCATTACTTTAGACAACTCTGCAATATTATTTGAACAATCCTGAGGATAAACATCCAATATGATGTATTTTCATTTATATGCATAACCATATAGATTACAACCACTATAATATGGTATCACTACTTTGCACAGCCCTGAAGATTATAGGATGTCATTATTTGCATAATCCTGAGGATAATATCCAATATAATGTAATGATTATTATCATACCTATGTATATTACAGTCAATATGATATGTTCTCATTACTGCGATCAACCCTATGGATGACAAACAATATTATATATCTTTATTATGTTGTACAGCCCTGTAGATCTACATAATGAAATATATTTGTTGAGTTAGTAAAAGCTTTAGTGAGTAGTTGAATCAATAATGCAGATAATAGAATAACAAATATTAGAATGTTTGAACCACCAAACATCACATGATCACCATTTCTTATGCTTTCTCATAACTGTTATTAAAACAGGCAAAACTCAATAATGCAGATAATAGAATAACAAATATTAGAATGTTTGAACCACCAAACATCACATGATCACCATTTCTTATGCTTTCTCATAACTGTTATTAAAACAGGCAAAACTCTCCATACAGTAGTGCCACTCAGTGCAAGCCAGAGTAATCAATGGATACCAGAAGGCTTGTGCATAATATCCCTATCTAGTGTCTACTCATCCAATTTCCCCAGACTGGTTTCTGCCTTGTGGCATTCGTCAGTGAGGAGCCTTGGATCTGAGAGCACTGCATCTAGATCTTAGGATCTAATGCTGCTGGAAGATCTAGGTGCTCTCACATCCAAGGCTCATCACTGATGAAGGCCACAAGACAAAAAATAGTTTGGGGATATTGGTTAAGTAGACACTAGATAGAGATTCTATGCACAAGCCTTTGGACATCCATTGATTACTCTAGCTTGCACTGAGTGACACTACTGTAGGAAGAGTTTTGCTATTAGAACTTTGCTGATTTTATAATACAAGTTTTTGGTTGATATGATTTTTATTCAGAAAAAAGGTCTTCATAATTCATACTGCTTACAAATTCAAGCATTAGATTTGGTATTGCAGTAAAGAAAACAGCAATTTTTAAATGAAATTATAAAATAATCATGGAAAGTTTATAGAATAATCACTAAACTATCATTTGATTTAATAAATCATAAATGTTTTTTTTTTCATTTTAAACAAAATGAACCAGAAGAAATCATATAGTAATGGTCAGGTCATTATTTATCTTAACATCAGAATCTGAATATAGAACAAAGAAAATGAATTCTAAAACAGTATTGGGAGACTGAAAATATTGAGATGATGAGCGGAGATTGGAAAGGTTGACATATCTATAAATTTTTCAGATCAGAGATACATTTAGGGAAACAGGTTCTGTAGTTAATGTACAAAACCTGGACATTGGCAATCATCTGTGGAGATAAAAATCATTCTGCCATTCGTAAAGGGTCTGAAAAAAAATTATGCAATGTGCATGTCAAAAACAGTTTTTGTGATGCTAATGCATAAACTGACATAGACACCTTATCATCCAAGATTCTTATAAAGCTTTATGGAGGACAATTCAGGACATTTTATTCTTGTGAGATAATGTGTAACCAAATTTCTCTTAGACCGGATGATAATAAGATCATCTAGCCAGATGAAGTTTTTTCCAAATTGGCAGACCACATAAACAAGCATAATTATAAGAATTGAATAGATCAAAATCTTCATATATGTCTATGACAACTAAACTTAATCATCAAGACTTCTCTGTGAGGAAAAACTGTAGTGGTGTTAAGTTTTGGTGTAACTGTAGAGGTATCAATTATATAAAATATGTTCAACAATATGGTGGTGCAACAACTCACATTTAGTGCTGATTTTATGAAAGTTTTTCCAATAAGTTGGGCATCACTCTCGTCATTTTATTCTGAAAATATGAAGATTACTTGACAAAAGCTTGCCATAGTGCTGAGTTGGTTGGCATAGTAGCGTTGAATGGCTGCCATTTTGACTACATATAGGTTTTTTTTTGGAAGCATAAGAATTCTTTTGAGAGGAGATCAACTAAAACTCCTAAGCATTTATCAAGATTAAAGCTATCAAGAAATCATAGGTCCCTAGGAGTCACAGTGGAAGGTTCTAAGCATGCCATAACATTTATAGACATTTCAAGCATATAAGAGATTATACATGACTTGATTAGCTGTATATATTAAAACTCCCAAGCATTTATCAAGATTAAAGCTATCAAGAAATCATAGGTCCCTAGGAGTCACAGTGGAAGGTTCTAAGCATGCCATAACATTTATAGACATTTCAAGCATATAAGAGATTATACATGACTTGATTAGCTGTGTATGTATATATATATTGACTTTTGGTCTATCCCATATACTATATAATTACCAAAAGTCAATATATGTATGTATATATATATTGACTTTTGGTCTATCCCATATACTATATAATTAGGTTTACATTTTATTTATCTCTGCAAATATATTTTTAAAGAGTCCAGTCATTCAACATAATGTGTGCATCTGAATTCAATTATACAAAAAATCTCATTACACATTCTAACAACCACACCTCTAGACCATCCTACAATTAGTAAATGTTAATATACGAAATCATGTCCTTACTTATAAAATAGATTTCAACTGTTGATGAACTCCTAGTTAAAGTTAGCAAATCAAAGCTATTAATATAAACTAATTCTCTTGGGTGATTTGGCTCTGGAGTATAACATCCTCAGATAGATTCCAGTTTTCTGGCCCTTCCAGTGCTCAAATCCCTTATGAATTCTTGAATAATAAAGCTCTTAGATTATTTATTTTATGAACTAATATATGCATATAGTGATATAAAGTCACTTATAAATTTATCTCTTGATTGGAATTTCTACAAATTTGTTTATAATTTTTAGGAGTTAACTGACTGAAATCAAAATCCAATACTGAATTAATAGTCTAGAATTACCTTTGCAGTTGATTAAACATTAGATTGAGATTAAAACATTGTCAATTGAATATTACATGGTATTAGTCAAATATTCATCAGTTGTACAGTAAATGGTCTACAAAAAGTTGGAGGCTCTCATGATAAATAATAATAATAATAATAATATAATTATAATAATAATAATAATAATAATAATAATAATAATAATAATAATAATAATAATAATAATAATAATAATAATAATAATAATAATAATAATAATAATAATAATAATAATAATAATAAATAATAATAATACTAAACAGCCTCTCAAAAATGAGCACGATTATTCTAAATTCCAAAGAAAAAAAAGAAAAGAGAGAAAACCATACTCTAGAAATGAGTTTGAGATGATTATACAAACCAATCTGTGATCTACAAATTTGTCCACATATAGAACATGCTGGTCCACTTTTCTGCTTACTTGATGTTTTACAATGTTGTCTTTTAGTTTCCTCAACAGAAAACTTTTATTTCTGAAATATTTCAACACTATGTCTTATTGTAGTTCTTCGTTGTATCCTATTTTTTGCCATATCTTCCCAAGGGAAACAATTGATATTATATTTCTTTAGAATGTTGAGGTAATTCCTATAATGAAGATGGAGTTTAGCTCTTCTATGAAACCCATGTTCAAGTTCACCATGAAATATCTTTTAGGAAGTCTTACATTGTTCTCATGCTTTAAAACAGGCAAAACTCTAGTGCCACTCAGTGCAAGCCAGAGTAATCAATGGATGCCAGAAGGTTTGTGCATAAAATCCCTATCTAGTGCCTACTCCAATATCCCCAGACTAGTTTCTAGCTTGTTGCTTTCATCAGTGAGGAGCCTTGAATCTGAGAGTACTGCACTTAGATCTTAAGATCTAATGCAACCCTCCAGTAACCAGCTTTTATCTCTACTTAACTACAATAAGAGAATAAAATTTGAAAACACAATATTTCCAATCCAAGCTCATTAACTTATATAGTCAGACAGGTCTGAACTCAGTTCAGCACCCATACATTTTGGTGTCTTTGGTTCTTTAATAACAGTTGTGAGCAAGCATAAAAAATGGTGATCATGTGATGTTCATTTGTTTTACATGTCCAATCCAATGAAGATGTGATTTTACAATAGTGGACTTAATAGTATCTTATCCAGAAAGCTAAAGAACATATTGATTGATTTCACAATCTTGTCGTTGCATTTTTAAAATTTTAGGGAGTGGCTTTAAATGAAACTTTTCTAATGCCTTTATATTGCACTAATAGAATGTCAAAGTTTTATAATGGTAAAATACAAGCATAGCAACAGGTTTTGCACCATTATATATCGTAATATCTCAATCTCGATTGCGTGATGTCACTCACTGACTTGCTATTAGCTATCATCTATGTATGGATGGTGTTGAATCTTGTTTTGTTTACATTTTTATTGACTTAAGCTATTTAAAAGTTTTTGTTCTGTTTTGAATATATAGTTTTTTTAATGGATTTATTTCAATCTTTTACTTTCTTCTAATGTGTTTACATTTAAAACTAATGAATTAATTAAAATCGATTCTTTTTTACTAATAAAAAATATTTATTTAAATATTAAAATTATTTTATTTAATAAATTTAATGTCATTTCCGTTTACTAATAATATTCAAATTGATTTCGCCGAATGACATGGACAAAAACCAATACAGCTTAAAATATATTTACTGCCATCAAAAAACTAACCCTATCTTATCATATTTTTTTCTTTAATAATTGTTTTCCTAAATTCTTAAGAAATCCAATTTGGACCCGTGGATGAATCATAAAACCTACAAAATTTATTCTGAGTTTTGTTTTAATCGAACCTTTAATGGTCATGCGTTAACATTTATTTATTTATTATACAGGCAGCGGTTTTAAAAAAGCTTTGTGGTAGAAAATCTAATTGGCATATTTATGATCTAGATTCAAACTCAGGCTTGCTAAAATTGGAATTTTTTTCCAGGTTCCAATCAGTCTCTCAGATAGTTGGCCAATAACTAGTTATCCTATTTTTAATATTGACCAAGCAAATGGGCATTTACCTATTCTTAGCAAAAGAGTGAAACAAGAATAGAAATAACTTAAACTTCATTCATTTGCAATTGGAAAAACTGATAATTAATCGACTTTAGTTCCCCTTAGTGAGTTATTTAAAAACTGGTTTACTTTTATCTTGATAATTATTTGGAAGATCCAATTGATGTATGGGAGTAAAAGTAACATGCAGAGTATGGCTGTTTTATTCATTTGGCTTGATAATTCCATCCACCTCCTTCATCCCACTCTTCATTTTTTTCTCCATTGAAAAGTTATACAGTTTCAACAGATCTAGACTTTGCTGTATCCCAATGAAAAGTTGACTGTGATTGTTTTTTTCTCCAAGCAGTCTGCAGTGCTATATTTGATTTAATGTAAGTGTAATTTAGCAATATAATTCAGCTGATCCCCATAAAAAAATTTAAGGTACTAGCATAACTAGATCATGGATTGTGGCATGAAATGTGATTGCGTGTTTCATCCCTTAACTAACATGAAACAATGTGCTAACATTAAATTTTGTTTTAAATGGGACAAAACTCACATTAAAAAGTTTTAAATGATTCAAACCATGTAAGACAGTGAATGCATGAGTATTTTCAAGATTTCATGATAGCATGAAAAATACTGAAGATGCAAAACACACTGTCACACTTCATGGTATAACTTGTGATCCAGATATAGTAGTGTCTTAAAAGTTTTTCAGATGAATAGCTAACTATGTTATAACATAATACATGCACTTATTTAGAGATGGCGCTTCAGGCATCTTGGAGAGGGAACCAATCATTTTTCCACTTAGACACAGGTGCTGCATTAACTTTCTTCATTGCAAATTGCAGAAAACATTCTGAAAGATATCATAAAAAATTCTAGTCCTGTAATAAGGTTTCAAATTAATCATCGCATTCCAAGATAAAAATACTTCCATTTTTAAATAATGAAATGAGTTTTGCAAGTGATGGTATTATGGAAAGTAACTTTTTTTTTTGAAAAGTATTATATTATCTTATGGTCCGGCAGATTAGTGGAAGTGAATGGAAATTTTAAAATAAGGTATATCATAGCTGATTTCATTTGTATCAAAATTCCTAGTCAAGGTAATAAGACTCAAGAAATATTGCAAATTTTAAATTTAGTAACACTTTCTATCAGAAATATATATTCGATTGGTTTATTACCTGAAATAGAAGATTTAAAACAGGAGAAACTTTCTCCACTCAATAGCACTAATTAATAGAAGCCATAGTTATCAATGGCTTGCACTAAGTGGCAATACTGTATAGATGAGAGTTAAATATATATAGAAGTACACAGAATATTGGGTGTGAGTTAATTTATGATAATAGCAAGGAAAGTAATTTACTGTTTAAGGCTCAAACATGATCTTTAGCAATGAGGGAATATATACACAAATGGAAAAATATGGTTGACTTAGTCTGCAAGTTATGTAAGGAAGGCATAGAAAATATTAGGCATCTGTTAATTGAATGTAAATGCCTGCAAGCAGAAAGGGTACAAATAATGAAGTTGTAGGAGAATAAATGTAAACAAAAGTGATTATACAGAAAATGGGTAGTTGGTTTTTATGCTGGATTTGGGGAAAGATGAGGAGGATTTAGATATAAAGGCCATAAAATTGACAAAGATTGTGTTGTGGAAATGGGATGGAGTAAGATAGTGAAGAATATGTAGAAAACAGGGTGGGGAATGGAAGAGGCAGGTAAGGTGGCTAACAGGTTTCTATGGGCATTGCTGAGATATTCCTGATACCGATAAAGAAGAAGCCACAGTGCATCACATCACCTTGCTACTGTTTCTGCAGATTGTGTAAGCATAAGAAATGGTGGTCATGTGATGCTTTAATGGTAAAATAAAAGACAGAAATTTGTTTCATTGCCATTTGTGTTTCATGCATAGAACCTGGCTGTCAATTTTGGCACCTGAAGAAAGCTTTAAAAACTGTCCATTTTAAAATTGTTGAAAAGATTTGTTTAAAATGTTCTATTGAACAAAGTGAAATTTTTTTTAAAAAATAAAGTAAAACATCATATGATTACACTTTCTTATGCTTACAAAAGCTGTTTTTCTTCACAATAGTGTCACCTAGTGAAGTTTCCAGAACTCAATAAATGCTAGAAGGCTGCGCATCATTATCCTTATATAGTGTCTAATGAAAGTCATAAGCTAGAACCTATTCTGGGAATATTGGATGGAAAGGTATTGTATATGGATTATGATACACAATCTTCAAGCATCTATTGATTTTTAGAGCTCACAATAGATGGCAGTACTATGTAAAAAATTTACTATTTTTATTATATAAAAATATATTTATTAATATATATATATATATTCAAATATAATATTTCATTTAAGTGCTAATTTCAATGTCTACTAAGGCACCTCACCACCTCACTTACGGCCCGAACCCTATACACAACCCCAGTGTAAGCCACAAATCAATTAATTCAAAGTTTTTGATAATTTCCTCATTGAATTTTCTAATTATATTTAAATATGCTAGAAAATATATTCAAATGTATAACTTTGCCTTCTAATTTTTTCTGATTTATGAAATTATTTGTTGTACTTTATTCCCAAATGTTATTATGAACCCAGTTATTACACATCGTTCTCTGTTATAAAATAACCACTTCACAATGCAAATTTCTTTCAATTAAAAACTATCAATATCTGAAGCTATTAATATAATGGATGAAATTAATTGTAGAATTAAACTTAGGTGGACTTCGCATTAAAAGGAAATACACTTATTTGAAAAGAACGATGTTTAAGAGATGTGTTTTACCAGTACCTACTTATGGATCTGAAACTAGGACATTTAACAGAAGAAAATTATAGAGACCTCAGGTCACTATGGAGACATATATTAGGAGTAATTAAAAAATCCTAATGGTTTTATTGCTCAGGAGTTCTTGAGAAGTTTGAGTGCCAGGATCGATCCTGAAACCACCAAATCCCAAGTTGAACATTATATAGCTATGTCAAACCATGCAGGATTAAAAAAGGACTAATGGCTCTATTGTTTGGGATTTCATAAGAAGTTTGAGTACCACAACTGCAAGTGCTAGATTCAATCCTGGGACCTCCTGATCCAAATTCTGATACTCCACTAACTGTGACAAACCATTCAGGTCAGGAGTAATAATAAGAAATCAAAGACAAAGTACATGAATGAGAGAACAAACAGGTATCACTGACATCATTGAAAGAATTAAGAGACTGAAATGGAACTGGACTGGACATATTTCTAGAAAAGATGATAATGTATGGACAGTTGAAATCTTAAACCGGATTCCAAGAAATTGTAAAAAACCTTGAAAAAGGCCACATGTGAGATGGATGAATGAAATAAAAAAGATTGGGATGAGAAAAAGAGATTCTATGGATCAGAGAAACTGGATTTAAGTGGGAGGAATGTTCATTCTGCAGTGGATCAATGATGACTGAAAAGTATTATGATAAACAAGCGTTACCATTACAGATAACTGGAGATATTGTTTGTATATAAGAAATTACCTTATTAAACATCACATGATCACCATCTCTCATGCTAGCACACAACTGTTATTAAACAGACAAAACTCTCCATATAGTTCAGACCCATATAACTATATAAACTATTGAGCTTAGATTGAAATATTGTTGTGTTTTCAATTTCATTCTCATAGTTTTGTAGTTAAGTAGAGATAAAAGGTGACTGCTGGATGGTTGCATCAGATCCTAAGATCTAGGTGCAGTGGTCTCAGATCCAGGGCTCCTCACTGATGAAAGCCAAAAGCCAGAAACTAGTATGGGGATGTTGGATGAGTAGGCACTAGATGGGAATTTTATGCACAAGACTTCTGGCATCTATTGATTACTCTGGTTGGCACTACTGTATGGAGAGTTTTGCCTGTTTAAATTACCTTATTATTAATAGTCATTATATATTATAACTTTACTTTTGAAAGCTTCTTTAATGTGTGTGCATATTTTATGAACTATTAATTTTCGATACTTACTTTACTAATACTATTCCATTAATTTTTGGTTAAATGGGCCTACTTTGTCTTGTCACCTCATTTTATCACTACGATTAAATTCGTACTCCTTTAAGAAAGAACTTGAAATTAATAATTATAATTCCAAAAAAATTTACGAAAATTAAATGTAAAATTAATTAAAGATTTAAAATAAAGTGAAAATATTGAGTTTTTTTCAATTCCATATTAAAATAATTTAAATTTGTTATATTAATAATTTCTAACCAAATTTAAATTTGTTTGATATAAATGAGATATAGTTTGATGTAAAAATAATTAAAATGTGAAATAAGATTTATGCTTAAAATCTAAAAAAAACTTGAAATATAAAAACTGACCTAAAACAATAGCTTATTATATATATATAACTCCGCTTACTACTTTCTATACCTTAAATGTAAATAAATGTTCACATGGTCAAACATATATTTAATTGTAGGTCTAAAATTGAATATTTATGATTTAATAGTGCTCAGAGATATTCAAGATTTATTAAGGTTTAACAATACTGAGAGAGATACGTACTGTATCTGACGGCAGATAGGATGCACTTTTCTCCCCCTCAAAATACACCTAAAATATAGGATGCACCTTATGTGGCAGTAATCAAAATTATGAGTTAAAATTTCAGTTAGTCTAAAACTTCTGGTTTGTATTAATATACTACAATGGAACCGTGGGGTATACCATAAGATGACGTGAATACGACTCAATGGTTGGATGATTTAAATACTATGTGTCAAACAACCTCCAACAAGTCATATCCTAAATTTATGATTTGAGTGCACATTTTGGTGCGTCAGATGTTATTGAATCAGGAATGTTCCTATATAAAAAAAGGGAGCGCATCTCATTACTGTCAGACCTAGGCCTTCGAATAGGATGCTAAAGATGACACAATGAAATGCCCAGTTCCAAATCATATCTACTTTTAGTATGCTAATTCATAATTTACTTACAATATTTCAATATGACCTAGACTAATACATATTCATTACATCTCCCTTTTTAGGCCCCCATTACACCACAGAATTCAAACTCAGGGAGTTCTTGCAGTCAACTCTCTTCAGGGATGGACTTACTCAATTATTAACCAAATATGCCTATATATAAGCATAGATATAGGAAAATACTGATGATGATCAATCATTTAGGAGAGCAATACATAAAGATGATGATGATCATCAAACCTTTAATGGTGTAAATTCATAATGTGATGATGAAAACTTTTAATGATATAAATGCACAATAATGATGGTGATGATCAAACATCTAGTGGTATAAATGCGCAATGATGATGGTGATGATCAAACATCTAGGTATAAATGCACAATGATGATAGTGATGATAAAACATCTAGTGGTATAAATGCATAATGATGAAAGTGATGATCAAACAGAGATCAGATTGGTTTAAACAACTTAATATGTTTATTACCAACATATAATAATAAATATTTACAAACAAAAATAAATATAGGGCTTTGAACGTTCCATCATCAGATTTTCAATGAAATGGAAGGCTAAAGAGTTGTGAGTTGGAATAGTTTGAAGCCTGTCCATTAAAGTATAAAGATTGGCTATCTTATTATATAAAGCTCGAGTATTGATTTATATTATATGTGTGAGGATAGTAATCTAGACCAACTGATGATTGCTGGTTTAGCATGAAATTACGTATATTCGATGATTATTTATCTTTTCAACATGTGTGTGATCAGGTGGGTCAGCAATATGAGACTGGCACTGAGAGTGGTGGGTCATGTGAAAGTCTGAGTTCGAACCCCATATATATTACATATATAAATGCAGGTTTAAGCCTGTACAATGTATTAAAAATAAATATAATAAATAAATATTCAGTTATCAAGAATGGTTTTCTATCATTTTGATGGCTTAACACTAGAAAAACAAAATAATTTAAAGTACAGTATATACAAAATTATATTATATAATTCATTAAATATATACATAAAACAAAAAAAAAAAGAAAAGCAAAATGAGAGTTCACTAATTCTAAAACTACACCATTAACATAATTACTAGAATGTTATTTTTAAGTGAGGATAAATATATCTATAACTATTTTTTTTACTAAAATATATATATATAGCCCCACTCCCATCTAGGTGTGTGTGTAAGTCATAGTAAAAATAAATGATAGATATAAAAAAGACCATTTACTCCAATGGGTTAATTGTGCACTCAGAAATAAAACAAAATTACAAGTAAATATTATTAAAACTTATTAGTAAATAATATAGTTTTGTTTGTCCTAAAGTTTACCCTCAATGTTAAATATATAAAAACCTTACTTGAGATTGCCTTGGTGGATCAATGTTGAATTTCCAGAGGAATCTGTAAATTTACTTTTATTAAAAAAATAATACATATTAATTGATTGTGATTCCTTTTTCAAAATACATCAACATTTGACACATCTATTCACTGCTCCCACTTTTAAATTGCAGGTGATCGAATTTGAAAATGAATCTTGAACACATAATAAAAAACAATTACAATACATAAACTTTTAAATAAAAATGACAAAAGCAAAAAAAAATTATAATCATGTGAATCAAAAAAAAATATCTATATACATTCTGAGGAAAGCAAGCATTTTGTCTACAGTTAAGAGTTTATAAATTTAAATGTCAATCTCCCTGTATAACGTTCCTGTTGACCAACTCTGTTAATATTCACATATTTCATGCTACTTGGTTAAAAAAAACACATACCAATTATCTCTTCTGAACGTATATAAAACCATTGAAGATTGATGTTCACCAGCATTTTGTAAATAGACATTTTGATGGTTACTTTTAAAATTGTAATGACCATTTTATCAATCACTATTAAATATATGGTAGCTCCAATAGATATATGAAAATGGCTTAAAGAAACAATTAATTTCTAATATTTTCACATTTCTTTTTTATTATTTCTATAATAATAAATTCCAGCTTTCAGAATAAATTATGTCATTAGTTCATTCCTGGTAATTATAAATTGAAGTTTAAATTTCCATTTTCCTTCTATCCAAATTATAAAGACTTTAAATTATTTTTAAAATATAGACATTAAGATTTTACTGTTTTTAAATGCTGAACATTTACTTTTTAAAAAAAAAACAAAAAAATAAAAGACTTTTTATTTCTATGTTTTGACAGTTCTCCTGTTAGTCCACAAGTAAAGAAAAATGCTAGATTGTTTCTCTCAAGCCAGCTAAAACCTATTGTTACAACTTAATAAAAAAGAACAAATTATAAAACATTATTATTATTATTATTATTATTATTATTATTATTATTATTATTATTATTATTATTATTATTATTATTATTATTTGATCTTCCATTATTCCAAATTCGATCACTTAGCAACAATTTTGATCTCATATCTATTTTGACATTTGCTTATGTCTGTTCTTTAAGTCAATTAATTATTATTTTAGTTAATGATATCAAATAAAGAGAAACAAAAATTAATTTCTACAAATAGACAAACATATTAGTTTATATGTATGTTTATATATACATATACTTCATGTGTATAAGCAGATATGTAGGGATAAATTATTTGCCTACCACTTAGTCTGAATTCAAACATTGTGAAAAAAACTGGGACAGGTGTGAAGGTTGGTTG
This sequence comes from Epiperipatus broadwayi, assembly GCA_028023455.1. Taxonomy (NCBI): domain Eukaryota; kingdom Metazoa; phylum Onychophora; class Udeonychophora; order Euonychophora; family Peripatidae; genus Epiperipatus; species Epiperipatus broadwayi. Next base: position 2,570,785 of record JAQFVV010012446.1, read on the forward strand.
TAAGCCATCTTTTACAATACATATATAAGTATTCTAGTGCATTTTGTCTTTTTGCAAAACAAAAAAATATTTACTAATAAACATGTATGCAAGCATGCATGTAAGCTATATAACAGTAGTATTAATATATAAATACTCTCGTAATCATATCAGAGTAAAACATTCAAAATAATATTCTCATAATTTTTAAAAAAATATTTCAAAATTAATGGTTAAAATATATATAAAAAAAGTTCTCTCAAAAATATAAATCTATTCAGAAAGTAAATAATGTACAGTTAAGGAAAGAATCAATCTTCAAAATGTTTAGCTCTGGAGATAAATTTCTGGGTTTTGAGATATTAAAAGGTACCTAATTACAGTGTTCCCTGGTTACATTTTTGTAGACATAAATAACTATAAAATTAGTATGGTAAATTATTATGTAAATTTATGACAAAATGGAGAAAATTTATTTCTATTCTTAAAAATGTGTATAAAAAAGGAGGATGAGTCTTATACACCACTGCATCCTATATGCCAGTAAATACAGTTTATAGAGAGAGACAGAAATTTTAGTTCTTGGTATTTCTAGCTCACCGAAAGCTGCTTTACAAGCAGTTGTCCCGGGTTAGCGGGTTCGCTTCCCGGCTGATGCTATGACACATGAGAGAAAAAAATGATTATGATACGCATGCAAAGAGGGAGAGGGTAATCTAAGATTCAGTGATGATCGATAACTGAATATTGTAGAAGCTGAAAAAAATATGTTTCATGTTTTAAATGCATTTGTATGAATATAAGTATTTCTTTTATAAAAAAAATGATATTTTTTTTATTTTCCATGTTTTAGTTTTATAAATATGTAACTTTGAATAACTGAAATTAAAAATTTAAATTTTCCACTAATTTTTTGCTAAAATTGCTTGCAAACTCTAAAAAATAAATTGTCATCAGAAATACATATGTATACAATATTTTAACTCAATCAAAAATTGGGAAGTGGGTCAAAATTGAATTACAAGATTAGATCCAGGGAAATGGATGGGGGAGGAATTAAATCAAATAAAGCATATTAAAAAAAGGAACAGAAGATTACCAATATTGTAGCCTTATAATCTGACCAACTTTAAATCAGTTTTGGTAAAAAAAAATTGTAATTAATATCAATTTTTAGAAATATTAAACCTAGTGTTACAGTGTCTCTTGTATTACTGAATTTAATAAGCATTATTATCTAGCATTTATTAATTACACAAACTCACAAGAGATGGCAGAAGTGGAGTTAAAAGTGGAGCCCTCTATTTTCAGCTTTCTTAGATGTTTAAATTGTTTGTTTTTTTTTAAATATTAGGACTGGTATTTATTATCCGAAGAGATATTGTTCTACATAATCATGATCCAGGGCCAATCTTCTTTTTAAGAGTCTGATGCAAGTATTTTTCAGGACCCCAATTAAATTTCAAATAAAAAGATTTAGATTTGCATACTGATATCAATATCATATAAACAATGTATATTTTTTTCATTTAAAAGTACAGATGTATTCCTAAATATTTTTTATTATATATATTTTATTATTAAATAACTTTTATAAATGATTCACATTTAAATCATGAATATTGCTTTTAAAAAAAACCCCACACTTTTAAAATGACTTTTATTTCTGTATCAATAATATAGTTCATGTATTTGATTGATCTTTGTACATTGCAAGAGGGTTTGACCAATCTTTGTACATTGTAATGTGAAACAAATTGTTAGTATGCTTTAATTTTATGAACGAATGTTCAGCATTAAAACTATTATGGGGTAATGCGAAAAAACAATTCATTATAAACTATTATTGTAATACATCCAGGATATAGTTTATACCTTTTTTCAAAATGTTTCTTCTAGGCATGTAGTCTTAAAGTTATAGCCTTAATATATATATATATTACTTACATAATAAGTATGTGCTTAACAAATTTAAATTGTCTTAAAAGATTTCTAATTATAAGAGCTTCATACTGACTTGCTGTAAATCGAAAGATTTCACATACATTAGCTTGTATAGAAATTGTGGACTTAATCAATGAAGTAGTTAACAGCTTCATGCTCTCAAATCAAAATGCTTTAGATTCACCTATATAATTAAAAAGTAGGTTGAAGATAAGAGTGGCCACTCTTGTCTTTTAAAGTTGTTAATCTTGTGTTAAGATTTGTAGAGGTCCCTATTGTCACATCTAGGTGCATAGTCTTAAGGTTATAACCTTAATATATATTACTTACATAATGAGTATGCACTTAATTATTAATTACAACTTTAAATTGAATCTATTCTATATCATTTTTTATAAAATATTGCAAAATTGCATATTTTTTTAAATTCTTTCTTTTCTAATATTTTTATATTTAATTAATTAAAAATAATATCAAGCATGTTTTCAAATCTTTCTTCTATTTGCACATTAACTATATTAATTAAAATATTAAAAAAGAAATCTTAAGTAGACAGGATTTAAACCCTATACACATGTGTCGTAATGTTGTTTTAATACTTCAATGATGTTTTGTTGAATACAGAGGATATTCTCAAACCAAAGCACAAGATAGAGATTTTGAAAAAGATAAGAGTGGTGACCTAATATTTGTACCTAAATTCATGTATATATGCCAATCTAAAGCATCTTGGAATGAGAACATGAAGATGTTCCTTTATTTACTTTATATCCATTAATGTTATTCTATTAATAATCATGAAATTTTCCAATTTACTACCTGTTAATATTATAAAATATTAGAAACTATAAAACTTTCTTGTGTATTTATGAGCACAATAGTTGTATGTAATCTACTGCATTAGTAATTAAAATAAAAAGTTAAAAAAGAAATCCTGAATATCTCCATGAGATCCTTTAACACTTCACCTTCTGAAAAGTCAGAAAATAATCTTTTTCCCAATTTCATCTTTGAAGAAAGGATCTGAAAGACTCATGCTTTTCAGAGCTGAACTGATCAATTTTATCACCAGAGGTCAGCCTTAAACCCCTGCACCTTTTAAAAATATTTAGAAGGACTTCATGATGCCAAGATGACATGTCAACTAAGAAACCTATGACCTATTCAAATTCAGGGCTATATAAAATTCCATTTCAAGAGACAGAATTTTTTACTCTCAGATAGCTGGCCTGTAGTCACTCTAATTAACTATCTAATATCGTTCAGTAAATGGGTAGCTAACCATCTTTAGCTAGAGTATAAAACAGGAATGGAAATATCTGAAACACTCACCACTTGATAAATGTGAAGCTGGTTATTATCGTCTCTGTTCTCCTGTGAGGGGCTGCTAGAAATGTCTTTGCCCCACAGTGGGTTAATTGTTACAAAAGAATTATTGATTTAAAATGGTCTTTTGAAGAGAGCAATAGATAATGCTAAAAAATATGTATTAATTAAGAAATATTTTTTAAACAAGCATACAGAAAATCATAAATCTTAAAAAATGCAATATTTTTTACAAATTATTTATTAATATTTACTGAGGCTATAACCTCGATAATATGCGTATAAAATGCGATAGTAGGGACCTCTACAGGTGTTTCAACCACAAGCTTACACTATGGAAGAAAAGAGAGGAACCCTTCTTTACTTCAACCTATTTTCTATTTAAATAGGTGAAGCTGAAGCGGTTAGATCTGTGAGCGTGAAGCTATTCAATACTTCACTGATTAAGTCCACATTTCTTATTACACATTAATACTCATGAAATCTTTCGATTTACAATGAGTCAATGGAAAGATTTTATATTTAGAAATCTATTACAGTAATTTAAAGTTGTAATTAATGTGTAATAAGAAATGTGGACTCAGTGAAGTATTGAATAGCTTCACGCTCGCAGATCTAACAGCTTCAGCTTCACCTATTTAAATTGAAAGTAGGTTGAAGTAAAGAAGGGTTCCCCTCTTTTCTTCCATAGCATAAGCTTGTGGTTAAAACACCTGTAGAGGTTCCTACTATCACATTTTATACGCATATTATCGAGGTTATAGCCTCAGTAAATATTACTATGTAATCAATGTGCGTTTAATAAATTTATAATTACAAATTATTTATTATATTTATCCAATATTCATTACAAGATAATACATGTCAAAAAGAAAAAAAGTTGTAACCCTCTTGCAGTCTGACATTTTCTATTTTTCCACCTGGTGAGAGTTTTTGATTTCTGTTCATATAAAATCTTTATTTTACACTAAAACTCAAAAAATTGGATTTGATTTCTACTTAATTTTATAAATGAATAATATTCTAAAAATCATGCTTGGTCATTTTAAATACTTAAAAACTGTCCAGACATGTGAGGGAGAACCCCAAATAACTGGAATTGTTTCTATTTATGTGCCTGATGTAGTATATGCTTCACCTGTTACTAACTGCTTGCAGGGACTCTACTGCATCAATCTGCCAAATAAAATCACCATGTGAAATTGTGGGGCTTTCAGAAACCCTTCTGAATAAATCTTCCAAATGACATCACTGTGTAAAATCATGGGGCCACATAACACATTGTTTTATAAAGTGCATTTTACATTTTTGTCATTTTTTTATAATGACCGAAAAGTTTGCCAGTGTGAAATTCTGTTTTCATTTATAGAAAATGGCAAGGAAAAAAGATGTAATGCTTGAAACAGATTACAATAAAACTGATCTCATAAAAACACAAGTTTATGGGTAGTTTAATTATAATGTTAAATTTTCCAAGTCCCTAAAAAGTGTCACAAGTCAAATCCAAAGTCAAAACAATGCTGTTTTTTTTTTTACGCAAACACATTTTCTCTCAAATTTAGTATTAATAATTATATTTATAAAATGCATACTCATTACTTTAAAGTAATATATATTAAGGCTACAACCTTAAAACTATGCACCTGAAAAAATGACAGTAGGAATCTCTACAAATCAAAAAATGACAGTAGGGACCTCTTTAAATCTTTAACACATACTTGTGTTAAAGATTTGCAGAGGTCCCTACTGTCTATTTTTCAGGTGCATAGTTTTAAGGTTGTAGCCTTAATATATCTTACTTCAAATTTAGTTTGTAATGGTCAGGAATTTTATCTACAGTTTCTGAAACTTTTGGGTGATGTGGTAAAATGTACATATCCTGTATTGTGACAAAGAAAAGAGTGCAAGCTTCACCCTCACAAAGTGTGATCTCAAATTCTTGAGTGTGAAACACTTTTCAATTAAATTCAGCATGATCAAGCTCATCTATCAGCCATATTCACTTGATCTTAGTTCTTGAAATTTTTTCTAATCTGTCAAATGAAAATATGTCTCCATTTTTTTTTTGTTGATTTAGAACTTCCAGATTACCTTGAAAAATGAAAAAACATGTCTAGACCAGTGCATTGCATCAAATGGATAATCATTTGAAAGAGATTAAATTTATAACCAATAAATAAACAATTTGGGGTATCTCTATGATAAACACAATCACAGAAGTTTATGTAAGCACTCCTTTTTAAAATAACTGAATTTTTTATAAAAGTTTTTTTTTAATGTAAACAAAGAAGTTAGATTCATAATAAATCTTGTTAAATTCTGCTTTAAAATTTAATATTTGTTTTTTAATAATTACAATATTTGAAAATATTTTAAAACCATGTAAATTCTAATGGATATAATACATGCTATGGGAGGGGGGTTCTTTATATTCTGGTCAAGTTTATTAACCTCCATTTCTAAAAATAAAATATAAATGAATAAATTAAAAATTTATATATGTATCTATTTTTGTTTTTAAAAATAATCAACCAATTAGTGTGTAAAAATAATCAAAAATATTTTATAAGCAAGCAAAAAATGTTTTGTTTATTTCAAAATCTGTGCATGAAAGCTAGATCAGATGGAAATGAACATTCTCTCAGCATTTTTTCCATCATAGAACAAAAAAATAAGTCCTTACATTTTAGGTGTGATCTGTATGATTTCTTTGTAATTTTTTTAAAATGTTATAAATAAAAAATAGAAGTCAAATTTTTTTTAAAAAAATGCTTCCACTACAATCTAACACTGCAGAACAATTATGCTTTTTTTAAGAAAACATCCAATGATTCTCAACAAATATTAGTTATTACATTACCATCAAACACATTACATGACTATACAGCTGGTCTGGAGGTGGGTGACAATGATAGAGATTTTGAATTCTATCTGTCTGTGTTTATGTAAACAAAGCTTGTTAGGAGCTATTGGTAAAGCTCTATCTAGTGATCATAAAATGCAAGCTAAAGGCAAGTTACAAAATTTATAACTTGTTTTGTTTATCATAAATGTACCCTTGAAGGTTTTTGCAATGATATATTACAGAAGCTTTTACTATATGGTGAAACTGAACTGATTTCAGACCCATATAGCTATCTAGTTTGTTAAGCTGGATTTGAAGACATTACGTGTCTGAGAAATTTCATGTTTTCAAGCTGATAGAAATGTGTTTGATAAATGCTGATGTTAGAGTTAGTATTTGGATCTAGTTTCTAGTCTTCTAACCCTTCACTGATGTGAGCCACCTAGCTTGAAACCATGGTCTGGAAGTGGGAGACAACAAAAGAGATATTGAAATCTCTCTCTCTCTCTCTCAGCGTTTATGTAAACAAAAGCTTGTTAGGAGCTTTTGGTAAAGCTCCATCTAGTGATCATATATATATATATCCCAGCAGTATTTAAATTTTAAAAAAATCAAATTGAATTCAACATAACTTCAACAATCTTATTTAGTTTTTAGATCGGATGTATAAGAAATAAAAAATCAAAAATAAAATGCTAACTAAAATAAATATATATTTACTAAAAAAGAAAGAGTGACCATATATATTAGAACTGTACATTTGAGTTTAATTAAATTTTAATATTTTTGCCTGCATACTTTCCAGTAATCTTTATTTAATTTTCAAATGGAATAAAAAATAGCATTCATAAATAAGTTAATTTGACAAGTTGTATGAATTGTTCCTTCTGTTTTTATTATTATTACTTTGTAATATCCCATGAATTCTAAATAAAGTTCCATTTGAAATATGAATTGTGCAATGACTATATAAACCACTCCGTCAATCACAAATATGTCTGCATATGGTTCACTATTTTATTTATGTAATATTTTGTGATCTGCAGAAATCTTTTCTGTCTAAAATACTTCAAGACTTCTTGTTAATCAATGGCCCTTTTGAAAATTAAGATAATGAAAATTAACGGAACTCAAAAATTTTTACAAAAAATATTAAAAAAATTATCTAAATAATAACTTTTAAAATTTGAAATCTGATTGGTAAAAGACAAATGATTACATTAGAGCATGCTCAGAGTAAATGCATCACTTAGTTTTTCCAGCTAATCTTTTCCTTTAGGTGCTAGCATAATCCTGTCACTCGTTATTCTGTAAATTGTTGACGAATACAATTTGTCAATTCAGTGTTCTGCCAAAAAACTCAAACTTTTACCAAGATCTTACAATGTGCAGATAATGTCACTTCATATGGAAATAAGAATTGATTTGTGATTTATGCAGTTGTAATATATTGTTTTGATGTATATTATAATATTTAATGGATGTTCAGATGGAAATATTTTGGTATGTAAAATTTTCCGTTTATAAATATTTTAATTGGAAAGCCCTTTCTAGGACAGTAATTAATCAAGGTTAACTGCCAAAGGCAAAGAGAGTAAGTAAAATTGTCAGTGCTTATGCAATCAAAAAGTATCCCTTTTTTGATGGTCACTCTTAGCCTAACATAGAGACAAAAAACAACCAAAGTATCACAAAACTTTCTGATTTTCCTACTTTTGCAATAAACTCTTTCACTGGTAATTCCAGTATTATATTTAGTGGATATTCAGATGGAAATATTTTAGCATGTGGAATTTTCCAAAGCTCTTGCTAGCACAGTAACCAATCAAAGTTAACTTCCAGAGGCAAAGAGAGAAAGTAAACATCTGTGCTTATGCAATCAAAGGAGATTTCTCTTTTGAAAAATATTTCTGTAGTGCAATTTTACCTACACCCCTCTCACACAAGATCAGGGGCTGGTGGATAATTTCTAGTCTAATGAATGACTAATAAAAATTATGAATATAATTCCATTGAGTGGTTTGTGTCAGAATTGTGGGAGCAGTACGTTTGAAACTTATCAATTAAACTGCAGTACATGGCTATATATTCATACTGAACAATGATAAAGATAAGACATTGTGATGTAGGCCAATTGATGAGTGCTGATTCAGCATGAAATATGGATTTTGGGGTCATATATCTTTTTCACATGTCTTTGGTCATATGTTTATAATTACACCCTCCACAAAGTTTTAAAAGTGGATAAAAACCACTCCCTACTTTGTGTGAGAATGGTATAGTGAAAATTGTACTACAGAAATGTTATTCATTAAGTGGATAATTTCTAAATTAATGGATGACATTGATTACTCTGGTTGGCACAGGGTGGCACTACTGTATGGAGAGTTTTGCCTTGTTTATAAACAATTATGTGCTAGTATAAGAGATGGTGATCATGTGTGAATAAAAATTATTAATATAGATTCACCTTTGATCTATCCTAGCAAGAGCTCTAATAAAATAATTAGAAAATTCCACATACTAAAATATTGCCATCTGAAGAGTGTTAACTATCATATTATATTACTTGGCCTACCAGTTGAAGGGTTTATTACAAAAGTGAGACAATTAGAGAGCTTTGCAATATTTTGGTTTCTTACACCTGCTTTGTCTATATTAGTCCAAGAGTAACAATCAAAAGAAAATTCCTTTTGATTGTATAAACACTGACAGTTTTGTGTTTTCATGAAGATTAGTTGTATTTATATATTGGACTATTTCTATCATCTAATATGAGTATTGAATGTCTTTAGAAAAATTTGACTTTATTCAAATATTCCAAATACATTCAACTGTTAGTAATAGCACACAGGTTAGTAATAGCAAAATGTTTTGAGAAGTATTATTCTTCCCTCTTCTTGTGTTTCTGGTTAGGTCAGTGCCAGTACTAGCACAGGAATCGAACCTGGATCCTTAGATTCTTGAGTACTAATTTTTAAGATAATGCTCTGCATTACCTTAAAAATTAATACTCAAGAATTCAAAAGTCCAGCTTCGATTCCCATGCTAGTACTGTCACTTATCAGGCCAGCAACGCCTGAAGAAAAGGAGAGAATAATACCTCTCAAAATGTTGTGCATATATTAACCTGTTTGATGTGCTATTAATAACAGTTGCAAGTATTTGGAATATTTAAATAAAGTTACATTTTTCTAAAGACATTCAATACTCATATAGATGATGGAAATAGTCCAATATATAAACACAACTCAGTTTTACTTGTTTTCTCAGCCTTGGGTAATTAATCTTGATTGATTACATTTAAGCAAAAGGTTTCTATTTAAGTAATTATAAATGGAAAACTTCACATACTAAAATATAAGGAAAAAACCTTCTTCTTAAGTAGTTAGTAGATCAAGTTCAAACCAATTTTTTTCAGAGAATTTCTAAATATAATTAGATTTTTTTTAAAGATAATTATCCTGCAAACAATTTGGCTAACAATCCAATTATTGAATGGCAAATGGGTATCTGGACATTCTTACTAAAAAGTAAAAGTAAATCAGGAAAACCTTAAGAGAAACCAATAAAACACCACATAACCTACAAGTTATTACACGATGTTAGCTTATACATTGCTATTCATAAGCATATTCTTCTCACTACTGTTGTGCCACCTAGGGACAGCTTTAATAATCAATAGATGCCATACTGTAGTGTTTAATTAATTATCATTGATAAAACCATAAACTAAAAACTACTCTGGAGATATTTGAATAGAACAACCGTGAGTAAGGATTTATCAAGAACTACTATATGGCATCTATTAATTACTAAAGCTTACCCCAGATGGCATAATAGTAGAGAAGAATTTGCTAATAAAACATCACGTGCATCAGTTAGCCTAAACTTGACTAATCAGTAAATGCCAAATGCTTAATAAATCCTTATATAATACTGTTCTTTCCATATTCACAGACTAGTTTCAAGCTTATGGCTTTCTTCCTGGCCAAAGGACTGAAAGGTGGCAGTCATTAAAAAGATTAAAAACAGAATAACTGAAAGCAGATCTATATGTCTAGATAAGCAAGTTGGCTTAAATTAAAAATATTATTTTTAAAATTTTGGACTGGTTGCTGGATAGGCAACAACAACAAAAAAAGAATAAAAAATGGCTGATTGAGGAAAGTTGCATTAGATTAAAAAAATCCATGTGCAATAGACCAAGATCTAAAATTCCCCAATTATGAGCAAGAAACTAATCTGAGGATATTGGATGGGACAACACAGGAAGATATGTGTTAAGCACTGCGTTTTGGCATCTACTAATTACTAAACTTTACACTAGGTGGCATGACTGGAGTGGTTGAAGGAGAATTAACAATTAAAAACTTTACATGATGGTACTAAAAATTAGGTGATATCAAACTGATGTACTGCTACAGGCCATATAAATGCCATTTTGCCAGAGTGATCCCTATCCATTTAGATACTCAAACCTTTTCACAATTACACATTCATTGGTTCTACGCTGGCGTGCTCACACGCACATATATAAGTAAATATTTCATTTACATATAAAATTTATGCTTATATAAATAGATATATCTTAGCTGATTATTTTATATATCTATAATTGAATAATTTTAATTTACTAATTAATCAGTACACATCAATATTCAACTTTATTAAGATTACACCTTTATTAATTTATAGGTAAATTTTATAAATAAACCTTCCTTTCGATCTTTACATATAAAAACATACAAGGCTTTTTATTGACCCATTTGCTTAATGATAAAAACACCGTGATTTTACAACCTGCTGTAACCTATATTAAGTGTATGTCGAGTAACGCTCATCGAAAATTAGCTTAATGCCAGACCATCTCAATTTTTATCACTTCACCGATCTTTATCTACTGCACTTGGAATTGACATTTTATCACAGCTGGTGAGATTCAGAAGGAAAAAAAATATCTAGATTTTATATAGATATAATAAATAGTGCATTCGATGCGCTGCAAACTGTTTCCATCTCAAACTTTTCATATTTTAAAGAAAAAAAGTTAATGTAATTAAAACGATTAAATATCACTTTTTATTGCCATGATTATTAAAGTACTACCATCATCATTTTTAATCAGTACTGATTCACAGTCGAATGTTCTCCGATCTATAGTTTCTCTTCTCTGCACCGCACCAACAGACTTTCTAACTTCATTTACCTATCTCACATCTGGTCTGTTCATAGGTCTACTACAAATCCTCAGGATCTCATTTGAGATTTTGATTGTCTATATATTATCATCTCTTCTAGAAATATGCCCAATCCCATCTCCATTTCAATCTCTTAATCTCTGTTATTGACAGCAGCGATATCTTTTGATTCCTTCATTCAAGTATTTCGCTTCCAATCTCTTCTTGTTACTTGTAACATATACCATACTTTGTTGAGTGGTTTAAAATCTCTATACTGCTTTTTTGTTAAGTCTTTAAGTCCTGGATTCATGCACAGGAATTTTTTTTTTTAATGTTAAATTATTTCTACCAAAAGCAGTCCAGATGTTATTAAATTCAGATGAAACCGTATTTTAAAAATACAAGCACATATATTAAAACCTTTTTTCTTCAATCTAATAAATATTTATTTCTTATTGCTATGCTGTGATCCTCCAAATGTTCGACATGATATCAACAAGACAAGTAATTATACACGCACCTAACTTCAAATGTGAAACGTGTCTTTAAAAAAAAGTTGATAAAAAATATTTACGGAATTTTTATTGTGGCCATATTTAAAACATATTTGAATTTATTCATCGTTTTATTTTTTACCAGTAAATTAAATTGCCAAAAAAAAAAAAAAACTATCGTGCACATTATTTTAAATATATAGGGTATATGAGCACAGACTTTCACACCACCCACCACTCTCCACTCTATCTAATAACACTGATACACTTAAACACATATATGTTGAAGATAAATAATCACCAATATGCGTATTTCATGCTAAACCAGCAATCATCAGTTGGTCCAGATTATCATCTCTACACATATATACTATAAGTGCTCAGATATATATTAAGAAAGACAATCTTCATACTTTAATGGACAGGCTTCAATCTACTCCACACTCCAACTCTTCAACCGTCTACACATATATACTATAAGTGCTCAGATATATATTAAGATAGACAATCTTCATATTTTAATGGACAGGCTTCAATCTACTCCACAAGAGTTGGAGTGTGGAGTAGATTGAAGCCTGTCCATTGAGTTGGAGTGTGGAGTAGATTGAAGCCTGTCCATTAAAGTATGAAGATTGTCTATCTTAATATATATCTGAGCACTTATAGTATATATGTGTAGAGATGATAATCTGGACCAACTGATGATTTCTGTTTTACCATGAAATACGTATATTGGTGATTATTTATCTTTTCAACATATATGTGTTTAAGTGTATCAGTGTTATTAGATAGAGTGGAGAGTGGTGGGTCGTGTGAAAGTCTGTGCTCATATACCCTACATATTACATATATATAGACACGGGTATATAATAAGCCTATAATTTTAGCAAAGTTATATACCAAATGTCTAAATGATAAAGATGTACCGGAAGATTGGAAGAATGCAGTAATAATATTAATATTTAAAAAAGGTGATAAAGAAGATATTAGAAATTACAGACCAATCAGCCTTTTATCAGTTTTATATAAAATTTTTACCAAGATAATTACAACTCGTCTACAGAGAACTTTGGATTTCCACCAACCAAGAGAACAAGCTGGATTTAAAAGTGGTTTTAGTACAATAGATCATATCCAGGTATTGAGAGAAGTCATAGAAAGGACAAATGAATATGAGTTGTCATTATGTTTTGGATTTGTAGATTATGAAAAGGCATTCGATTCTATACACATTTCTTCAGTGATTAAAGCATTGAATCATCAAGGTATAGATCCAGGATATTGTCATATTTTAAAGAATATTTATAAAAATGCAACAGCAACAATTAGATTACATAATGATACTGGGAAAATCAACATTGAGAAAGGTGTAAGACAAGGTGACTCCATATCTCCAAAACTTTTTACAGCAGTGCTGCAAGAAGTATTTTGTGGATTAAAATGGGAAACTAAAGGAATGAAAGTAAATGGAGAGTATTTAAGTCATTTAGATTTTTCGGATGTAGTTGTTTTTGCAAATAATGCTTCAGAGCTGCAGGAAATGTTGCAGGAGTTAGCAGATGAAAGTAGAAAAGTAGGACTAAATATAAATGTTTAAAAGACTAAAGTAATGTTTAATCGATTTGCTCAAAGTATGAAAATAAAGATTGATTATGAAGAATTAGAAGAAGTTAACAGTTACAAATACCTTGGTCACATTATTAATACAGATGGAAACGTAATGGAGGAAATTAATCATAGAATTAAACTTGGTTGGAGTGCTTTTGGTAGAAATAACTTGATACTAAAAGGAAATATGCCTATGTGTTTGAAAAGAATGGTTTTTAACAAATGTGTTTTACCAGTTCTTACTTATGGATCTGAGACTTGGACACTTAATAGAAGAGCAATACAGAGACTTCAGACCACTCAAAGGAGTATGGAGAGATGTATGTTGGGAGTAACAAGAAGAGATCGAAAACGCAATGTATGGGTAAGACAGCAAACAGGTGTTACTGACCTTATTGAAAAAATTAAAAGATTGAAATGGAGTTGGGCTGGACATATTGCTAGAAGAAATGATAATAGATGGACAATTGAAATTTTAAACTGGATTCCAAGAGATTGTAAAAGACCCAGAAAGAGACCACATGTGAGATGGATGGATGAAATAAGAAAATGTGCAGGGGTGTTGTGAAAAAGAGAAGCTAAAGATCGGAGAAGATGGATTAAAATTGGAGAGACCTTCATCCTGCAGTGGATTGATAATGGTTGATGATGATATAATAAGCCTGTGTTTCAGTTATCATTTGTTTTTCTATATCTTTCATTACATTATGGTTTGGAGCACAGATAAAATGGCATAATCTGGAGCTTATGGTCCACGAATAACGCCTAAATCTGTCACCTCCAGGATTCAAATTTCTAATGAATACAAGAGAGATAAAGCCAGTTGATTATTTCATCAATTTCATAGTAATTATCTATATGCATTTCAATATTGTAACGCAAAAATAATTACCCTCAGGCCTATGGTTCAACCTGGCCCTTGAAAGTCTAATCCGGCTTTCACACATTTTTAAAATATGTTTATGAAGCAGATGTCAATTTTAAAAAAAAGTTGCATTCTTAAAAAAAAGAAGATTTCAATTAACTTCGGTTTATGAAGACGTCATCGCATTTATGATTTGCACGTAGTTTTTTCTCACTACATTTGCGCCAGCTAGTGTAATTTTAGTAATCAGCGGAGGTCAGATGGTATAGCTTAATAAGCTAATGCTATTCCAGAAATCCAAATATACCGAGACTAGTTTTTAGATTATGGCTTTCATCAGTGAAGTTCTTTAGATTTTTGTGCAATGCAGCTGAATCTTTTAAATCTAATGCACTTAAGGTCTAGCAGTCATCTTTTACTTCTCTGTTTCATTATCAAAGTACTAACCTAAATTGAAAAATCTATTATTTTAATCGTTTCTTTCAGAAAATTTAGATATTCCCAAACAGGAACAAAATCTCTATTATTTTATTCTTTAATCTAAAAAAAAATATTAAAAAAAAAGTAACTTATTACAGATAGATCAACAAGTTTTACAGGTTACTGACGTAAGTGAATTACGCCATTGTTTATTAAAGTTTATATTATGCGGCGAGGGAAAAAAAATTGCTGCTGAATGGAAAATGGTGTCATGTGATATTTTGGTTGGATAACAATATTTCAACTGTTTATTTATCTTTGGTGGTGAGGTAACAAGCCCATATAGTTAGAGCAGGGTCATTTCATATTTGATGTGAATTCTGGGTTAGAGCACCCAAACGTATAAGGTAATAAAAACTGATGTAAAATCGTGCTTTTGAAGAAAAGTGGGCCAACGTGTATTTTATTATAAAACGAAATAGTAAGCCAATGTAATATTGAAATAATATCAAAATAATTTTGTCACTTTTACATTCTTTTATTGTGGACCCCTAAAAATTATGGCTCTCATCTGCATAATTTTGAGTTGGCCTGCCACTGAAAAAGATTGGCCCATCTTTGTCGTAAAGGGTTCATTAATGTTTACAATATAACTTTAACATAAATGTTCTTCAAGTGTTATTGCTTAGTCACAATACTTTTATTTAGTTTTATATTTTTCTGAAAGTTAATAAAAAATATTTCTGGATGTAATATTTACAATTATCAAATGTAATTAAAGAGGTAACTCAGACTTTCAAATTTCAATCAGCTAACCACTCCATTCTATATAACCGATACCCATAACTACGCCCATTATTAAATATTAAAACGAGAGACCAAAACATTTACCAGTAGATGATTTTATGATTATGTGGAGTTTGGTTCATTTATATATATATTCACAGTGACTTGGCTACTTTTTAAAAATCATTATTATCGTGTACTATAGCCTATTAGAGATCTATAATATTTAAAATATAACTCTGAAAATAATTTGATCCAATAAATTTCTTTAAACCTAAATTTATTACTATATCACAGTATTAAATATATATATTTCAACTTGAAATACGAATTTTCTTTTAAAAATTTAAAAAAAAAAAAGGAAACAAAAATAGAGGGAAGGCGGGAAAAATTAAAGAAATTTGTTGAAATTTGAATTTAAAAGATTGAAGAGTTAAGAAAAAAATATGGCCAGGAAGATGAAATGGATGTCACATAGATCATTGCCAGATGGCCTCTTTAAATTTCAATTGAACAGTAATAAATTTAAAAGTATTTAATACTAATATTAAAAAGATGGAATAAAAAGATGAATGATAAATGTGATAAATTTCTTTCTTATGCTTAAAAGGTTAAAATCGATTTCTAAATTAACGATAAATGAAAATTTATTTTTGATTTACTGAATTAAAAGGCAACTAGAATAAAACAAATAGCATATAGATGAAATTAAAGATATACATTTCATAATGAAATAGATAATCAATAATGGTTGTCCTGCATAGCTTAGTGCAGTGGTAGATTGTCAGGTTGGGAAGCATGAGAGCCTTGGACCAGTTCAGGTCCTTCCGGCATTCAAACTTATGAAATTTTAAGCAATAAAGCTTATTTTATTATTTTTATCCTGCATGGTTTAGTCCAGTGTAAGAGTATCAGACTCTCGAGCATAAGGGTCTTGGATTGATTGCAGTTCTGGACCTTCTGGAACTCAAACTTCTTATGACATCCTGACAATAAAGTCGTTTGATTATTTATTTTATTTATCGAATGTTTTACTGCAAGGGAATTCGTAAGAAGTTTCAGTGGCAGAGCTGGGCTACAATTAATGGATTCCGAGCTCCAGGGCCTGAAACTGTACAGTCCCATCAAACCACATAGGGTCATTTTGTAAGTGATATTTTTCAAAATCAAAACATTCTATTTTTTACTTAGATGTATAATTTTTTTTATCTCTGGGAATTTAGGATCAGCATTTATGAATAAAAAATTAGTCTGCTGTCGAACAAGCGGATAAAACAAAACGAATAATATGGAATTAAAGTTAGTTCATTAAGTAGCATAAATCTTTAAAACAGTCACTCATAGAAATGTATCTAAAGAGAAGATATTATTTACCAGATTGCTAAGTACTGATTGGTGAAGATTTGGGTAGTTTCTATCTTTGTTTCATCCTCTAATTAAATACAGCTCGATACCCATTGGCTGACCAAAAGTGCATGTTTAACTGGATTGGCTATGGACCGGCTACCAGAAAAAACCCATTCTCACTGAAAGAATTTTCCAAGTTTACTTGGCCTGAATTTTCAAGTTGTAGATAGGTATTCATTGCATCACATGATTCTATGTAGAATGTGCCCCAGATGAAATATGATTGGTGACTAGCTCTCTTTCCAAGATGACTGCAGCTTCATCCCTGAATCATTGAATATGTCACATAATCAACTATCAGATGCTCGCATATCAGGATCATGAGTTACAACATAAAATGTGACAGTGATGGCTAACCCACTATGAAACATGCATAAACATTAAATTTTGTTTTAAATTGGGCATAAATGCAAGAATGTCTTGAAGTGATTTACAAGATTTCATGATGGTACTTAGAGCATTGAAGACAGTCTATAAAAACATAAAATGCACTGTTACATTTTCATGTTAAAATTAATGATCGAGACATGCCAAACACATAAAAGTTTTTATGGTGAATAATTAAATGATGTTACAAAGGTGATACAAACAAGCCGTTTAGAGGGAGAGCTAGTTACTATGTCTCTGAGATGCACTGTGCATTACGTAGAGAAAAAATATGTGAATTTACATACTGGGCTGTTTAAATAAGAACAATAGATTAAAAATAAATATAAAATTCATTTACTTAAAAATAACTCAATTTCTGCTCATTTCAAGATTGTTTACAAGTAATTTGCAATACTACTTTCATTGTTAATTATATGTAATAAATATTGCATATATTATATGCTTTATGAACTGTGTATTTTTTCTTTTTACAATGTTTTTGGTTTTCCATTCAGTTTAATGCATCTTCAGTGTCGTGTACCATAACTATTTTTCTTTGTATTGTTTTATAGTAGCTGTTATTAGTATGTATATATATGATTTAAATATTCCTGTGATTCGATAGTTGGAAGCTGTTTGATCTATTATTTATTACCTTGTAATTATCTGTGATATACCAAGCCGCCTTTATCTTTCTCTGTCTATCATCCAGCTCAATGCATGTCACTAAGACTTTCTGTGGTCAAAACAGTTTCCACAATGTGACAAATTTTGGTAGGTATAATGTCTTGCTACAAAAATTACACTTTGCATTTAATATTATGTATAAAACCATCTGTTGAATTTATTAACATAAACATTTCAAATTTCTAAATCAGGGAAATAAATTTCTTTATGAAGCATTATAACTTTATCTTTCTTATTGCATTGCCAAATCAATATAATATTAATATCATTTATGTTCTTTACTACTTTTACAATGCTTTTTACAACCCACTATGGACGGTTTCGATCGCCCCAGCAATCTTCTTCAGAACTATAACAAACTCAAGCAAATACATGAATACAAATACACATGAACTTATAATTTTTAGTTCTAAGTTATAGTTCTGAAGAAGATTGCTGGGGCAATCGAAACCATCAATAGTGGATTGTAAAAAGAATTGTAAAAATAATAAAGAACAAAAAATGAAATAAATTTCATTAACGAAAGTAATAGCAATGATGATGATTAACTAATGTCATTTGATTGTAGTATTTATCTTATTTCCCAAACTCCTAAACTCTAAATTAACTTTCCATGAATATATATAACTTATCTATAAGATATTATTTTATATAGCGTGATGTTTTTAAAACTAATAATAATCAGTCATTAAGCCAATGCACATGTGCTTTGTGGATTTTAACTATAAATGTATACTCTCACTTTTCAAACACAAGATAAAGTCTTTGTGAAAAGATAAAATGAATCATCTATCCTTTCAACCCAAATGTTTAAGTATGTAAAGCAATACTTGAATCATTGTAAATCACTTGTCAAAGTTTCCTATTTTGGGGGGAAACCACTTTATTTTATATTTTTATTTTAAGAAAAATGTGAAAACTTTCTGTTTAAATATTTTAATTTTTTAAAAAAGGGCATATGGCTTATTGTTCAGAAATTCATAAGAAGTTTGAATGCCAAAATCAATCCTGGAATCTTCCAGTCCACTCTATCAACTGTGCCAAATCGCACAGGATATTTTAATAATTTACACTTGGGCAAAAGAAGAGGGAAGACACAATAAACAGTAAAGCAGAGTAAGGAAAAACTCATATGAACAGTGTTATCTATTTGTGAAGTAATGGAGAATGGATAACTGGTGGGTGATGAGTATATAAATCAAATGGCAGATGATCAAAATTTCATTGCATGGTATATATAAATTTAAAATATATGCATATGCTGTTTCAACATACACAATAATAATAATCAAATACCATTACAGCATTCAAGTAATAAACTGAACTTTGAAGTAGGAACCTTATATATATATCGTAATGAAGATTTTCATGATTATATGATAAAATTAAAATCTTCCTTGAGTCATACCGTGTGTGTAATTTTTTGTTTAAATTGCTGACATTTTGATGAAATTACATCAATCTTTGTCAGGACTAAGACTTTAATGAAGAATAACAATCGTGACATTATTTGAAACAAAATAGTTCTTCATTACAAGCTTAGCCTTGATATGATTTTACCAGAACATTGACAATTTAACAATGAAATTAATATGTGGTGTGACTCAAAAAGATTTTAATTTCATATATATATACACACTTAAACAAATGGTTTATTGCTTGAGGTTCATAAGATGTCTGGGCACCAGAAGTGACAGAGCAGAGCCATGATGCAAGGACCTTGAGTTCCAAGAGTCTATGACTCAAAGGACACCTAGAAACCTTTAGTTTTTGAGTCTACTATGCTAACACTGTTAAAACATCCAAGGCCACAATCAGCATATAGCATTTTCATATCTAGATCACCTCTGAATAATGTTCACACACACATACCCTCCGTTACTAATTGACAGTACAAACTCTATCCATGATTACTTGTAATTCAAACTCAAAACAAGCTATACATTTTAATAACGTATATGAAAAGTTTATTAAAAAAATTAGTCATGTAGCTGCTTAAAAGGGAGATTACTTTATGTCTGAGTATCAAAGCTGCAAGTTGAACAAGACAGTTCCATTTAATTTCCTGCAACTGAAGATCAATCAATCCAAGTACTTTTAGATCTAGGTGTGAGTCTATCCATCTACCGATGAATGAATAGCTCACACAAAGTGGTGTGGTTAACTAGCAAGAATTTCAAAGTAGATCACCCTGCAATTGCTATCACAATTATATGCATACACAATAATAAAAAAACTCCATGGTAACTGTCACTGAATAGTAGCAAATTAAAGATATTATTAATACTTTTTGATTTTTCTCAATGCTAGATGATTCACAAATGTAAATCATATACTAAAGCCAGAAATTATTATCACCAGAAATTTTCGATCTGTTGTCAAGGCAACCTTAGTAAAAGATGGAATCCACATTTTACTTATAGAGGTTGCCTTGACAACAAATACAAGATTTCTGGTAGTGAATAAGTGTGAACTGTTATCATGAAATACTGTTTCATATATTGCCAAAAAATTGAAAATAGATATAACCTCAATATACTTTTACCCTCATCAAAAAACCATTATATGGACTAATAGGTAACTCAGTTTACAAAAAAATCTCAAAACAAATAAACATTAAAAAATTTATACATGCCTACTTTCCATGTTTTTACCCCCTCTTGTTAAAAGTTTAATATAATATTACTATTATCACATGCACATGCTGTCACACATATTAAAGGTAAAAAAAAAAAACATTTTTTGAATAGTATACTTCAACACAAAGGTCTTTCCAGTGGGCTCAATAAGAAATTATCCACTGGACTTAAAAAAAGCATGATGGAGAAGGTTTGAGCGTTTTTTTCCAAAACATATATTACTTACTAGCTAAGAGCTAAATACCCAATTACTGATCAATATTGGATGATTATCTACCTAACTACCTAAAAAATTCTAAAACCAGATTAAAATATGGGGAAAACAAAATCATTTTTACCTGGCCTAGATTCAAACACAGATGGCAAGCTGATGTTTTATCATTGTGCCAGAAAGCACTTTATATTATTATGCATGTAGTATCTCATACACAGACTTCTTAAAATGTGACATGAAATCAACATAGTAAAACCTATCAGCAAATCATTAACAACTCAGCTTAGTAAGATTGATTATGTTTTCATTGGATAACTCAGATTATCATCAGCCTCGAGTCAAATGCAACATCAAATAATCATTACAATTAAAGCTATGCCAAAACAGATTCTTTGAACTCTAAGCAAGGTCAATTATTTGCACTATCTCACCATTGAAACAGTAAGATTCGAATCTTAAGTTTCACCTTTTTCTGTCGTCTCTCACTGACCGGTCTATCCCGCCCAAATTTAAACTTTTTGGTATCGAATTGTGTGTGTAACAATATTAAAAATGTATAAATATATGTAGAATTCAGCATAAACACGCACACATTTCGATCTCAAATTAAACGCAATAAATAGGGATAAAATAATATAATTTAGATTTCTTTTAGTTATATAATTTTGTATAATTTTAATCATTTATTTTGCATTATAAAGTTCGTATTTATTGCTTTGTTTAAATTTCGTTTAATAATAATTCTAAAAAAATCTGATGTAATATTTAATTAAAAGTTAAAATAATCTTATGTTCCCTTTTTGTCTTTGAAATTTAAAAGCATCAGTCAGTGATAGATAATAGATTAATTAAAGAAAAATTCCCCAAAGTATAATTAGTAAATGTAAACAATAGAACGGCAGCTTTCTTTAATTAAAAAAAACCAACAAAATGCATTGATTATCCTCAGGGCAGATTAAGTAGAACCTAAAAATACCTTAACAAAAATGTGAAAGATCAAGATAAAAAAAGAGGCCATCTTAGACTTGCTGGAGACATTCACTTAAAACTTTAGCTTTGCTCTCGATCACTGAGAGTCTCCAAAATAATAAAAATAATTTGTTCCTGCCAAGGTATGACCGAGTAAAGCATCTAGATTATTCTCCATTGGGAGATGGCCTATCGGATGCTGAACTTTCCATTGCCCGTCATAAATTCACCATGAAAATCTGCTGCCTGAAATGAATGAGAAAGCTGCTGCTGCTGCTGTGAAAGTAAATGAAATATCTAAATACAAGAAAGACTTGCCACTCGTGAACTTTTGCTGCTAAACTAATGGAATCAAAAAACTTCTTATAAAACATGTACCTGTCTGTGTTCAAACTCTAGAGTACTCTAATAATATGCTATAGCTCTTCTTCATACTACTTATCTAAATTATAAAATGTAAAAACTACCATATGTATAACTAAAACTGAATAATTAACTTAATGTGTAAATTTCTCTAATAATCTAGCTTACCTCATTCTATCTTGGGTGCGTATTTCTAAAATCTACATTTTATCTATATTTATTATTTAATTATTGCATGCTCACAATTGTCTCTATTTTCAAAGTTTAAATCTATGATCGTTTGAAACAGTGAATGTGTGTCACATTTTCATTAATATGTACTTCGTCGGGCCGAGGCAGAGACCAGCCCGACATTCTTATAAACCATAACTAACTTAACTTTCATATAAATCGACACGCATTCAGTGCATCACTTATTGTAATGCAGGGTCTACTACTTCGCAAATGGCTGACGTATTAGTTATAATAATTCCCAATTTATATAGGTTTTGTATTTATTAAATCATCATGAATAATTCCAGAAAATTACATTTCTTTGAGAGTCACCAACATTCTTTAGTAACTGTTGATAATGTAGGGCCGAGTTAGAAATCTATTTAAATCTTATCATAATCGTTTATACTTATACATGTGTTACGTTTTAAAGACGCGATGATCTATTCCGCCGTAAATATTCCGGATTCTTCAGGGTTGAAATTAACCCCAGTCGTCCTACACAAGCAGGCATAATGGGTGCTCCCGTAGGACTTGACAATGTCATGCAGCCAGCCGGAAAAACTGCAACATGGACCGCTTGTCCCAGGTTATGCTTATGTGACACCTTACTTTGTTGGGCCAAGGCAGAGACCAGCCCGACATTCTTATAAACCCATTTGCGGCATTGCAGTTTCAATATACTGCCATTCCATATCGCCTTTCTAAAGCGTACCCCGTGTTCCTTTACTTAATTTTATTATTCTATATATCACTCCGCCTCTGTATTATCTTCATAATTCACTCTCAAATAAATGTTTGCCCTTAGACATAAAATAAATATTTTAATTAAATAAATATATGTCCGCCGCTACTCTTAAATCTTACTTTAGACTCTTGCATTGCAAAGGTGTAAATTCCCCAAGGCATGCATTAGAAATACTTACTCGAGAATTTTAGGTAGCTAGATTACGCCTTCAAATAAATGAATTCCTTTTGTAAACAAATAAATAATGTATTCTTTAAAATGTACTCATGTTGCAAATCCCGCTACTGAAGCTTTGAATCCCTAAAATATTATTAGTCAATGATTTTATTAAAATGTATTAATAAATAAGTTTAAACTATACGTCTGCAGTTACGTTTCATTTATTCGATACCCATTCTATATAATATTTCCTCGATTATGAAATATGAATGTTTAATTAATATTAGTTTGTTTATTGGCTAACTCGAGAATAAAATCATGAATCTCTTGCATATCCCTGACCACCGTGCCTAAGGAAATATTTACTAATGTCGCATCAGATGCGTTGTTTCGTGGATTGTATTGTGGAACCGATAAACTGTTCGAACTCAGTACCACGGGTGGCTTCGCTACTCAATGGTGCTGCTGTTCTGTATGGTGGTCGAATTCTGCACTATGATTACGAGTCACACGTTTTCTGACCGTTACACCATCCTCATCAGCTTCTAATGCCTTGCCATTGCAGCCATGCCATTCTATCATCAGCAATTCTTTTCACTTAAGTTTTTTAAACTCTTACCGGCGGGTAAGTGCATGGAAATGTATAATATTTAAGAAATAGCGCATTATCGGAGATTGACTTCTGTTTGAATAATTTCATATATGCACATGTAAAACATTCAATTTTACTGGACACATTTTAAAAATTGACCATTTTTAGCTTGCCCTTGACGTTCTTCCAAAAATTTTGCCAGAAAATTATTTGTTATTTCTAAATATGTATATATTATATTTCTAATGATATTATATAAAAAATGCTAAGAAATATTTATATTTTTTTTCATAAACATATACAAACAAATTATTTTATTAAAATGTGATATATGATTAAAATAGTGATGATTCCAATGAGCACGTAAATGATTTTATGACATATGTAATGTTAAGAATATAAATCTATCTTATGGAATAAACAAGTTCAAATACATTACTATGATAATTTACGAGCCAGATATCTAAAGTATCATTTTTTATATAAATCTGTAAATAATGCATACCTTTTGTTATATCAGTGCCAAAGGGTATTTCTGATCATCTTATAGACCAGGGATAGGCAAGATGTTGGCCGCAAGGTCTCTGAAAGTCGACCGCAAAGCTGACATAAACATTGACAAATCAGAGTGATAAATTCAGATCTGATTTGAATATAATAAAAAATAAAGTAAAAATTCAAAATTATTCTCATTTAAAAATAATTAAATTTAAAATAACATCTGCTGTTATTGTTGATCTCAAAAATAAATCCAGGTTGTAAAAAACTGAAAAGAATTAAATTATTTTTGAGTAATGCTAGAGCTAAAATTCTTAGAAATATTTAATTACCATTTTTCCTGAGGAGAATTGAAAATAACATCCTGGAAAAACAAGGATTTTAATGAACTAATTTTAGAACAAAGAAGTTATGAACTTTTTAAAACACTTCATATAGTAATTTAATAAATTGTAATTTATTAAATATTTTACAAAGTGACATGAGCAAATTGTAATACTAGAGGGAGCTGAGGTAATTTAATAGCAGTCATCATAAAATGTCTTCTGACAGTTCATATCTTCAAGAAAAAAAATCATCCATTCATAAATCTTCTAAAAACATTGCCAATAATTGTATTTTAAAAGCCAGTATATATAAAAAAAAAAAAAAAACACCAATTCATAAGTCCATTCTAAAAAAATCGGACTTTGAACTGTTATTTTTTCCATTCCGGCAAAAATAACATTTTTTTTCTGGTTTCCAGTTCGAAGCCCTAAAAAAAACATAGTCACCTTCGAGTACACTATCACCAAAAAAAGTTGTCCCCAATGTCTAAAAGTTTGGACACCCCTGTTATAGACAGACATTATAGATTTATTTATAAAATAATTATTTAGGGGATCTGCTTGTAAATTATCTTAGTAATGCATTTAACTTATTCCATGAAATAAGTTTAAAATGGTACATGATTTTTGTCAAAATAACACATCAACAGGTTCTAAATACTGCCAATTTTCAAAGAATTATCTACAGAATTTGCCTGAAGATTTGTGATAATGGTATTTCAGATGTGATAACACACATCTAATCTACGTGATATTCTTAGTATTATGAATACAAACTACAATGACTTAATAAATCGCAGATTAATGTCTGGAGAGGGTTTCTTCCCTCCTGAAGCCTACTCTTTCTATACTAAAACTAAAAAGTCCCTGATTGATTTGGTTTTCTACACCCCAGACCTCCATTTCAACCTTGATGCAGCCTTGGCCCCTGTTGCTTTCTCTGATCATATGGCTCTAATCTTACAACTTACACCTATAGAAATCCCTACACCCATTGATGGACCTGGTAAAACCATGTGCATGATCACCCAATCAAATATGACCGAAGCGATAGTGTCTGAGGCATACATCCTTTTCCAGAAAATAAAACATCCTTTCCCTGCCTGCTGAGGAGGGCTGGTTTTCCTTCATTGGAATACTTCAGTCCATATTAAATCACCACATCAGGAAAATCAAAGGACCTAATGGCCTTCTAAATGACCTAACAGACATTAATATACAACTTCAAGCATCACAACAAAATTTCACAAATACAGAAAAAATTATCTTCCTTAAAAATCTCTACAAAATCAAGCAAAAGTCCCTTGCAGAATATATATCCATCAGAAGAGCCAAATGTTTCTTAGCACAACAACACTGCTGGATGAGAGACTATCTCAGATGGGCACTGGGATACAATAAAAAACAAATCACTCCCTTATCCATTAATACTAATGGAACCAATCTTATTGGCTTTCCAATGATGCAGCACATCAGCAAACAATTCTGCCAATTAATGCAAAAAGATGGAGCTCCTCCTATAAACAGCTGGTTAGATGCTGGTGACCCCGGTGAACATGGCATCACGGAAATCCAAATCAAAAAGAAGATAACATCTCTCCCTGACGGCGTTCATCCTGGCCTTCATGGCATCCCAAATTTCCTTCTCAAACACCTCAGTCAATTCACTGTGCCAATTATTAAAAAAATGATTGATCACCTAGCCTCCGGCAACAGAAACATAATAGATCTTTACCCAGTGGCACTCATGCCTTTTATTAAAAAAGCAAAACCACTAAACGACATTAACAATATCCGGCCAATTTCCATGACCCCATTGCTTATCAAGATAATTGAGTCAGTCATTAAAGATCAAATCCAAACTCAAATTCTTAGCCATATCTCGTCAAACCAATACGGAAAAAAGGGATCATCAACCTCGCATGCTATGTCCAATGTAACTGCACTGTTCAATTACATCAGAGGACATCGTAAATCAAAACCTATTGCTGTCCAGCTGGATGTTGCGGCAGCATTTGATTCAGTCCAGATAAACATCCTTCTGGATATTCTGTTGGAATGCGACATTCCAGCTGGGATTGTACAGATGATCAGCAATCTGCTCAACAACAGAGAGATTTTTCTCTCTCTTGATGGCAAGATCACACCAGGTTTCAAGCCATACAAGTCGATCCCTCAAGGATCCCCGCTCAGTGCCCTTTTCTTCACAGCATACATCAACCCTCTTCTGGTGGATATAGAAATAACCTCCCTGGAATTTTCCTTCCCTCTCTCAATAAAAGCTTCAATGTATTTGCATATATTGATGACATCATGGTTGTGCTTCCCACCATTAAATACCTTCCTAATCTCATGAACATATTAAACAGAAATACAGTGAAACTTGGCCTACAAATAAATTTTAACAAATCTTCCATCTGGAAGATAATGTCTGGTAAACAAATTAACTCTCCCTTTTCTGCAAAACCCCAAAGATACCTAGGTTTTCCAATCTACAAAACTCCAACTGCAATGGCAAGAGAGATTCAAGATGCAATCCTCCATTCAACTGAAGCCATCACCACTTCACTCTCTAGAGTATACCTTTCATTATATGGAAAGGTTGGCCTTCTCAACATGATCATAATGCCAAAAATCTCATATTATCTTCCATTCGTTAAAATGTCTAAACAGTTTCAAAATAAAATTAACCGATTATGCACCAAACTTCTCTGGAGAGGAAGGACAGTTGCTATTAGCTTGCGAGGTATCCAATGACCATGCAGGTTCAATGGACTGTCATTCCACTCAATACAAGCAATCATTTTACAGAAAACCCACAACACTCTACATAATCTGATCCTCTCCTGCGGATACTCTAACATTATTAAAAAAGTTACACCGACAGATCGTCCTCCACCCTCTTCCAGTTCATGGATAGCATCCCTAATACAACAACTACAACTTTATAACCCGATAATATCCTTTAACCTTAATCAAAAAATCACCTTATGGGAAGCATACAATATAACCAACTATAATCAACAACCCATTAAAACCAGCCTAAAAATAACCAACCAAAGACTCATTACACACTTCAAAAGATGGAGTCTGGAACCCAAATTCCTTGACTTCATCATTAAAATAAATCTTAATGCGCTACCCACGAATTGGTTTCTTTATCACCGAAGTGGTTTTACCAGCATTGACCCTATATGTGGTCTGTGTGCTCGTGAAGATGAAACCATAGACCATATTATACACCGGTGCCCAAGACTTAAAACTCTGAAAGATATAATTATAATCAATTCCAACATAAGACCTGATATGATTTTCTCACTCGAAAATGCCATTCATAATGGGTTTTTTTTTCAATAATAAGGCTTTCTACCTTTGTCCTTTATTCCATATGGATAGTGAGATGCAAATGTCTCATGGAATTACCCCCGCCACAAATCATACCATTGTTCTATCAAACGCTCAAAAAAATCAAGAAACGTGACCAGCTCCTTGCCTCCAGTAAAGTATTTGCTGACACCTGGTCTTTAATTGCTCTTTCCTTTTCCTGATTATCAATTCCCACCTATCCAGCATTATAGAATAGTCATTTATAAAAGAAAATATTCATGTTTATATTAAAAATGCTAATACCATTAAACAAGTTCTTTGAATCTCTTCACTATACCTAACCACATAAGAGTATAACATTGTGCTCTCATAACATAATCTAGCCAGATGACATATAGAACATTATATAATCATATTATTGTACAATTTGTTCATTTATTTATCCTTTATTAGTATGTAATCACTATTTATTGTTAATAAAAATTTTATTGAAATGAACTACAATGACTTTGATTTGAGAATTATTTTAAAAATTCAAAAACTTTAGCAGTAAGTGATGGAAGAAAACCTTCAGAAACATCTTAATAATTTTTATACAAAAAGATAAAAGATATTGAGAGTCAGTACAGACTTTAGTATTAAAAGATAGAATTAAGTTGCATATATGGGTATTATTCTAAATTTATTGTATGGAAGTGAGACATGGATTTGTTCAATTTAACATAAAAACAACAGCATAAAAACAAGAGAAACATTTTCATTTAGAATGTTCTATAATTTGAAAATGTATCAAGATTATAAGATGAATAATTACACTTTTTGCTTACTGGATATAGTGGATTTTGAATTTTAATATTCTAAAATCCCTCATATTAAGTGACTGAAAAATAATAAACTTAAATACAAATGAACAGGAATGATACATTCATCTCTATATTATTGTCAATCTATGATTGAGAAATGCTAACTACATTTTCTAAATTGTTATGTCTTCAGCCAAGTAAATAAACAGTACTATGACCATATTATAACAATTTATCATCATCGTTAGTAATTGGTCATTGTTTAATATCGTCATTTATCATTTGTTTAAGTGTCTCAGTTTTAGAAGCAACACCATAAGCTTTGAGATCATAAGCTTCAACAAGCTCTTATGCTAATAGCATGCTAAAGTGGGTAAATAAATTTGTTTAAAAATAATTATTTACTCGGGGGGGGGGGCATGTGACATTCAAGCACCAGAGGTGACATATGGATGTTTAGATCTGGTGCAGTAATAGACTCAAAAACTTAGAATCTACAGGCCTAACTCTATCTTGGTCATGTGATACTCAAACACCGGAAATGATATATGAATGCTTCGATTTGGTACAATGATATAAGGTCAGACTCGGAAACCTAAAATCTACAGATTATTTCTTCTGATGTTCCAAGTTTTTTTAAAAAAAAAAGATTTTAACTTGAATCAAAAAAGTATGGCGTATTTCATTCATTTTATATCAAATGGAGTAATGTATAGCTACAATATTTACGCATTTACCAGTGTCACATATACGTGTACAGACTAAAAAAATGCTATACGTCACTTTTCGTTATGTCCGTATTTAATTATCTTTTTTAAACAATATAAACATATTAAATATTTTCAATACGTACAATTAATCACTTTTCTTTTTTTCGCTACTCAATCAAAACAATCGCTATTTAGATGTTAAAAGGCTGGGATTTAAAAAGCAAAAACATATCGTATTCAGAAATAGCTTTTCTAAGCAAATTCTTTATTATCACAGACAAACATTCCGAACAGTTGAAAGATTTACTTACCATAATAAATGACATTCCCTCAAGCCAAAAACTTCCCAGCATTTCCTGAGCACACAAATCATTAGATTGTAATGCTATTGACTTTCTACAATCAAGACCAGGACAAATTCCTAATAGTCCTAGTTTTTAATCCTGGAATGTATTAGAGGGAAATGGAGCACCCCAATCTTGCAGATCCCCTCAAATGTCACATCTGAAAACTCTTGCTAAGAACAAAATCTGATTTAAATTGCAGAACTGCTTCACGTTAATAGTTGTCAAGTGAATTAATAAGGTCAGACTGCCCCCTGAACTAGAAACAAAAATTGTAAATACTGGGTAATATTTAATATAACTTACACACATGTGCGTATTGTATACATAGACATACTTTTAAGCAAACCTTTCATTCTTCTTCCCTGCAATTTTTTTTTTACTTTCCTCAACAAAATGATTAAATAAATTGAATGGCTGCGAGAGTTCACAAGAAATTCACGCGCCGGAAATATCAGAACCGGGATCGATCCTAGACCTTACGCTTCCCAGTCTGACACTAAATCTCGCAGTGTAATAAAATGATTTAAGACATATGCATAAACATGCGTATATATTTATAAGTACTATAAATAAAATGTCCGTTAACTAGAACAAAATTGTAATCATAATAAATATAGCGGTAATAAACTATTATATTCAGTGTTTCAATCTGCTATTTATAATAGTTTATTACCGTTATATATTTTTATTATTATGATTATATTTATAAGTACACATACAATATAGGTTTATCAATTAGCAAAAAAATGTTTAAACACTTGCACAATTCCACACTCAGAATAGTAATTCAATCTATCTATACTACATGATTAGAGCAAGGGTAGGACGGCCGTCTCTGGAGCTCAAAGTCCACGGATCGCGTCTTAGTCTGACATATCCAGTACTAGAAATCTCCAATGGACTTACCACCCAATTGTTAATTATTCTCTCTATAATCATTTTATTTTACGCATCATCTTTAAAATATTTCACTTAATGAACACCAGATGGCAGTCAGATCCCAGATTAAATTCGTCAATGAAAAATTCTGGAGTAGCAACCTTTTTTTATTATTATTATATTCAACATCTGAAGATTTTGAATCCAAGCCAACTTGCTTTTATAGCTATATAGTTCTGACATTGGGCTACCAACGATATATTTAGTGACGAATTATATGCTAAAACCAGGCA
This sequence comes from Epiperipatus broadwayi, assembly GCA_028023455.1. Taxonomy (NCBI): domain Eukaryota; kingdom Metazoa; phylum Onychophora; class Udeonychophora; order Euonychophora; family Peripatidae; genus Epiperipatus; species Epiperipatus broadwayi. The sequence continues at coordinate 2,601,778 of JAQFVV010012446.1, forward strand.
CTATTCGCCTTTAGGCAAAAGAGCACATACTAAAACAGAGCCTAAGTGATATTCCTAACTTATATTTAGTATCCTAATTGAAAATACTCTGAATCACTCTACTCTAGGGCCATCTACATTAACATGAATAATAAATAAAAAACAGTTAGCACTGCCAATTGTTCATCCCTTAAGGTGTATGTATGTTGCATATCCATTTAACTATTACATTTATTTTTTATGCTAGTCAAGCTAATGATATAAAAGTTTAACATCTTAAGTTTCAAACCTAGGACAATTTTCTTACATAGTTATATGGGCCAAAAGGTCAATCATGACTACGGTTTAACATATAACTAAAATCTCATATATATGGTTTATAGGTTAATATCAGACCCTTCGTAGCTATGCAAACATTTTGGGTTCAAACCGTAATATTTTCTTGAATAAGATAAAAGTAAATATGTTTGCTGAATGGATATGTGCAGTCCAGTTCTTGTTGAAGGTCCATTGTTAAAAACTTGCCAGTAATCTAGTTAGTACTAGCATGTGTTAATCATTTATTTCTGATGTTTAAACAGTTACCTCTAGGATAGTAGGATAATGAGTAGAGTCACAAGATGTTTGGCTTTGGTGAATGTCTGTGTATATGTATGACACTTTGATTTTACAAGTGTCAAACTTTCGGCATTTACAACTTTGACGTCATCCACTCCAGACAAATAAATTACACTTTGATTTACAAGTGTCAAACTTTCGGCATTTACAACTTTGATATCATCCACTCCAGACAAATAAATTATACTGATTTATAAGTGTCAAATTTTCAGCATTTACAACTGTGATATCATCCACTCCAGACAAATAAATTACACTTTGATTTACAAGTGTCAAACTTTCGGCATTTACAACTTTGACATCATCCACTCCAGACAAATAAATTACACTTTGATTTACAAGTGTCAAACTTTCAGCATTTACAACTTTTATATCATCCACTCCAGACAAATAAATTATACTGATTTACACGTGTCAAATTTTCAGCATTTACAACTTTGATATCATCCACTCCAGACAAATAAATTATACTGATTTACAAGTATCAAATTTTCAGCATTTACAACTTTGATATCATCCATTCCAGACAAATAAATTACACTTTGATTTACATGTGTCAAACTTTCGGCATTTACAATTTTGACATCATCCACTCCAGACAAATAAATTACACTTTGATTTACAAGTGTCAAACTTTTGGCATTTACAACTTTGATATCATCCACTCCAGACAAATAAATTATACTGATTTACAAGTATCAAATTTTCAGCATTTACAACTTTGATATCATCCATTCCAGACAAATAAATTACACTTTGATTTACATGTGTCAAACTTTCGGCATTTACAATTTTGACATCATCCACTCCAGACAAATAAATTACACTTTGATTTACAAGTGTTAACCTTTCAGCATTTATAACTTTGATATCATCCACTCCAGACAAATACACTATCATTACCAATCATTTATGAACTAGAGATTATCCCTAGCCCAGATATAAACTTTAAACATCAGTTAAAAATTAATATCTGTTTTATTTATATGTTCAAAAATTTTCTATCTGAAAAGAGGTTTTGTGAGAAGATGTTATATCACTGGAATATCATGAACCTGTTTTCCTAGATTAGTCATAAATACCTTAGAAAAAATACTGACCAATATGAAAAACTTTTTAAAAGTCCATTACAACAAATCAAAGGTCTCTCTAAAATTCTTCTTTACAATTATTTGCAGAAAGATTTTATTTATATATCATATTTTAAATCTCATCAACTTATCTCAACTTTAGGATTTTCCCTAACACTAATTATTGTTTATCAGGTTCAAAATAATTTTGATTCAACAGTGCCCAACCTATTCCCATTTATGTCTTGATCTTTACAACCAGTGATGTATTAATATATTAAAACCATAATTCATCACATTGGGCACCTCAGAAATAAGAACACGATAGTGTAGATATGCACGTACATAATAAACAGATAAACACATCTTGAAAATTAATTGGAGAGTTGTTGGGTCCAAACCCTCCTCTCACTGTTTGTCAGCTAGATGCATAAAAAATACAAATCATTCTGCAATATGCATATACTGTATTTCAAATAAACTATCAATGCATGAGTAGTGAGGGAAAACCATTTAACACATCATGATTAAAACTGATAACATTCTTTTTAAAGCAGCTTCAATGATTTCCATTCGTAAATGTTTGTTAATTGAAATATACACGTATTGTAGAATAATTTGTCAATTTTTTTATTCATGTGGCCACCAAATAATAAACATTTAACTCACAGTAATTGAAACCAACACCTCTCCAGATTTTCAAAATGTATAAATTTTCAGACGTTTATAAGAAAAGGTAAACCTGTTATTTTTAAAATTGGTTTTATTCCTGCTGAATATGCTTTCAGTACAATGCATACCATAATCATACCTATACTATATTACTATTATTGGTGGTATTTAAGTATATTTGCTTAAATTCACATTCACTTTAATTTGTTATGTAAATTTTATTTGAAATCTTCTTAGAGAGTCCATTTCTTTGAGATAAAGGTGCTGGTATCTTTTTTATTTTATCACGAATTGATCTTTGGTTATGATCCAAATCGCTTTAGTTTTTCACTTTTTATCCTCCCTTTCAGTACAAACAATTTTTGCTTTAGATAAAGCGAATTTATGGCCAGGGTATTGTTTGTGTTCTATGAAAATGGAGGAGTATTTGTTACTTCTTTTAGCTCTACAGTAGATGTGATTGTGCAGGCCAATCTTGTAGATAGATTAGCCTTTGATTCACCATAATAGGCGTATAGGTAATTGGCTTGAGTGTAAGAGATTTTATTAAACTATTTGATAAGCCAATTTGGTGGACAATTTATCTTTCGAATTGTTCAGTAAGTTATATAAAGCTGGGGGAAAACGAAAGCTTATATTTATTACACATTCCAGTAGTAGATATTGTAATCAAGGTTAATTAACAGAATGATTTTCCAATGCTTAGTTCATATATAGTCATATAGGAATTGGCTAATTAATAAAAAGTGACTAATACCATACATTCTTGCTATAACATCAAATCATTTGATTTGTCAGTATTAAATTGAGAAAAGCTGTGTAGATAGACAATTTTTATTCTAAGACAGTTGATGATAGTTTGTTACCAGAAATATATAATTACAACAGACTTTTTTCATGTTTCCAACTGAAAAATGAAAATTTAAGGCACAGTGATTGGAGCTGATATTTCTTGAGATTTCTTTACATATTATCAAGAAGCATTGCAAGGAAATCAAGTCATATATCATGTGACTTATTTTAATAAGCTTATATCACAAATGTTATATAATGAGTGTGCCAATAGCTCTTAAAGCTTTACAGAGTATTCCTACCCCCAGACCAGTTTCATGCTTTTGGCATTCCTCAGTGAGGAATATGGATGTCTGAAATTTTCAGATTTTCTACTTAATAATTAAACTTTAGATAAAGTGCTGGGTTTGACCTGGTATTTTAAATCTAATGCTTGAATATCCTAGTGCCTCACTGAAGAATACCAAAAGAATGAAACTGGTCTGGGGATGGGGATATTCTGATAAGCTTGTTAAGAGCTATTGACACACTTATTATATGTCAAAACACATTTATTTTATTGCATATTTTAATGGGTTTTTTTAACAATTAGTCAAATGAGTTTCTCACTATATTAATTTATAGTTGGCTGTTTTGGGAAATAATTGCAGAGTCCAATATTTATGCTTTAACATCAAGTGAGTCAATTTTCAGTAGTAATATGGGTATGTATTATATTTGCACAGAGGATTGATTTCAATTCAAGGTAGGTAATGGTGATTTATTACCTAAAAACACTACAAATTGATTTATCAATTTTTCTCCATGTATGGAACCAAATAATACATTTAATGCATGATGATAGGATATATGCATGTAATACAGTTTATTGATCTGATTTTATGCAGTAAGGTAGTATTTATCTTTTCTAATAATAATAATAATAATATCTAAAATTCATTATTAATTTTTTTCACTTTGTTAGAGGTCCCTACCTTCGTATTTTTCAGACGCTTATTTCTCAGGTTACAGCCTTAGTAAATTATTATTAATTAAATTTATATGTTTAAAATAAATTTTGGTTAAGAATAAGTTCAAATAAGGAAAATATTTTTTGAACTATTAAAAACCAACTTTTAATTGCAAAACAACAAAAAGTAAAAAGTTGTTAATAGTGGGCAATTTCTTCTTAACAATTAATTTTCAGATGAGTAATTTTTTGATAAAAAGTAAATTTATTCAAATAAAATCTAAATGTCAACATCATACACTTACTAAAAATCAAATATTTAATTTAATGAAAGTAATAAATAAATGATGTATAAACTTATTTTTTGTTTTTGCAATATCAACAAAAGCAAGAACAGAAGTGGTTCTTGCTTCTTGGGAGTGAGTCCTATTTTTTTTCCTGGAGGGCCAATAGTTGCTGATATCTATGTTATTTAGTTAGAATTAAAATCTTAATTTTTCAAATGGATTTTGATCATTAAGATCACTCAAAGTCCATTAAGTGAACATTTAATCATTTAAATGTTAATTTCAGAAACCTTAATATTATGACATATAAAATGTATATATTAAATATTTTAGCAAAACAGAAATCATTGATAAAAGTTGTGTACACTTTTACATATACATGTATATATCTCTATTGAAGCAATATAATTAATGCTTACATAGTGTGTGAAGTTTGGACAATGTTCTGGAGAAAAATAATATATTGTCATAGGATATAATGTGATGGTAGTAGAAATTAAAATAATACCCTGCATGGTTTAATGCAATAAAGGAGTGCCAGAATCTGCAACTCAATGATCATGGGTAATTGCTTCAACCCTGTCATTTCTAGCTCTCAAACTTCTTATAAATTACTGAGCAATAAATCAGTTTAAATTTAAACAAAATAGACAAAGATGGATTTCCTTAGCTTATGTGCCAAATTTGGATGTAAAGCTAAAGAAGTAATTTGTAAAGATTTTAATGTTGGTTTCAGATCACCCTTATGTCCAAACAGACTGATCAGTAACTCAAATGACAGACTAGAACAAAATCATATATTCGATTATTTGCCAAAAGCCTGCTCTAATGCCAGTAATTATGGTGAAATATCCAAAGCTCCTCACTGATGAAAACCACAAACTAGAAACTAGTCTGGGGATATTGGATGAGTAGGCGCTAGATGGGGATTTTATGCACAAAACTTCCTGCATCCATTGATTATTCTGAGTGGCACTACTGTATGGAGAGTTTTGCCTCTTATATTTACAAAAACACATATAAATATAAATATAGGGGATTTGAACTGAGACTTTCAAGCGACCTTCAACTATCCACACTATCTCATACTACCGATACACATGCCCACATACATGTAGAAAAGATAAATAATCACCAATATATGTATTTCATGCTGAACCAGCACTCATCAGTTGGTCCAGAATATCTCTCTCATGTAAATATAATCAGTGTTCGGTTTATATTAAGATAGCAAATCTTTATATTTAATGGACAGGTTTCAATCTACTCCAACCTCCAACTCTTCAGCTATCCATACCATTGAACATCTGATCATAGGGTGCCCAAATCCCATCCTGAGGCCAATATTGTTGTTATGCCCATGTTGACCTCAAGTCTAAAGACAACTCTCAAATTAATTCTGGTTTTCCAATCACGAAAGAAATTCTGGACATGAATTTTATCCTCAAATAATTAACGTTGTTTGCAACGGTCCTGATGATATGAAGAGAAAGATAAAAGAATCTGGTTTACTGCGAAGTCTAACAACATTGTCAATTAAAAAACATGAGTGTATCACTGACCATGCATGGAAATATTAACCAATCACTTTAGTTAAATCATCACGATTCTGGTACACAGTACTGAAAGCATGCTCAGCTAAATATTACTATTATAGAATTTTTCTTCTCTGTCCAACGCATAGATATAGGTGTATGTATAATTTACATTATAGACAGAGCTATTGGTTAATTTATTTACTATAATAACAGAAGATAATTAGTAAATTCAGCCTCTATTTTAATTAATATTCAGTTTAAACATTAATAATATTTACTTACACATACATAAGCAATGATAATAGGAATATGATTATATGGGTATAATTTAATGCGTATTTGTAGTTTTATTCTATTTAATTAAACATTTCAAAACAAATATTATTTAGGTTTTACATTTCAAAAGGATAATCTAAACAAACTTCGAAAAATTAGACAGTGTCATCAGATGTTGACATAGGAGAATCGGCTTCAATCAAAATTATTAGTCACATGATCTTTTTTTTTTTTATTCAACAACAAACTTTATTGACTTACAATACATATATATAAATGATTGCTTAGATGACATGGACATTTTAATTTATCAGAAAAAAATAGTCTATGTTTATTTTGCATCATTTTCCATGATAATTTACATATGCATTGTGTTGTATCATTATTTTTTTAATAATTGACTAAATTCAAAATGAACATGATATAAACCATACAACCAAAGCGCTACTGAACATTTGTAATTTGGAACGACATACACATAAAGGTGTTATTATAAATTTATTTAACGCACATTGATTACGTAAGTAATATTTACTAAGGCAATAAACCTAAAGCATGTGCGTTGCGTAAGCTTGTGGTTAAGACCTGTAGAGGTCCCTACCTTCGCATTTTCAACCGCACATGCTTTAGGTTTATTGCCTTAATAATGGTGTTATACAAAGCTTAATAACTATTTACCCTTATTTGTTTTACGTCTAAAAGTAGATGTGTATAAATTTAGTCTACATGGTGCTTGCATTTGACTCAATATTTAATATTTTACTTAGCATTTTAATTCTTCTTTATAAATTATTTACAGTAGTATTTAATCTGATCAATATAACCAAAAATAATTTAAACTCAAAATATTAATTCATAAAACCATTCTGCCTATAGGATAAGGGTGATTGTAGTCTTTGAAAAACCAAAGATACGAAAATGTATACATGCGGAACTGGGTTCAGTTCTATATGACTATACAAGCAAATGAACTTGGATTGAAAACATTATTGTTTTCATATTGGACTCCTAGCTTTTTAATTAACTAAAAGATAAAAAGTGGTGCTGGGGAATGCATTAGATCCTAAGATTTAGATATAGTGCTCTCAGATCCAAGGCTCCTCAATGATGAAAGCCTCAAGCTAGAAACTAGTCTGGAGATATTGGATGAGGAGGCATTGGATAGGGATTTTATGCACAAATCTTCTTGCATCCATTGATTACTCTGGTTGGCACAGGGTGGCTCTACTGTATGGAGAGTTTGCTACTGTTTATTTATTCATCTGTAATTCTTTTTAAGTTATCAAATGATCTTAAAATATACTTCTATTCTCATCACTTTTATGCCATCTAGTGAAGGCTTTAGTAAACTGGTTTCAAAACTACATAACTAAACAAGCAAATAAACTTGGATTGAAACAATTAACAAGTTTTTCAGTTCGAGCTGATAGATTGATGGAATAACAAAAAGGAAAATATGGCTGCTAGAGAAAAGGTGTATTAGATCCCCCCAAAAGTCCAAGACCACTGTTCAAAAAAATCCTAAAAGCTTCTGATTGATGAAAGCCATAAGTTAGAAACTAGTCTGAGGATATTTGGATAAGATAGTACTGGATAAGGATTTATTATGCACTACCATTTGGAATTTATTAACTATTACATCTTACACTGAATGATGTAAAAGTAGAGAGAATAGAAGAATATGCTAATGAATAGCATTGTACAATGAAGTCATGTGATGACTTGTTGGTCATGTGACACCTTAAAAATATTCAAAATAATAAAAGTATTAATAATATTATATCTTAATTATTTACATGGGCCATGAATTGGTAGAGGTCTAGCATTGAATCACCTGCAATTATTAAGCCAAAATTATTATGAACAATTATCTTCAGAATAAAATAAAAATGTTTAAAAAATTTTATCATAAGGGAAATAAAAGTAAATTGGAGATTATTTAAATTGTTTCTTCACTAAACTTAATACCTATTTTACAACAGCCATACTATTTTATCATATGAAGATTTCATGTCTGCAATCAATTTAAAATTATGTATTTAATGGTGTGAAAAAATTCTTTATCAATTTTTTTTTAATTATTTAAACCATGAATACAAATAATAAAAGTGTTACTAAATTTAAAAAATCAATTTTACAAATTAAAAAATAATAATAATAATCTTGATACAAAGCATTTACTACCTGATGCCGCGCATGCTTTCAACCCACTGAACATATTCTTGAAAATCAAATATAGTTTTTAAAAAAACTATATGTAAACATCATTTAATTATCAAAAAATAAATATTTAATAATTTATTGTAAAAAAAATACAGGTATTTTTCTGTCAACATCAATGCAAAGATAAATAAGTATTATAATCAGAATGTATTGCATAAGTATAGGAATGTATTTATCCTAACTAGAACTATTTCTCTTACCCTGACTACTACTGACCTCTAGCCACAATAGCTTAACTAAAATAATGAACTTTTAAATGATGGGAATTTTTTAAATGTCATTTAAAGTTTACTGTTTCAAGTATGGAATCTTCAGAACTATGGAAAGCATACTAGTAGGACCATAGCACCAGTGATGCAAATATTTGGTTAACATATGAGAAGTTAAAAATAATACTTTCAACCAATAGCAACTCATCTATAAAATTTCAAAGTGAAAATTACATATACAAGTTTTAATTTGTTTTGGGAATAAAATGGCCTTGAATTCTCATTTATTATGATTTATCTACTACTTTGAAAATAGATATTCCCCCAAAAGTAAGTCTCCAATAGAAAACCACATAAATTTTGGACGATTTAATGTGCTTGAAAAGACTTTATAAATGTGATGTCCTATAACAGCCTAAAGATAGATGACAACTGAGTAATATCTAGGGGTTTATTTACTCTTTTATATTGCACAAAACTAAATAATATAAAAGAGTAGATGTTACTTCTGTAATTATACAGTTATTAATTAAATATTATAATAAGTAAATTTAATATATAATTTAATTTAGAATTACTATTATTATTTTATATTAATATTAAAATTATGAGTATATCAAAGGATAAAATCTTTTTTGATTTTTTTGAACATTTATGCTTTTATTAGATTTATTAATAAAAGTTAACTTTGTGAAAATGAATGAAAAAATTAATTAACTAATTAATTAGATATTAAATAAACTATATTTAAAATATAAAAATACAATATTAATATTTTACTTACTAAATAAAATTAAATGGACTTTAGATATTAATATATTTTAAGGATAAACTTAAATAATTTCTATTATATGAATGTTTAGTATTCTTTTCACTGTCAATTATGGACATTAGGTGGAGTGGCACTACCTGTTCCACTCTGTTCACTTCTGCACAGTCCTGAACTGGTGTTTGTCAGTTATGGATACTAGGTGGAGTGGCAATACCTGTTCCACTCTGTTCACTTCTGCACAGTCCTGAACTGGTGTTTGTCAGTTATGGACACTAGGTGGAGTGGCAGTACCTGTTCCACTCTGTTCACTTCTGCACAGTCCTGAACTGGTGTTTGTCAGTTATGGACACTAGGTGGAGTGGCAATACCTGTTCCACTCTGTTCACTTCTGCACAGTCCTGAACTGGTGTTTGTCAGTTATGGACACTAGGTGGAGTGGCAATACCTGTTCCACTCTGTTCACTTCTGCACAGTCCTGAACTGGTGTTTGTCAGTTATGGACACTAGGTGGAGTGGCACTACCTGTTCCACTCTGTTCACTTCTGCAGTCCTGAACTGGTGTTTGTCAGTTATGGACACTAGGTGGAGTGGCAATACCTGTTCCACCCTGTTCACTTCAGCCCAGTCCTGAACTGGCGTTTCTTTAATAATGGATTCTGTATAGTCTGCTTTTCTCTCAGATAACAATTTATTTATAAAAATAATAAATCTATATTTTAGTTTCGATTTTTATTAATAGGCGTCATATCTAATCAAGACTTAAACAAAGCTCTGAAAACCATTCCCTCTTCGTATGGAACAATGAAGACTTTTCACGTTATTCCTGGTAAAAACAAAGATAAGTTTTAATTTAATTGAAAGCTTATTTTTATATGACAAATACATTTTTTCAGTAATCTTTTCTAACAGTTAAAATAACCATGTGGCAGTGAACCAATGCAAAGTGAAAACTCAAATATGAGATTGCCCCCTGCCCCCCTCCAACATTGGTATAGTTTACTAATAAAAATTTTTAAATACAAGTATAGTTATATACTTTTAAGTTAGATATAATTAGAGGGATTTGAACTCAAACTTTCAAGCTTGTTTTAGTCTTCCACTCCATCTTACACAACCGATACGCATGAACGCATATATGTGGAAACGGTAAAGGATTTTCCAATATACATATTTTGTGCTGAACCAGCATTCATCAGTTGGTCCGGATCATTTTTACACATATATATATATATATAATCAGTGCTTAGTTTATGTTAAGATAGCAAATCTTCAAACTTTAATGAACAGGCCTCAATATTCTCAAACTCTTCAACCATCCATGACAACAAAAAGGGCTTTGAACATGCCACTATCAAATTTTCAATGATATAGCTGCTGAAGAGTTGGAGAGTGGAGAAGATTGAAACTTGTCCATTAAAATTTAAAGATTTTCTATCTTGATATAAACTGGGCACTGATTATATGTATGTGTGGGAGATGATGCTCGGGACCAAATGATAAGTGTGGTTTAGCACAAAATACTGATATTTGGAGATCAATTAGCTTTTTCACATGTACATGGTCATGTGTATTGGTTGTATAAGAGGGAGTAGATGATTAAAGGAAGGTCGAAAGTCTGAGTTGAATTCTCTCTAATTACTCCAATTTTTAACATTTTTCTTTTACCCTGATTTTATATTAAATATATTTCCAATAAATCAACGATATAATAGAGGATATCTTTACATAACAGTAATAATAATCATACTAAAAAAAAACCTCTTTTTGGCACATAATTAAATGCTTAAATTCAGTCAATTTAATAGTTACTATCAAACCATTTAAAGTTTATCCATTAAATTGACTGAATTTAAACAATAAATTTGTTTGTTTGGAATATGTATTTTTATAAATTAATACTGAATAAATTTTAAATTTCATTAATTTTTTTAAATATATTAATTTTTACAGAAAATAATTTCATTTTTAAAAATTAACTTCAAATAAAAGATTATTAATATTTTAGTTAATATCATAATTACATTTAATCTTCTGTGAAAAGATGAAAATTTAAATAATACATCAAAATTGTCACAATGGAGATACATTCTTTTATATACATGAGAAAAAGGGTTTTTAATTGGACTTGTATTTATTTCTATCTATTAGTAAGAAATATCGTATTGACATCTAACTTTTAAATAGTTTTGTCAGAAAGTTAAATATTATATATATATGTACGGTATGTCCCAGTAATTGGCTCATCTTCCTTGCTGTATGAAATAACATCTCTGAATTAATATGTGTATTACACAAGTAATATAGTTTAGCTATTCTCCACAAAAATTTTAAAGCAAGAGAATATCTGGATCACACATTAAAACATAAAATGTAAGAAACAATAACAACTTTCTCCATACAATAATGCCATCTAGTGCAAGCCATAGTAATCAATGGATGCTAGAAGGTTTCTGCATCAAAATCCCTATCTAGTGTCTACTAATCCAATATCCTCAGACTGGCTCCTAGCTTGTGGCCTTTGTCATTGAGAAACCTCACATCATGGAGCAATACACCTCAATCTTTGAATCTAATGCCATAAGAAATGGTGATCATATAATGAAATATCAAAATGTGTTCCTTACCTTATCCCATGCACTAACATTAATTTTTATTTTAATTTAGATAAAACTGCTACTGAAATGTTGGAAATGATTCAAACTTTGCAAAGCAATAAAACCATGAGTTGGAACAATACTTTCAAGTGTTTTTCAAGCTTTTGTGATATCAGGAGAGCTCTGAAGATGACCGACAAAGGTATGAAACATAGTGATACATTGTATGTAGTAACTTAAAAGCCAGAAAATGTTTGTGGCGAATAGCAAATTATCTTGCTATATAATGCATATGCTGATTCAGAAAGGTAGAGTAAGCAGCTGAAAAAAAAAAAACAGCCAACTTTTTATTGGTACACACTATATATATAATACGAAAAAAAATCACAACTTAAATATATATGCAATATTAAAATAGTAAATGCTGTTGCAGTAAGTAATACACACTCCCACTTCAAAACATTCAACAATATAATAAGAAAGTGTTTCTACTTTCCTATTGGTTCTTTTTGTATATAAAGAAGATTGTCTTGAATATTTGCAAAGAGCGTGAATATTACTCAATCCAATTATTGATTATTATCATATTGTTGAATATTGAAGAGGAAGTGTGTATTATTTACTATAACAGCATGTTCTTATTGTTTAAAAGAGGTTGCCTTGACAACAGTTTGAAATTATTGATTGTTATTGATATTGGGATTGTCTAAATGTTGACTAGTTTTGAATGATGTATATATAGCATTCATGATGTGAATTCCAGAAATATTTGTAAACTTTTAAGACTTTCTTTATTTAAATATAGAACGAATACTTAATTTTGAATTTAAATGAAAAAAAATAGAATGCACCCCTCAATATTTAATAGTACTAAGTAAACTACAGCAATGTAATTTGTGGGAGTTTATTACAGTATTTGCTATTTATAGTAATGGAAGAAAAATCGTAAAACAGTCTCCATTCTTTTGAGAATACTACTAAAGCTAAATGAAGAAGATATTTTTTAAAATAATAATATATGTTAAAGAACTATCTTTAGAGATCAGTGTTTGGAGTCTGTAAATTTTATATCGTACCTGTACAGGATTCACCCTTAGTGATAGAAATAAGACTTTTCTCACTTTTATTACCAGTTGAGAACAACATTCTACAGGTGGATGCATTGATGAAGAATTTATATGCATAACTGTTTAATGGAAATAGAATTTGAACTTTATTTATTGTTGCTAAGCAACCTAATTAAATAATTTATCAATAAAATACACATTTTTTTCTATAGTTTGCAATATTTTTCTGCTATGTAAAGCTTTGCAAATTTTACTTTCTTTACAAGATTTAAATACATGAAAGAACACACACGTTATTTTATACATAAATAATACTGTAATTTGTTTTATATATATGTCAAATGCATTGACCGGGAAGCGAGCCCAGGCCAGCTACTTGGAAGGCAACTATGCTAACCGTTAGGCCACCAACGTTTGACTATTGTAACTTGTTTTGCACCAAATTATATCGGTAATTACAAGTATTTCATAATAGCTTATAAAAATCAATCAATCAACATTGTTCTATCCTATGGACAGGTTCAGAGGGCAGTCACCTCATGCATTTCTATATTTCATTCTATCCACTGCCAAGAGTTTCCATTCCATATATCTTTTTCCATTTCTTATATTATTCAGCAAGCTTAACCTTTTCATTCTTTCTTTTTGTTTCCATTTCCCATCCCCTCTGAAACATCCTTCTTTAAACTACTCTTTCTTCTTAATATATATCCAATCCAGTTTCTCTTTCTATCTCTAATTTACTCACTCAGTTTTTTCTCATTTACTCTATACAAAACGGCCACATTTATCAGTTTATTTATCCAGCAATTATTCTCTACTCGTCTTCATAATCACATTTCAAAAGTCTCTAATCTGGTCTCAATTTTTTACTCATTGTTCGCGTTTGACAATCATAAAATAATACACTTCACCTGTAACAATTAATCTTTTTCTTAATTTTCTATTCAAAGGTCCACAAAATATTTTCATTTAATAAATGTCTCATTTGCTAATGCTATTTTTCTTTTAATTTCACCTTTGCTTCTTCCATCCTCAGTCAACAAACTACCCAAGTGTCTAAATCCATTCATCTGTTGAATTATCTTATCGTAAATATTAACTTCTATTGTTTTTGTATTCCTTCCCATCCGTTAAAGTTGGGTTTTCTCAACATTAATTTTTTTTACATATTCTATACATCCTCTAATTTATTCAACACACTCTGGATATTTTTTTAATCCTAGGCTTATATAAAATATTCTATATAAGCTTATATATATTGAATAATATCCGAGTTCAAACTCATTTCAATTTCATTAGTATATTTTAAGTATTAATCATTCTTATTAAAATATTCATAACTTGATTTCATTAATTTTTAGCTAGATTTGATCTTAAATAAGAATTTAAAATTTAATTTGATGGTATTTAATTACCCTCTTGCTACCAGAATAAAATATCTATACAATTTATAAAGTTCAGTTAAGAATTAAAATGTATAAAGCAATCCGAGATATAATTTTAATATCAATAAGTTATTATTAAACCAGGAAATTTACTGTATTTACATTAGTTTCATGTTTTTATATATGATTACTTTTATTAATTGTTTAAATTTTTCTTTTATTTTAAAATAGATTTTTTTTTAAAGCGATATAAAAAAAAAAAAAATCATTCTTTAAAAAATTTTGAAACAGCATATGTTTTATTGAAATAACAATATCTCCATATATTTATTAAGTTGATCATGCAGAAAAAAAAGACCTATAAAATACTGTACTTAGTAGGCATAGATGTAGTGAGTTTAGAGGTTAATATACAAATTGTTTTCGTATCTGAAAAAAAAAAAGAAGGTAAATATATATTATTTATTCTTTTATCATACTGATAATAATGTTATCTACGTAGCATACATAATACTTTACATGTGAATTATCAATAAATAGCATATACAAATGCAAAACTCTCACAGTTGCGCCACTCAGTGCAAGCCAGAGTAATCAATGGATGCAGAATGGTGATCATGTGATGAAATAGCATATACATGGATTTCAAGGAATATATTTATAAATTTATAATAAATGTAATTCCAAACTATATTAGTTTAGTGGTATTCAAGTATCTTCATCTAAATAATATTTCTGTAGTGTAATTTTCACTACCCCACTCTCACACAAAGTAGAGAATGATTTCTATCCACTTTTGATATAGTGAAATTATACTACAGAAATATTATTCATTATTGAATAATCTCTAGTTTAATGAATGACTAATAAAAATTATTAATATATCTTCATCTAAATTTATCTCTGTTTTAAAGTTTGTATAAGGAAAATTTTTAATTATTTTAAATAATATTTATAAAGTAGTAATTTATTGGAATTGATACAAGTAAATTTTTAACAATGACGTTTTAATTGTTTTATTTATTTCTTCCAAGTCGTTGTTATAGTGGATGATATTCAGATTATGTACATAAAATTATCCACTTCCTGCCCTGAGTGGATTGGTGGAGTTGATCAAAAATTCAACTTTTCATTACTGTTGTTCAAATGTCATATGCCCCTCTGAGAAACTAACTGACTTTTTGATATGATCTATTTTTTTCCAATTCTTGTTCACACAACATTCACAGACAATATGAAGCTGTTACTTATTATACTGATCAGCTTTAAAACAGGCAAAACTCTCCATACAGTACTGCCACTCAGTGCAAGCCAGAGTAATCAATGGATGCCAGAAGGCTTGTGCATAAAATCCACATCCAGTGCCTACTCATTCAATATCCCCAGACTAGTTTCTGGCTTGTGATCTTTGTCAATGAGAAGTCTTGGATCTGAGAACACTGCACCTAAATCTTAGGATCTAAGGCAACCCTCCAGCAGCCACTTTTTATCTCTGTTTAACTACAAAACTACGAGTCTTAAATTGAAAACACAATATTTTCAATCCAAGCTCATTAGCTTATATAGTCATATAGGTCTGAACTCAGTTCAGTACCTATACATTTTGGTATCTTTGGTTCTTTAATAATCATAGCCATCACTATCCTAGGCAAGATTGGTTTTGAGCCAATAAACATCACATGATCACCATTTCTTATACTTGCTTATAACTGTTCTTAAAACAGGCAAGACTCTTCATACAGTATTGCCACTCAGTGCAAGCCAGAGTGGCACTACTGTATGGAGAGTTTTGCCTGTTTTAATAACAGTTATAAGTAAGCATAAAAAATGCTGATCATGTGATGTTTATTGGCTGATCAGCTTTGTTTGGTGCAGTGTTAAAGAGACAGATTCTTCATTTAAGATCTATGGGTTGTGCCCACTTCTCATGCTTGAACTTTTCATGAACTTCCAAATAATAAGGCCATTCAATTATTTATTTAACATAATATTAATTTTACTAAAATTAATTCATCCGCTTACCATTAGAATGTCTAACTTTAATTCAAAAATTAACAATTGCAATTCATTGGGTGTCACAAAAAATATGATTACCAGGAGATTAAATATAGTGGAGATAGTTGACACCTGACTTTTTCCAAGCTGGATCTTTAAAATCCTTTAAGATAACAAAATAAAACAATTTTAGATAAATTAATTGCCATCTAAAATTAATTGCCTTGATTAAAGAATTGTATCAATACCGAATTTTTCAATAATTTCTTATCTTAGTTGATTGTGGAATATTTCAATAAAAATGTAAAGCCTTTCTGATTTCCTGACATCAATGAGACAACCATGAAGTAATATAAACTGGACTGGACGTTTTGCTAAAACGGATGGCAGTAGATAAATAAATGAAGTCTTAAACTAAATCCTAAAAGATTTTTAAAAATACTGTAAGAAATCAGATGTGAGATAGACAGATAAGGTGATTTTCTGGCAATACAAAGGAGAGATCTCAAAAAAGAAATTCCCAAATAAATTTTGAGAGACCTTATTTTGTGGTGGATCAATAATGGTTGGAAATGTCTTGATTGACTTTTGTAACCATCATAATAATATGTTTATGAATGTTTTTATTATTGTAAATGTTTCTATTATTAGCTTTGCATTCAAAGTTATTTTTCTTTATATTAAGAATTACTAATATGGCTGTTTTGGATATCAGTTACAATTAATTTATTTGTCTTGGGTAAATTCCACCAACTATATCCATAAGTAAATATTTATTTCCAAATCAAATAAACTATCAGGGTTAAAACCCCTGTCTTTACTATGATGGTGAAGCCATGATATATGTTGTATCATCAGACACTATTTCAATTATATGCTATCCAAATATAAAATATAAATAAACAAAAAAAAGTATGATATAATAGCAACCATTTTGCCATCTTAGACAGCTGTATGCAATCATGTTTATTAATAACTTTTCTTTGGCTTATTCACTTTGACGTATGTAGTATTGCAGATAAAACATTTTCTAAGCATAAAGCTAAAAGGTTCATGATTCATAAAGTATTTTACTTAAGCAATAAAAAAAATAATCGCAAATTATTCTTATATTGCAACAAAAAGCTTAAAGTTTGAAAAGTTAAAACGATAATCTGAAATAAGTAATGGCAAGTAGAAGTAATTGTGTAAATTCCAAAGTTGATATGCACTTAAAAACATCAAACCAACTAGAAAGACCATAGTCTGCTAATAACTAAGATTGCTACAAAATTATTGAGCAAAAAAAATATCAAACAGAGTGTATTTAATTGTGATAAAAGTCTGATATTTCACTATTTAAAAAAAAAATAAACATACAGCATAGTTTCTTATTAAACCACAAAACATCATATGATCACCATTCTCTATGTGTACACAAGCTGTTAAAACAGAGAGAAACTTTCCACACAGTAGTGTCACCCAGTGTAATCCAGAGTAATCAATAAATGCAAGATTTGTGCATAAAATCTCTATCTAGTACCTACTCATCCAATATCTTCCGACTGGTTTCTAGCTTGTGGCTTTCATCAGTGAGGAGCTTGGATTTGAGAGCACTGCATTTAGATCTTAGGATTTAATGCAATCTTCCAGCAGTCACCTTTTTGGGTAACCATAAAGCTACAAGTCCAAAATCAAAAAACATTTCTGAACTCGTTCTTTAACATCCACAGTCACCTGTATCACATTGGGCAGGATTGGTTATTTTTATTTTTTGAGTGAACGCAAATGAATAAGAACACAGCAAATAAATATACAAATATGTTCTCTCAACTTATTACTAATAACTGCATTCTTTAAAAATTTTGTTTATATTATAATTTTAATTTATATATGCTTAATATATACATAGAAAGATGCATGTGTTGAAAAGTATTGCACAATTGCAATTCAATAAACAATATGCATTCTAATGTAATCAAAATCAATAAATTATTAGCCATTATGTGCAGTGCATGATGTACAGGAGAGATTTGGAATAACATATAGCAGATATTATGGCTGCACCATATCTCTAAACCAGAAGTTTTTCTGTATAGCATTTATCACAATATTGAAGTACTTAAATTGCCTTAAAAACAATTTCAGCTTTACATTGGAATGGAAGCCTATAACCAGAAGCTTTGCTTCATTGCAAGGATTTTTCCCCTATTAACATAATGTAAAAAGTCTACAATACTATCTATGTTTTCACACCACTCCCGTCTTTATGAAATGTATCTTACTCAGTAACAGGTTATTAAAGGCTCTGTACCATTTTTATACACTTTTATGTTTAGCAATATGGAAGCTAAGATCATGTGATATCTTGCTCATGTGATGCCTTCTTGGTTTATACAGTTTCTGGGCAAAGGATAAAAACTTGTAATCATTTTACAATCCAGGTGAAACCTTGCATACCTGTGTATGCCTGATGACAATATATTTTTGTAAAGTTTGCAAACAATTTTAGCAAAAAATTAATCAGAAATTTATTTTTTTAATCTTATATGAAATGTTGGTGCTAACAACATCTAATGACACTTTTTTGTAATTTAAAATTGAATAACTCATTAAAAATCAACTGAGATTATTCAGTGTTACATATATCACAGGTATGAGATAACATGGATAGTTGAGGGTCGTGTGAAAGTCTGAGTTCAAACCCCCTATATATTACATATATAAGTGCAGATATGAAAAAAAAGGTCTGTACTGTAGAAAAAAATTCATATTTTAAAAAAATTTAAAGTAAGTTTTTCTTCACACAAATGTACTAAAAAGTAAAAAAAAAAATTTTTTAAACTTTTGCAAATAAAAGTATGGGTTATATTTTACATAACTAGAAATTAGATATATATTTTTTCATATACATAGTAACAAAATGATGAAAAATATTAAATTGTAATTCTTGCTTGATAAGAGATCTGTATAAATTTATAGAAAATAGAATTAAGACTATTTTTCATCATGAGCGTCCCCAAGCTTTTATTTGTGAAACTAAAGAAAATTTATTTTTTTACTTTCTAATGCATTTTTGTGAAAAAAAGCATTTCTTTAATTTTTTAAAAATATTTTTCATTACTGATAGTCATTTGTTAGACTATATCAGACCAATGTAAATTAATTACTGAAGTATATTGAAAACAATATTTTGGAAGCATGAGAATAATAGAAAACATATGCATATAAATAGATTATAATTTTTCCGAAAAGCAATCCAAGACTAAACTCTTAGAAGTGTGAGTGGATTTGGACTGACAGACCTAAAAGTGAATGCTTGTCCATTATAAAAACTTTATTATCTACTGCTGAAATCACTTACTAAAAGCAGAGTATAAATGAAGTATAAATGGATATTCTTTTGATATATTCTAAATATTTTAATAGTATTCCTTGAGACTGATAATGTACATTTGATGTAGTTAAAACTTTTTCAAAATGAATTTAAAAACCAAATGTATTTTAAAAACTATAATAGTTTTTTGTATTTCTGTGAGTTACTTTGAATTCTCTCAAATTCTGATATTTTCCATTGTTACACCTGGTGGAAAGTTTTGGAAATGCTCAACTTTTCACTTCTGTATTCAATTTTTATTTTATAATAAGTCAATAAATTGGGCCTGACTTCTTTTTAATTTAATTTTATGGTAATAGTATGAATACTGAACCCTACCGTCTGATGGTGCTCTTTTTCACCGAATTCACATCAATATACCAATTCATGGGCTGTATGTTTACATAATATTATGGTAAAAGTTTTTTTTTTTCAACAGGTTTTTATTTTTTTGTCAGCGATGGTAAATCACTAAAGTTTTTTTTTTATTACATAATATTATGGTAAAAGATTTTTTTTTTCAACCGGTTTTTTTTTCCGTCGGTGATGGTAAACCACCAAAATTTTTTTTTTTTTATTCCACCCGGGTTTTTTTTGGTTTTTAATAAACAAATACTTTGTTTTTAGATGGTCTAGAAGTGTTGGCTTGTTTGTAAATTAATGACTAACTGTCCGTAGGTTTCTTTACATAATATTACTTACAGTAAACCAATTTTTTTTTTCACACTTTTTTTTTTGGTTTGTTTTTTTAAGAAACAAACACTTTGTTTTTAGATGGTGTCGATTAACACTCTGTCAGTTTGTTTACACAAAAATACAGTGACAACACTTTGTTGTTTTTAGATGGTGGGGGGGGGGGGTTGGTTGTTTGCTTTTAATTTATCTTCTTTTTTTTTTGTTTGATGTTTTGATTTGCTGAAAGACTTCAACATTTCGGTACTTTTGAATAAACCAACACTTCATTTTTAAGAAGGTGGAGGGAAGAGGGGTTGTTTTGATTTTGAATTGTCGTCTTTTTATTTTTTTTTAGTTAATTTATTACGAGGCTTTTTTTGTCAAATCTTTATGCTACAGAAAGCTTTATATGATAGCGAAAAGTTCTTCCTTAATTTTTTGGGCCTTTAATTTTAAAAAAAGACATAAACAGTTTGTTTTTAAAGAACACTTTTTTTTTAAGCCGGGGGAGGTGGGGAAGGTTTGTTTTGATTTCTAATTATCAACTTCTTTTTGGATTTTCTTTTTGAACATTTTATTATGTTACTGCACAGTTCTTTATTATTATTATTATTTTTTTGGTGGGGCCTTTTGAATAAACTCTTAAACACTTCTCTTTTTTTTTGGTATAATAAAATATTACCTACTTTAACTGTTAATGAAACTTATCAAATATTACCCCTACCTACTTTATAATCATGTGAACAACAAAAACAACAACAAGTTTCCCCATAAAATAATTTATTAAATCAAAAAGAAGCGAAACTTTGTACAAGTTGTGAACCAAAACAAGTAAAAAAAAACACCACCATTTTCGGGGGCATAAAAAACAGCAGCCAAAATTAACATGCAAATAAAATAACAGGGAAGCCTCAAAGCTGTAAGTAACAGGATTTTGGAGCCTTTGAACCAACTTCCCTTACACAGATCTACATAGGTATGCTTGCAGGAGTTTCTCTTTCTGGGAAAACACAATATTGTGCATCTACTTGTGTGGCTGGCCAGCAATTCACTCAGCTTTGACCAATTCAGACAACTTGCAGATGACATTTTACAGTTCTCACACGGATTCGGGCATTTGTGCACAAAATTGGAAAAAAACTCTGCTGAAAAGAAGAACCTTTTCAAGTTGTGTGCAGTTCAAAAGTGTAGGGAAGCATGTGTGACAACATGACAATTATTAATATGGAATAGTAATTCCACTACGCTTTCTAAAAAATTTCCAACAATGAATTTTTGCAGTTTCACCTCTTTCAAATATGGCCACCATCAAATCAGACCATAGCGAGAGTTCAAGAGTGCTCACTTGATGGATACTGTCGCAAGGCAATGGGTGTAGTATTTCATTACATAATCATAGAATACATCACCTTCAGGTGGCCTGTTATGGCTCATAAAACATCTCTTGTACTGTCAGCCATAAGTTAAGGCTGCTAAATGGTATATTGATGTGCGTTTTGTGAAAAACAGCGCCAAGTATTTATACTATTACCAATTTTATAATTGAATAATATTCTAAAAAAATCATATTTAAATTTTACAATTATTTAAAAACTGAATTGTAAATATAAACACAAAAATATAAATGTCACTTACAATGTCAGTATAAGTACTCTTTCAGAAAATGAACTAATTCTTTTCCATTTTGAGTTTTTTTTTAAATGTGAATGAATAAATGTGGATTTGTGATAACTATCAAATTCTGCTTTAAAATATATTTATTTTACAATTATTGAAATATTTGGAAAAAAAAATCTAATTTGCCAATGATTTTCATGTAAAGCAACATCAAGGAGAAAAGGATGCTTTTAAAAGAAATCTTTATTTCAAAAACAATATAATAAAGAATACTGGTATTTGCTGACTGACTATATGATACTAATTTCTTCAGATATTTTTTAAATTAAAAGTTATTAAAAAGCAGTGCAGGGAAATTTATTTTATTAAAGAAATCTTACTTTAATACACGTTAACATAATAGTAAAATAGAGATCTAAAGTTGGAGAACTACTATGCTTTTTCTGAGGGAAATACCCAACAATTCTCAACAAATAAAAATTATCAAGTTAATTAAAAAATTATTGGGTTGTCAGCGAAAAAGAATACTTATAAAAAATAAAACAACTTATAAATCAGTACTAATGGTGTATATATGAAGAAAACATTTAAAATATTAAATACAGTCTTAATATGTTTTCCTGAAGGTTTGTGGTGATAATGTTTTAATTGTATCTTTATATTGGACTATTTCAATCATCTAATATGAGTATTAAATGCCTTTGGCAGAATAGCTGTTGGTTAGAGTGTTACCTTAAAATTCAATACTCAAGCATCTAAGGGTCCAGGTTCGAATCCTATATTAGTACCTTCACTGGTCAGGCCAGCAACACCTGAAGAAGAGGGGAGAATAATACCTCTCAAAACATTGTGTTTACATTAACCTGTTGGCTGTGCTATTACTAACAGTTGAATGTATTTGGAATATTTAAATAAAGTAAATGTTTTTAAAGACATTCAATACTCATATTAGATGATGGAAATAAACCAATATAAAAATACAACAGTCTTAATGTGTTTTCAGGGCTGAGCATTCTTGCCAAAAACAACAGTTATATTCAAAATAACTAATGGAAACCCAAAATCAAATAATGTTCCGTTTACTGCATTTTGGAATATGCACATTTAAATGCATAATTTTGTATTTTTAGTGGATGTTGTTTTGATTATAGCAATAACCTTTGACCCGAACAATGAAAATGCACTGACTTTCTATAATACTTTTTCAATGTTTTCTCTGCATAAGTATTGCTTTTATTTCGTTTATAAAAATGCTAATGTAAATATCATATTATTGAGATTAAACAATGGCTGATAAAGATGGGCCAACTGATGAGTGCTGGTTCAGCACGAAATGCATCTTGGGGGTCATTTGTCTTTTATTATATCTTTATTTAAGTGAATTTAAAAAGAATGGGAAAGTATGGAGATGTTTATTATATCTATAGGGTAAACACTTGATATATATATATAAACGAAATTATATTAGATTTTTATTTTATACTGCAACAATTGTAATAGAGTCAACTAAGCATAGATAGTCTCAAAAATATATCGACTACGCGTAGATGAAGTCATAATAATTTGATATTCTGGAAATTCTTAGTATTACTAATCATTTTTAATAATTTGATATTCTGGAAATTCTTAGTATTACTAATCATTTTTAGATTCGGAATTATCATATCATTATTAGTCAAAATGAATGCTTTAAACTTTAATTAAAAATGAATATATCTTTTATTATTAAACGCAATCACATGGTACAATTAATTCAACTCACTTTCACTTGTGGGTACTTTGAGATTGGCGCTGCTGTGACATAACGACCATAATTATTCTAAGTTCTCGAATTATTATTCTAAGTTCTCGAATTATTCTAACAGTTTAGATTAATTTTTTAAAAAGATTAGCAAACTTTATATTTAAAAAATGAGTTTTTGAATTCAACTAAATTTTAAAAAATTATTATTAATGCGAACTTTATGTTTAAAAAATTTGAATTCAAGTTAATTTTAAAAAATTATTATGAATATGATATAACTAAAACATGTTTTGGATAAAAAAAATTAGTAAATAAAAGCAATTTTTGACTTACTGTTTATTTAATTCAAATCTTTTATTTAGATCTTATTCACAATATTTTTTAAAAATTAACTTGAATTCAAAAATTCATTTTTTAAATATAACGTTAGCTAAAACAGGCAAAACTCTCCATACAGCAGCGATCATGTGATGTTCAGTGGTTTAACGTTAGCTAAACCTAAAATAACACTTCAGACGCAATGAAAATATATTCTCAAAGTTGATATATATGTAATGTATAGGGTATATGAGCACAGACTTTCACATGACCCACCACTCTCCACACTATCTCATAACACTGACATACTTGAACACATGTATGTTGAAAAGATAAATAATCACCAATATACGTATTTCATGCTAATCCAGCAATCATCAGTTGGTCCAGATTACCATATCCACACATAAATGCTATATTTAAGTGCTCAGATATATATTAAGATAGCCAATCCTCATACTTTAATGGACTTATAGCATATATGTGTGGAGATGGTAATCTAGACCAACTGATGATTGCTGTTTTAGCATGAAATACATATATTGGTGATTATTTATCTTTTCAACATATATGTGTTCAAGTATATCAGTGTTATGAGATAGTGTGGAGAGTGGTGGGTCATGTGAAAGTCTGTGCTCATATACCCTATATATTACATATATAGACACAGGTATATAATAAGCCTGTGTGTTTAAGTTATTACATAGTAGAGATGTCTGCCCATCCCTTGTATAGGTATTAAATGGATTATGTCCTGTACATGAGGGGTCAGATTGACCTTAGGTCAACATGGGTGTGACAAGAATCTCAGCTTCAGGGTGGCCTTTGAGCATTCCATCATCAGATTTTCAATTGGATGGATGGTGGAAGAGTTGGAGTGTGGAGTAGATTGAAGCCTGTCCGTTAAAGTATGAGGATTGGCTATCTTAATATATATCTGAGCACTTATAGCACATATGTGTGGAAATGGTAATCTGGACCAACTGATGATTGCTGGTTTAGCATGAAATATGTATAGTGGTGATTATTTATCTTTTCAACATATATGTGTTCAAGTATTTCAGTGTTATGAGATAGTGTGGAGAGTGGTGGGTCGTGTGTGTGAAAGTCTGTACTCATATGCCCTATATATTACATATATAGACACAGGTATGTAATAAGCCTGTGTGTTTAAGTTATCTCAAAGTCAGAATAATTACGATTGCTCAATTATGTTGCAGCAGTGCCAATCCCAAAGTACCACTTGTGTTATAGTATAGCATATTTCAATATGTTTAACATTAAATGTTTTTGATAGCCATTACGTACTAATTTTTTTAAAGCCAGATGACTATTATTAGGAATACATTTATACATACCATAAACAATAAAAAGCATAATAGAAAAAGTAGTGTTCAGAAAATTTTTGAGATTGCCATAGAAACAAGTAAGATAATGCCTTCGCACAAATAGTATGATTAAAGTTAACTCATTTGAGTCATAAAGTGAGGCAAGTGGTTGATTTCCCTATGTATCACTTTATGCACCAAATTGGAACAGCGTTAAAATGCTATTGCTATATCTAGCTGTTAGAGAATGCACTTCCATGAGTGCAAATATATATATAACACACTTCCACATGTGTGTTAATAATGACTAATGGTTAATTTTAAAGTAAACTTTAATTATACGATCCCTTAAATGTTTAGTTATTTACACATATGTATAATTATTACATCAATGGCCCGAAGGCATAATAATAAAGATCAATACGACCTTTAAAAAATCCTAGCTGACTCTTGTCATGTTCGAAGGCCAGTTCTCTGCACTTGAAGTCACTGTGGAAAAGGAAGCATTCTGCTCAAATATATATCCATCTACACAGATGGATTCCATCGCTTCGTATTGAAATAGTTCATTGTTTTCAAATCCCAGAAATGATTGGCTGGTCCTCTGCACATCATCTCAGGTGATTATTTCCGTATGCATCATACAGGCAATTAAACATCATCTTTGCCTTTAATTAAATGGTAATTTTTGTAGATTGTTGTTATCTAAAAAGAATTCATTCGTATTCCTTTTAATTGTTTCATTTGCTTAATGACATTTCTACTGCACTAATTAGATCATTGTTTACTTTTAGAATTTAATCTTTTTTACCTAATTTCTACTTAAAAAGAATATATCTTTAAAAGTTCTTAAATATTTTTACTTGTAACTTTTTCTGTCTAAAGTTTCTACATGTATATATGTGTAAGCGTGAGAATATAAACATACACATACATAACAGGTATTATATTCGAACATATATATATATTCTATTACATATAGAATGCCCATATTTCGTCAGGGCCTAACCAGAACACAACAACAATAAAAAATTCATTGCAGATTATTCTATATTTCAGGATGAAATTAAAAAGTCACAAAACACACACATATAAACACATTTACACTACAACAATATACTCAAATATAAACAAAAGCAAAGGATAATTGTTTGGATACATATATTATCTATCAAAACCAAATGACAAATTGAAATCACTTATTACTAACGTATGAAAATAATAAGATGCTACTTCCATTTTGGGAAAATTACTGATTAACCAATCAAAAAATTAATTATGAAATATTATATGAATAAATATTAATTTGAAATAAAGTTAAAATAATAAAAAAAAGTAGTTAAGAAAACTGGGACAAATAATTGCTCTGAAAGAATATGTCGGGACAAAAGAGATAAAACGGGACAAATCCAGGAAAACTGGAACAAATCTAGGAAAACCGGAACAAATCCGGGAAAACAGGATATATGGACACCCTCATTTACATCCATTGGTTTGTTCAATAGATCATTTTAAAAAAGCTTTTTAAATGATTTTATCTCGAGTGCCAAAATGGCCAAGCCCTGTGAGACGATCCCATTTTGTCCAAAATTAATCAGATTCTTTACAAATATTTTACTTATTGCATATATATATAAGCATACACATCAATAGAAAATTTAATGCTAAAGAATTAATTATTACAGAATTAAAATTTTAAATGCCTCTCCACCAGCATTCTAGAGAATTTAAATGGCATTAAATTTTACTTAATAACATATTCTTATCATAAGATTACATTGTAATTTTAAAAATATTCCTAACTTTATCTAAATAACATGTTCTATTCAGATAAGAGTTAAATTTTCAATTAAATACAAATTGCAGTTTTAATTGATAATTTTAAATATCGTAATGAACATTCTACATCTATAATTGCATTTTATTTTTACAAAAAAAAAAATCCTGTCTTTACATAAAAGTTCTTTAATAATCATTATGCAATATTTTTCCTCTTCTAGTGGTTTTAATCATCTATTAAATAAGATAGAGAGGAAACTAGAAGAGAGCTTTTTGAAAAATTACATCAGTAGTTGGCTGTTATCTCCGCCATCTGTTGAGTAATAAAATAAGTTAAAATGAAATTTAATCAGATTAAAATCCACTTTTTTAAATATCAAAGATTATGTAAGATTAAAATTTTTACATTTGAATGACAATTGAAAAATATAAAGATTATTTTTAAAATGCAAATCTATTGTAAATGACACAACATGTGTGAACTTTTTTTTTAATCAAATAATTTAGAAAATTAAAGATATTTGATAAAAGTTGCGAAATGCGTACGTTATGTAAATCAAACGTTTTGATTTTTTAAATATCTAATTAATATAAATGATATCTAATGACAAATAGATGAATTAAATAACAAGTCGATACTGTAGAGAGGTTTTATTTTGAATTAATCATTTAGTTTTGCTGTTATGTTGATTTTTTAAGTTTCCAAAGTTTCTTAAATCATTATAAAGTTCTAAAATCGTATAAATATGATTTGAGAGATCACATTTGAAAGTTATCTAGTAAAAATTATTATTTTTTAAAAAATAAAAAATCATTCAAATTATTCAGAGTATAGGGTGTGTGGGTATAGACTTAAAACAAAGCTTGGAAAAGGCAATAGAACCATATCAGAATAAAAAAATACAGATTTAGTGAATGTTACAGATGATTTAAGATACTGAAGACAACATTTTAAAAGCATTCCAATGGACAAAGTGAAGACATAAAGCTTTTTCTTTTTCTCACAAAAATGTTTAAAATATAAACAATTCCCCTTTGCGCAATTTTGGAATTGAACTACTAAACATCGCATCATCACCATTCTTTTTGATTACACAAGCTATTTATAACACATGGGTAAAACTCTCCATACAGTAGCGCCACTCAGTTGCACTAGATCCTAAGATCTAAATGCAGTGCTCTCAGATCCAAGGCTCCTCACTGATAAAAGCCACAAGCTAGAAACTAGTCTGGGATATTGGATAAGTAGACACTAGATAGGGATTTTATGCAAAAATCTTCCTGCATCCATTGATTACTCTGGTTTACACTGAGGGATGAGAGTTTTGCCTTTATATAAACAGCTTGTGTAAGCATAAAGAATGGTGATCATGTGATGTTTAGTCATTTAATACCAATCCTGCCCAATAGGATTATGATGACTATAGGTATTAAAGCACCGGACACCAAAATGTATGGATGCGAACTGAGTTCAGATCTATATCATCATAAAAGCTAATGAGCTCGAATTGAATACATTATTGTGTTTTCACTTTGAACTCAAAGCTTTATAGTTAGCTAATAAGGTAAAGGAAGGCTGATAGGTGCAGTGCTCTCAGATTCAAGACTCCTCACTGATGAAAGCCGCAAGCTAAAAACCAGTTTGGGAATAATGGATGAGTAGGCACTACATAGGGATTTTATGCAAAAACCTTCTTGCATTCATTGGTTAGTCTGGCTTACACTAGGTGGCATTACTATATGGTTGTATATTGTCAACGGATAAGGGGGATTTACATGTGAAGGTCATGGAGTTGACAAAGATTATGCTGTGGAAATAGGATGGAGCAGATTATGGGAAAACTTAGGGTGGAGAATGGAAAGGGAAGGTAAAGTGGCTAACAGGTTTCTCTGGGCATAGCTGTTGAGAGATTCCTGACTCCGTATAAGGAGAAGTCACAGTGCATCACATCATGTCATCTTATATTATTAAGCAATTAAACATTTTTAAAGTTGCCTTAAGAAAAGATTCTTTAACAATAATTTCTTTATACTTTCTGAGCATGCTTTCAGCCATTAAAGCCAGAATCAAAGCACTTGTGAATGGGAGGATGGGTTATAGTATTTAAATTGCAAACCAATTATTTAAATTACTAATTTAATATTCCAGATTTTAGATAGTTGAATGCCATTCTTTCTTGCTGATTGCATGGAGATTGTTAGAAATAAGCCACATCTTTTATCTTTCTCTTTCTGTTGTCACATTCAGAACATGTGTTGATCTTTATTGGGTGAAAAGTGTGGTCAAATCCTTGCTCATGCTCTAAAAAGACCGATTTATTTTTGGGAACTTTTTTTTTCATGTTTGTATGTGTACTAGTGTTGTGCAATTCTAGTGGTAATATTTGTGCATGCAAGAATCTCCGTAGTATACCACACTACAAGAGGCATTACTTCATCTTAATTTATATACTATTTGGGGGTTTGATCCTGTGTCAATATATCCTTTGTATTGTTTAATAATCTATTTAAATTAGATGAGTTCTCAAAGTAATGTTGGGTTACGACATATTTTTTTTCCATTTTCTGTGACAGCGTTGGTATATAAGGCAGACTTATCCAAGTATCTGTGTACTGTAAAGATATGTTTTATTTTAAGTTTTTGATTGTAGCAATTAATATAATGTAATTATAACCTATATTATATAAATCCTTAACATATGCATCAGTATAAGCTTTTCATAATATAATATACCATATACTCTACAATTTTATTAGCTTTTCAGTATGTCTCACACTTGTAACGGTTTAAGTTTCTGTTGAGGAAGGCTTAAACCTGGCTAATTTGTGTTCTTTGTGTAAGAGATTGACGGTAATTGCCCCCAGAATTTTTAAGGTCTTGCTGAACATTTTGTAATACAAATATCTATCATTTCACTAAACCCAAGAGTCTAAAAGATTGAGATTATTAAGAGGTATTTTCAAGTTCAGTAATCCATTATAATGATGTTTTTTATGCTACGTCTTCATTTATATCATTAATTCATTCTTCCAGTGCACATATCAATATGTCATCCACATACCATTTGTAAATTAAATTAAATTTGTTAACAAAGTATCCAGGAATAACTGTCTCTTTGAACTTGGTTAATATAATGCTGCAAATAATGCCACTGATATTCAAACCCATGGACCAGCCATTGACCAACTTGAAGTATTTGAGTGTGATAATACCATTATCAATCCATTTTAATATGATAATGATGAGTTCACCCTTGTTGGGATTATATTCTATTCTAGCCTTTCATGAATTAGATTGATTGTTTACATGGTACAAACCCATATAGCAGTTATATCTATAGAAGTGAATTTGTAAATATAGTTTATTTTATATGTGTTCATATATTGAACAAGTTTGAAGGAGGACTAGATTGTATATTTTCCAAAATCTAGATGCACTTTAAGCCACTCAGCAATAGTTTTAGTGGATTTGTAATAATAAGACACTCAAAAATCGATCATCAGGCACAGGAGATAATTTGTTTTGTGTAATTTTATATTAGCAAATAACTGTGAGGAATCACTGCAGTCAGATACATATTTAAATATTCCAGTCTATCAAGTGCCTTACCACAATGCCTGCTTAGTATTGATGTAATAAATCTGTCATTCATAGACTTCTTAATACATTTATATACCCTCAAACTTTAACATACGAATTTGAATGGGGGCTTTTTCAATGTAGTCATTATTTATTAAGATAAATCTATTTCCTTTATCTTCTTTAAGATAAATGATATTATTGTTTTACATATACCTTTTGGCATCTTCTATCTTCTTGGCCCCACAATCTGTCCGATGATAATTTCCTTCCGAGAGTTATCCTTATATTTCACTTCAATATCTGCAATTACCTCAAGGTGTGGATTTTTCCAAACATCTCTAACAAATTTTGAGCCATATCCAAGCATAGTCTCTCAGTTCCGATTCACAGTTGGCTATCTTTGAGATTGACCAGGCTTTCTTACATGCTATTCTCTTTCTTAGGGCAACATTCAAAAATGGCGGTATATATCTATTACAAATAGCATAAGAAGAGAAGAAAAAACTGTGATGATTAAACATTAGATAAGCATGATAGTATCCTGATAACAGTTTGTTTTATTTTCCATTCATTTTTGTTGAATCAATTATTTATTAATTATATTGAAATACTGTAGTAATCATAATTTAATCTTCTGTTTACATAAATATGGGTAAAATCACTTACACCTATCCACCCACCTTTCAAAAGAATTTTACATATCATTATCATTTTTACCCATTACTAACTTACTTCAGGATGAAGTTCTCTCCAAGTTTAATTCAGTTTTTCTCATTCTTAGTCCCTCTTCACATCATTTCTCATCAATACATTTCGCTTGCCTCTCTATACTTGGTTTACCACACTGTACTTTACATTTCCTACTATGAAGTGAATAAATTTCCAAATTCATTAAGTCTGGTGAAGCATATCTATTAAAAACCTTTCTTTTCAAACATGTAGGCATATTTCTTTTTAATATTAAGTTATTTCTAACAAAAAGATTCCATTAAAATTTAAATCTACGATTAATTTCATTCACTATCTTTCCATCCATTCTTGCTAGCTTCTTCAGATTTATGATAATCGATCGTTGATTTTCTTACTTTTATCTGATAATTCTTGCAACATTTTCCGAAGCTCGGAAGCAATTGCAAAAACAATTATCTCATCTATAAAATCTAGATGACTTGTGAATTTCTATTTATTTTTGCTTCTTTAGTTTCCAATTTTAATCCACGAATTATTTCTCACAAAACTGCTATAAAAAGTTTTGGAGATGTAGAATCACCATATCATATATCCTTCTCAATGTTAACCTTCTGACTTAACACCATGCAATCTTATCATAGCTGTTGCATTTTGGTATATATTCTTCCGAATATAGTGATATCCCAAGTCTATATTTTGATGGTACAAAGTTTTACAATAACAATTTTTCTATTCCTTCGTCCTCTTTTGAGATATCAATAATAATTCTAACTTTGCAATATTTCATCTTTTTAGCATTTTAGAAGACGTACTAAGTGTAGAGTACTAATTGTAGAAGATATTTTGCTTTTTATTCTTTATTATTATATGTTTCTTTGTAGAATTCTTCCACACATTTCATGATATCTGTCTGAAGGTTTGTAATGATGGTATATTATAAAAAGTGATATGTTGGCCTATTTCCATCATTTATGAGTAAATGTTGATGTATGCCTATAAGCACAGTGACAATATTCGCTTAGAAGTTTTTCCGCACATTTAGATCCTTGAATATTGAATTTAAGACAAACGCTCCACTAACTGAGCTATTCTCTCAAAGGCAACATATAGTAGAAATTTGATATATTTATATGAGGGTTCAAATCCTCCTGAATCCTTCAATTTTTTTTAATGAGGCTAATTAGTTTTATTTATTTTTTCCTAAGAGCAAGATTAATTAGAAGCTTCCATACATTGTGTATTACCATACTGGGTTGACTTATATAATTATTTACCATTGCCATATGAGCAGCTTCCTTGAATTTTCTTCTATGCATTTTTTCCTCTTTATCCAATATTTTTGCATTTTCCCAATTAAACATATGGTCATTAGTACATACATGATCTGCTATGGTAAACACATCTGTTTTTTCTCTTTTAACCATTAGTTTGTGCTCTTTCAATTGCTATTTGTGTGTTATTACTAACAAGTTGTTTGTATTTGGAAAGTTTAAATAAAGTTTACAATTTTCTATACATTAAAGTTTACAATTTTCTTTGCATTCAACATTCACTCATAAATAATGGAAACATATCACATCTTATTTCATGACATCATCTCTTTTGCTGAAATAACTTTTCTTCTAATATTAAGACACTGTTCTATACTTATGTGTTGTTTGTTCTATACTTATATGTTGTTTGTTTTCTTTTATAGCTTTCTTTGCCAATTCACAGTTATATATTTTTTATATCATTATTAAGTCTTTTTTATTCCATTTTGTAGAACTTCAGATGTTCAATTGTTTCAACAGGTTATTTTTTAATATTTTTATACTCTTTATTTTCTTCATTGAATAACTTTGATACCTTTTTGAAGCAGATATCTTTTTTGCGATTGTTAGAAGGATATCAGTTTACTTCTTATTGACGTCATCGGTCAAGTCTGGACTGCCTTCAAGGTCTGTCCAGTATTTTAAAATAGTGAGCATGTTGTAATTTCATGTTGTATTTTAAATGTGTTGTAATGTTTCTGAAATTAAAAATATCATTTGTCAATACTATCTTTCTTAAACCATATAGATCACATGTTCGTCATTCTTTATGCTTACCCGAGCTGTTTTCACAGAGGCAAAACTCTCAAAGTTTTACAGTTAGCAACAAAAGTAGAAGGTGGCTGCTGGAGGATTGCATTAGATCATAAGATCTAGGTGCAGTGCTCTCATATCCAAGGCTCCTCACTGATGAAAGCCATAAGTTAGAAACTAAGCCCGGGGATATTAGATGAGTAAGCACTAGATAGGTATTTTATGCACAACCCTTCCTTCATTCATTGATTACTCTGGCTTGCACTGAGTGGTGATATTGTATAAAGAGTTTGTACTATCTTTCTTAATAGTTTGTGACATTAGTTTTGCATTAACATGTATTTTATTCATTATTAATTGATGATCATTTTCTATATTGAATCAATAAGAACATTAAAATCTTGAAGTATACATTTCCTGTTAATCAAGTTTAGAGAATTCCCTCAAATGGCTTTTTTGTCAAAGAAAGAATCCATACTATACAGTTTTCCTTTTTCTGCAAACTCCATACATCTGTGTCCTCTTTCAATTCTGCCAACATAACCAAATTTACTCGCAGCACTTTTATTTTTCAATTCTTTTCCAATTCTGTCATTAAATTCTACAATACTGATGCTGTGATCAAAAGGGTTTTATATGTCTACATAAAAATCCTTTATTTTTTCATCACAATGAGAATTTGTTGAGGCATAAACCTGAATCATCTGCAATTGGTATCTTCCATTAAATTGAATAACTAATCAAACTATTCTGTTTGATATATGATCAATCTCCACAATGATATTCTTTCATTTTTTTATCCGTAATAAATTTCATTCCACATGTGTTTCTAATATTTGGGCTTTTACGCACCTCTACTTTTCAAATCAACTGAACTTTCACTTTATCTTCTGACTTCACAAAGTCCAACAATATCCCATTTAATATTAGACATTTCTTCCTCCAGTTTCATGAAACTTCTTTCATGAAAATGATGTTTTTGTAGACCCTTAAATATCAGATGGTAGCCTGGGGACCATAATCTGGGGATTACTAGCACTGCCTTCAGCTTCAATCACTGTCTTGGCTGATGACTTTAAATCTCCTGAAAATAATAGCCATAATTTAGTTTTGTCTATCATGATTATAAATATTTTTAAAAAAAGATCATTCACATCCACATTCATCCTGTCAGCAAGAAAACCCAATTGACAAATCATTTAAGAACTATCTGGCAATTATGAAGACTAAGGTGTTTCTTGGTAATTCCAGAAAACTCATCACACTGGCCAATGCATATTGGTAAGCAATTCAACTACATTTGTTTACTATATGGCTAATCATATCATAATAATAGCTGTAACAACAAGAATTTATGGAATGTATGTTAATAATTGAAATGAGCAAAAAGTTCACACTTTGTGGCTAATTATTCCAATGTATAAATATATGAAATGCACGAACACACACAGCTGAAAATAAAGAAATCTTAATACTGTAGATTGAATATATATATATCCAAGTATGTAGCTAAGCATTTTCGAGGGTCGAGGTCCTCATATTCATAGCCATCTTGTAAATAAATAGGTTGGTTAAAAGCGACACGATCTTAAGAGAAAAATAAGAAAGCTTACTTTATCGCTAAAGATAACAACTCTATAAACAGAAAAGACTCTTGTTATAAGTTCTTCAGAAAATGGAATACATAACTACCTCATTTACATAAATTTGCATCGCTCTTAACCAACCTATTTATTTACAAGATGGCTTTGAATATGAGGACCTTGACCCTCGAAAATGCTTAGATACATACTTGGATATATATATTTAGTTTATATCAATCTATAGTATTAAGATTTCTTTATCTTCAGCTTTGTGTATTTGTGAGTTTAAGTGCATTTTATATATTTATACATTGGAATGTATTTAGAAATTTGTCCTCCTCTATTTTTTTAAGGTCTCAAAGAGTAATCAAAGTGTTTCTTCCCAGTTAACTACAAACTCCCTTCTTTATCCATATATATATATATAATATTTACATATATGTATATTGTCTATACTAAACAATGTATTTAAAAGAGACTTGAACTCAGACTTTCAAACACCCCACAGTCATCCAATCCATTTCATAGACCTAATATACATGTCCACATACATGTGAAAAAAATAATATAATTTGAGCAGTGATTATATATATATATATGACAATAGATGGCGTTCTACCAAAAACACCATCAAGCGTATGTTTGTTTACATAAACGTCAGAGCAAGCATTCACTATCTCTAACTTTAGTTCCACCTTCAGATCATGATTTCAAGCTATTTGCTATCATCAGTGAAGGACAGGAATAAGAAACTAGATCTAAACACAAACTCTGAGCGTTTATGAAACAGTTTCTATTCAGCTTGCAAGCATGAATCTTTTAGACACGTAATGTCTTCAAACTCAGCATAGCAAGCCAGATAGCTATATGGGTCTGATGTCAGTTCAGCATCACCACATAGTAGAAGCCTCTGCAATATATATCATTGCAAGAAAGACCTCAAAGGTACATTTATGAAAAACAAAAAGCAAGTTAAAACTTGCTAATGCTTGTATTTATGACAATAGATAGCGTTCTACCAAAAACACCGTCAAGCGTATGTTTGTTTACATAAACGTCAGAGCAAGCATTCACTATCTCTAACTTTAGTTCCACCTTCAGATCATGGTTTCAAACTATTTGCTATCATCAGTGAAGGACAGGAATAAGAAACTAGATCTAAACACAAACTCTGAGCTTTTATGAAATAGTTTCTATTCAGCTTGCAAGCGTGAATCTTTTAGACACGTAATGTCTTCAAACTCAGCATAGCAAGCCAGATAGCTATATGGGTCTGATATCAGTTCAGCATTGCCACATAGTAGAAGCCTCTGCAATATATAGCAAATAGCTTGAAATCATGATCTGAAGGTGGAACTAAAGTTAGAGATAGTGAATGCTTGCTCTGACATTTATGTAAACAAACATACGCTTGACGGTGTTTTTGGTAGAATGCCATCTATTGTCATAAAAACAAGCATTAGCAAATTTTAACTTGCTTTTTGTTTTTCATAAATGTACCTTTGAGGTCTTTCTTGCAATGATATATATTGCAGAGGCTTCTATGTGGTGATGCTGAACTGATATCAGACCCATATAGCTATCTGGCTTGCTATGCTGAGTTTGAAGACATTACGTGTCTAAAAGATTCACGCTTGCAAGCTGAATAGAAACTGTATTCATAAATGCTCAGAGTTCGTGTTTAGATCTAGTTTCTTATTCCTGTCCTTCACTGACGATAGCAAATAGCTTGAAATCATGATCTGAAGGTGGAACTAAAGTTAGAGATAGTGAATGCTTTCTCTGACATTTATGTAAACAAACATACGCTTGATGGTGTTTTTGGTAAAACGCCATCTATTGTCATAAATACAAGCGTTAGCAAGTTTTAACTTGCTTTTTGTTTTTCATATATATAGGAGGTGGTGATCTGGACCAACTGATGAGTGCTGGTTCAACATTGTAACGTTTATTTATATACATTGCAAATATATTGGCATTTGGTAAAAGCTAGAAAATAAAAGTAAATTTAGATTTTTTTTTTGACTAATTTTTTTTAAAAAAAATAACGTACAATGAAAGTTAAATTCTTTCGTTTTTTTTTTATGTAATTAGAAATAAAAGTTAGAATTGGAGAGAACAAGTCTAGATAAGAGAAAGTAAAAATATTTCAACTAATTAAAGATGGCAGAATTATGCTGAAAAAAATAGAGACTTTGTAACATAAATTTTATAAAGAATATATAAGATTATCAACGGATATTTTGACAAACAAAAGATATGTGCAGAAGTTGGAAAACTGGGCCTCTAGAGAGTATAAAAGGCAGAGATCAGTTTGAAGGACATCTTGTTCGTTGGTTTCTCTAGTTGGTCTTGGATAACAATAATATATCCAAGATCACTCTACGCTGAAGTAATTCGGCATGTCAGAGTGAACCGGAGCTTCTGAAGACATCGTGCCTGAAGATGCATACCAAAAAAGCTTTCATGACCGACTAGGAGAATGGACCACAAGATCAAATAATAACCAAAAGGCCGAGCTCATTCTACCCAAAAAACTATGCATAGTTATCTACTACTGAATTCCCAAAACTTACCGGTAAGTAATGCTTCATTACTCCTGATTGTGACCAAATTAAATGTTTTCAAACAATTTTTAAAAATATGTTTAAACAATCCCGATAGAGACATTAATCTTCTTGTGCAAGGGACATTCATTTTAGGAACTTTCTAGAAGAAATTTGGAAGTGAACTGTAATTGTGAAATTGTTTTTTTATTAATTGATTTACGTCTGAATTTTGTTCTCACCAATTTATTTGATTAATAATTTCCTTTAACATTTTTTTTTAATACCAATTTTCATTGGTGCGTTATTAATAATAGTTATTACTTTTTATTATTAAATCTATTAGTAGTTTAATAAGATTTAAAAATGTAATTTTCCTTTGCCAATATGTTTGAATAAGCCCAGGAATAATAATCTTAAAAAAATAATTCTCGTTACGGTATGATGTAATACCGATTAGTTTAAAAGTATTTTTTTTTATTTGTGAGATGTTATATGACGATTTCAGCGAATTCTTAGGAATTCTGGCGCCCAGATTAAATAAATTGAAAGCTGATTTCGTCAATAGCACAATTCTCAACAATTAATAGGCCGAGTTGGTTAGGAAATATAGCTATGTTTTTAGAATAGAAATATAACTTTCTTCTTTTTTGACATAGCTTGATCAACTCACGCGCAGTTTATATTAGCGTGTAGAGGCCTAGCAAAACGGAAAACATTATAGCATAAAATACAAATATTGGAGATAATTGATCTTTTCCACCATGTATGTGGTCATGTGCATCAGTTGTATGAGATGGAATGGATGGCTGTTGAGAGTTTGAAAGTCTGAGTTCAAGTCCCTTATAACTATATATATATTGAACCGGGTGGGAAAAAATCACTGATTCTCTAATTTAAAATCTCAATCTTAACTCCAGCTGTACTTTTACTACTGCAGTAGACCCGCCCTTCTAGCGGAGAAGTCAAATACCAAAGGTAGATGAGACCAACAGCACCTATAACCAGACTGAGGCTATACAAAGTATAACCTGCAGCCACATTTCCAGGCTACAGAACTCCTCAGCTGCTAAATTCAAACCCCTACAATCCAAAGCATTTTTATTTGTTTGGAAGTAAAACCTCAGCCATCGGATAATCATGTCATATAATCAGCATGCCTAGACAACAGGTATCCCAAGCTAGCTCATTTCACAATTGTGGGAAAGACAAAGAAAGCTTTAATACACTAGCTCAACACTTATAATTAAATGTAATTTAATCTGTTATTAAAGCAGTTATAAGAGAGAGAACTGACCAAACAATATTAAGCAAACAAAAGATTTATTTAAACACAATTTTAATTAAAACACTCTAAAATAAAACAGTATCAATTTAAATATACACACACATTAAGATATACTATAATAGGAATTCAAGAAAAAACTTAAAGCTTTACACATATTAAATATGTTATGTAAATAAGCATTTATTTTTATAGTGCTATGTTTTATAAATTGTAATACATTAAAGATCAGCCTTTCAAGCTACTGTGCATGCACTTTCTATGAGTGTTAATAATAAATGAATACTTTCACTCCCAACACAAGATATAGTATTTATGAAAGAATAAAATGAATCCACTTATTCTTTTAGACCCAAATGCTTATATGGGAAAATCTTAACTACTGGAAGTGAAAGCGTGAGGTTAGACCACTCACTTTAAATTACTATTTACAATGTCTGAATGAATGATGTCAACGAAAATACATACATATTAAGATATAACTCCATGTAATAATTTATCGAAGCAACTTAAAGATTACTATGGTTATGGCTATTAGAGTTCATTAGTCTTTTATTCGAATATGATTCAGTCTTCAAAATTTATATTTATCTAGGATTTTTGTGGATAACACAGTGCACTTTGTTGATCACCAACCGGTTGGCCTTTCCTTATCAGTTTAATGATTTTGCTTCTTGCTGATTTTCTACATTTCAATGGAAGAGAGATATGTGTGAATTTTCAGATCATACAGTTAACATGATTTCTAGATGGAGAACTGTTCCAAAGGACCGGGATTGAAGACTGGCCATACATCTCGATTACTGTCTAGCACTGCATGCTGCTATGTTGAGCTTTGGAAAATGTAAGTATACACACCTACATGCCTTGAAGTCTTCTCTTCTTTAAAAGCTCCTACACAAAAGCAATAATGAATACGACAGTACTATAATGTTATAATAATCTTAATAATAATAATTGAATGGACTTCTCGGTCTTTTTATACACTTCTTCCTTATTGTTATCATTCTCCTGTTTGATTTAATTAATTAATGTTTCCTTAATTAATTTTCTGCTTTAATCTAAATTCTTGCTTAGATTAATCTAATGTTCTGATAAGATACAGTTCTGAATCCCTTTCCTTTGTCTCTAAATTCTTGCTTAGATTAATCTAATGTTCTGATAAGATACAGTTCTGAATCCCTTTCCTTTGTCTCTTTAAACAATGTAATTGGAATTATTTCATTTTTTTTATTTATCAGCCAAGCAATCTTTAAGTGGATTTAAATTTACAAGCTTTCTTTTTACATTTTAA
This sequence comes from Epiperipatus broadwayi, assembly GCA_028023455.1. Taxonomy (NCBI): domain Eukaryota; kingdom Metazoa; phylum Onychophora; class Udeonychophora; order Euonychophora; family Peripatidae; genus Epiperipatus; species Epiperipatus broadwayi. The sequence goes on from JAQFVV010012446.1 coordinate 2,642,070, forward strand.
TTCAATTTTCATTCTTTTTTTTAAATAAATAAAAAGAGTTAGTTTTACTTCCTACTTATAGTTACCCCCCCTCTTTCCTATTTGCTCTTTAAATATTAAAACTTTTTTTCTCTAAAAGATGACAAAATGCTTTGTTTTTAGTGAGTTGTGCTTAAAAGAAAAATTTTTAAAATATTTTATAACATATTTCCTGCTTATTAAAATTTAATCTTTTAAAATTTAATCTGATCATTTATTAATAAATAATTCCACATGTACTGCAAAATGTGTGTTCTTAAATCACATTCATTAGCAGTACAATATATATATTAATATTCTCATGGATAAATGTATTCATGAGATTATTTCTAGGAATTTCTGTGTAGTAAAAATTTAATAGCTAAATAGCTGACATTTCAGTACAATAACAAGTACTTTCTTCAGAGTATCTTCTTTCTTAAATCATAATATGTAGTGAGATTTAAAGTCGTTATTTTTTCCTTAGTTAGTTGAGAAGTTTCAAAAAATATTTTATCTTCCAGTAGTTTTTTCTGAATATTGTTAATTTTCTTCAATTCACACATCTCATTTATGGTCTTGGGTCTTTAAAATCATTTATGGTCTTGGGTCTTTAAAAGTTTCTATAACTTCCTTTAGCAGTCTCTAGTCATATTGTTCAATTTTTACAAGAATATGGATTTTATTAAAATTGATCTCACGATTAGTTAATTTTATGTATGAATAATTGGCTGATGAGTTGGATTTTTCTCTGACAAAATGTACTCTTCCTTTCTTATATTTATTCTATGATTAGTCAGTCCAATGCATGAAAGGGAACAAACTTCACATGGAATTTCATATACATCATGATGCTCCAAAGGAATTTTATCTTTAGGGCATGGAAATATTTCATTAATATTTTTAAATGTAGTGTAAACTATGTGGTTTTTATTTTTCTTTAAAACATTACCAAATTTTATGTTACTCTCTTTATATGTGGTAGAACTGTCTTAGTTTTAATTTCTGCAGCATTTCTATGATCAAAACCAAGCATTTTTTTTAGTAGTAGAGATATCTTGGGGAAAATGGCTAACATTCAGAAAACTCATGCATTTGTACCATAATTGAAATATTCTCTAATCCAGCATTAGATTTCTCTAGTTACCATATTTAGTTATATAGAAAATTGTCTGAAATAATCAGAATGAATAAAATTTATCTAAAGATATTCCAAAATTGATTAATATCACTAGTTGATATGACTGAGAGTTTTCTCAATTTAAGCATTATCAAAACTTATTCAAACAAATAAAAATTAGTAATAATGAATATTTCCAGTGCTTGATTATATGTAATACTTTTATATTAAGACTCATGCAACTATACTATAAGTAATTGAATACTCTCTAGCCCAGCATAAAACAATAATTTTTACATGAAAAGAGCAGCCATCTTTTCTTGTTATCTCATTTATTTATATAGAGGGTTGACTAAAACATTTAAAGCTCAAAAGAATGAATATTTAAAGCAAACATGCAATTTATCTATTAAAGATATTTCAAACTGATTGATACCATTAACTGATTTGTCTGAAACTTTTTTCCAATTTAAATATTGATAACACCGATTCAGACAAGTGAAGATATGTAATGAGAAATACATCCAGTATTTAATATATGTAATACTTTGAATTAAAACTCATGCAATTGTACCATAGGTAAATGAAATACTCTCTACCCCAGACATTTTCAAGTACCAATGATACTTATTGCAGTAGTCTTAATCTCATAATATTACATACCTTAGGCACTGGAAGTATTCTTTTTACATATCTTCGCAGATATATCAACTAGTCATATCAATCAATTTAAAATATCTTTTAAATTACATGATTAATTTAAATATTCATTCTTTCTGGTCTGCTTCAGACAATTCTTTATATAAATAATAAGATAACAAGAGAAGATGGCTGTTTTTTCTTGTAAAAATTATTGCCCTATTCAGAACTAGAGAGTATTTTAAATACCTATAGCACAATTGCATGAATATTAATTTAAAGTACTATATATGTTGAATACTTGAAGTGTTCTTTATTATATATTACAAAAAATCAAGTCAGATCTCACATGATCTAATTTAAACAAGCTTGTATTACAAATGTTATATAAAGAGCTCGCAAATAAGCTCTTAACAAGCTTTGCAGAATATCTCTAACCCCTGACTGGTTTCTGCTACTGGTTTCCTCAATGAGGTGCTAGGATATTCAAGCATTAATATATGGTGTGTCTGAACTTAGTTTAGTCCCATATGGCTATTTAAGTTAGATAGCTGGATTTCAAGACATATGGGTATCTGAAAATTTCAGATTTTTTACTCAATAGTTATCCATTAGATAAAGTGATAGGCTTGTCCTGGTATTTTTAATCTACTGCTTGAATATCCTAGCACTTCACTGAAATAGCCAGTAACAGAGACCGGTCTGGGGTTAGAGATATTCTGCAAAGCTTGTTAAGAGCTTATTTGTGAGCTCTTTATATAACATTTATATATATATATTGTACCTGCCCAGATTAGAGTTGTATATCACAGAATATATAAAGGAAGTTTATTGATCTTATTTAATTTCATTTCACTTGATCTAAGGATAATGGAGATGTTAAAGTATAAATGTTAACTAGATAACCACGGCACCTAATATTTTAAAATAATATTATTTATTATTAATATTAGCATCAAATCATAAATTGGTTATGATCAATTTTATGGAAAATATAAATAAGCGAATAGATAAATAAATACTGGAAAATAATTAAGTGAATCATAAAATAAATCAGTTGAATAAAATCATTATTATGTGTCCATTTTGTTATTACATTCACAATAACAACTTTCTTATCACAAAATTAAATATTTGATTTTTCATATATGTTTGTTTATTAGTTTGCTTATTGGAATATATTATTAAAAATATAAAAATATATATTTATTAAAAGGTATAAAAAATGTTAATATTTTTTTATTTTTGGTTGAAAATAAAAAATAATATTGAAATTGTAAAACAATTTTTTTTAATTGTATCAAATGTTGTCTAAAACTCTTTATTTTTATCCACTATAAAAAACAATTTTCTTACATCAAAGAGTTATCTTTGAGTATGATTGAAGAGTTGCCACAACAACATCGATATCAGCAAAGATGTTACAAATAGAACTAAAATGCTTTAACTCTATTCTTATAACTTCTGTCATTGTTAAGAACTAACACCTTCATCTTTAAAAATTATTAATTTTATTTTGAAAGTGATTAATTTCTAAAACCATGGAAGAATAAAAATGTAACTGTCTCCCTATTCAATTTGGGGAAGTTTGTCGATGAAATTCCAAGGAAAATGGCAAATGTATTATAACCCCCTCCCCCATCAAAATTCATCATATTGCAAGTAAGTTATAAAATATTCCATTATTAAAATCTGGAATTTCATCTATATATTTGTGATGAATACAAACGCCATGATGTATATATGGATGTCATATTTCTGATCAATGAATTTCACAAGATCGATTAATTCAACTTTTGTGATGTTAAGCAATTGAAATTTCACCTTATTGATTTGGAAAAATGTTAGCATCTAATACTCATTTGGATCGTAACTGAATTTTGTCAATGAAAGAATTATCATATATTATTACCAACAAAAAATAAATAAAGCCAGTGATGTACAGATTTTGCATCGACCAAGTTATCTCCTATTTTAAAAGGTTGAATATATTTATATACTTGAAAGAAAAATATTGGAATTTAAAAAGAAAATTAATTGAATTCAAATCCTTGATTATTATTATTCATGCTTGTCTTCTCTACTTCAAGAATTGTTTTTACGCATCAGAATCAGAAACAAGGAAACCAGGAGATACAATGGGCCAGTGGTAAAAAAAGGAATGAGACTTTTCACTTATATGATATCTCTATGTAGATTTTCTTAAATATATATATGTTTTGTCCATATTTCTATTTTAAAATACAGAATCAAATAATATATTGTAACAGGCACAGACGTCGTTACATTGTTTTTTTTTATTAGTAAACATGAAAAAAATAAAAGTTTGCAAATAAAACTTTTTTTTTTTTTAAGAATTAAAAATTGAAAATTAAAATTCTATACTAAACTCGTACCTATATAATCGCACAGATGAAAAAAATTATTAAAATAAAACCTTATTAAAAAAAAAAAAAAGTATTTTAAAACTAAATTGTCAGTAAAGATTTAAAAATAAAAATATATCTAAGTTTGTACAAAACAAATTAATTAATGTTATTGAAAAAATGGAAATGATTAATTTAATTAGTCAAATGTAAACTAGCCTTGGGCATTTAAATGTATAAGCAACGGTCAGATAGGAAAACAATAGAAACTAATAGCAAATGAGAGAAATCCATCGGGAAATCGGACCTCAATGGAAGGATCATCATCAACGATGACATAATGTCCATTGGATCCTAAAGGTAATATAAAAGGAAAAGTTTGGAAATTATTAGTTAGTTATTATTAAGAGTGGTGATATGTATTAGTGCGAAGTTGTGGGAGAAGGGATTGAAAAGATACACTCTTCAATCCCTTCAGTTTTGTTTAAAAAAAAAGAAATGACATCGTTTTCTACATTGAGGACCAGCCAAAGCAAAAGACCTCCGGATGAATAAATAAATCAGCCAACAGAATACTAATCTCTTTAGGACAGCGTGGGAATTCACATTCAAATGGCAAGCAACGGATAAAAGGAACGTTTTGAAATCGTAAGAACTTTTTAAACTCTCAGCTTTAAATATATATAATTAATGAACATTTCTAAACAATAAGAACTTTACTTCTAAACTTGTTCCATATTTTAAAAAAAAATAGAAATAGATTCCTATCTGACCAAACTAAATTATTTATTAATTAGGTATAATTTTATTTGATGTATTTCTTTTGTAAAATCATTTCCATTTTTTTTTTTTGTGTTCTTTTAATTTTTTATTATGATTTCTGTTTTTCGATAAATTAAACTATATAAATATTAAACTTAAGTCAGGTGTGAATGGCTATATAGATTTGTAAAGTTATATTAGGGGAGGGTAATCTTAGGTTATTCGTTTCATAGTTGAATTAGGTCAATGGATTAAATATATTGGTGTAATTAGTAGCTGTAGTACGAGATTTGCTACGAGCAGAATGGCTATTATACCCACACACACTCATTTTGCCTATGGAAGGAATTATAAGACAGAGACCACAGTTCCTTCCTATGGAGTTTTTTTTATTGCTTTCATCATCAGATAGATGTAATATTCCTATCTGATGAGAAGCAGTTTCTTCTCTTAACCTAATTGTGCTGCCGTATTCGTATTACATTGAACACATCGATATATCAGATGGATTGAAGTTTGGTTTGACTGCGAAACTTTGGCCTAAGGTTAAACAAGGATTGAATATTTTCTTTTCAAATGCAAATCTATGTAGTCTATTCATACTCGACACTCTAAATAAAGATGCATTAAATTTAAGTTGGGTACAGACGCTTGCATGGGTTCGTTACCAGTTAATTATGTTTTTGGTTTTCATATTTGATCAAAATATACTAGACATTCAGTAAATACTGATACCTTATGGTGAGTATCTAAGATGTATTTATGTCGGATGTCTTTTAAGTTATTGGTGTCTTGTGGCATCTTATGATGAATGCCATTGGGTTTCTTATAAATTTCCCTCTGCATTTCCATCAATGACTTTATATTTTGATCGTTTATGTTTACTTTGGAATGTTTTTGACCATGTAATCTATGTAACCGATCTATACTCAACATTTTAAAAACACATTTTATAAATCCATCTGTGCGAACTTAATTAAAATGTAAACTTATAATATTATAAAAATTAAAATGTAAATTTAAATTCTAAAATCATATTAAAATATAAAATAAACATACTAAAATAAAAATGTTAAATTTTATATATATGTGCGTAAATAAATGTTTGTATGTTAATTACTGGCAGTGGCTTATTTTATTCTTTTTTTAAAATATTCTTAGATAAGAATTTATTGTAAATATAAATCTCTGCTGTTCCACTGAGCTAGTGACAATAGGCTAACGACCGGATATCAAAATATATAAAATAAAATAATTTTTTTTTTTTGATTTACGTATCTGCCGACTTTATAAATTTTTCTACGTTCAAATGCCTAGATGGCGCCCTGTAGTGCAGATGACGTTAAGCTCACTATCTCCGGATCGTTATAATATATATATAAGTTATTATATAAGTCATTCAGACAATAAAAGGTCGGAGAGATTCATTTTTATTTAAACTCTTATCTGATGATATAGATTAATTAATGACCCGATATTTTCAAATATTCATTTTCTTTTAATTTAAAATTTAACTTGGGGATATTTATATAGAAGGGTTTAAATATAATAGATTTTCATGTTGATTTAATTATATAGAAATTATATTAATGAATAAATAAAAATCAATTTTATTTGATCACATTTTTTTTAATCATATATTCTATTTAAAGTCTAAGAAAGATATTTGGAAGTTCTCCTTCAGTTTATATATAGTATATGGTCATAAAACACACTTTTTGAGGTTCATATATATAATTATTATTCATTGTTGGCCTTTGTAGAATAATAGACTACCAAATTAATTAGATATATTCAAGAGAAATAATATTTGTACTTTTCAATTGGCTACAATTTTAGTCAATTGCCTATATTTGTTTTTTTTTTATTATTTTTGTTAATATCATTATTAATTCCTATTATAAATCAATAAATTTAAAGATAATTGAAATATGATAGACTTGTTTAATTGTTTTATAAGTATGCAAACCAATTTATAACAATAAATTTATAAACGATAAAATGAGCTGTCTGTATATAAATAACTTCTTTTTTTTTTTTAACTATTGAATCATAATCTAAAAATCAAACCTATATTGGTAAGTGAAATAGGGTTATATCCAAGTATATTTTATTATACAATTATTGTTAGGTCTAATTAGATATAAATTGTATATTGTCATTACATTAAAATAGTTGTTTGCTTTATGAGTTAAATATAAATAATTTTATTAGTTCATGGTTAATTATTAATCGCTTGCTTATCTTGCTCAATTATAAAGATCTTGATAGATTTTATTCTGTCATTAGTCAGAATGACCTGCCTTAATTATTTTTAAACTTTGAAAAAGATCGTAAATCGTATTAACTATTAAATCTTAATGTTTATCATTGACTTGAAATAGAAGCCAATAATGATTTTATATAGTTTAATCATTATAAAATCCATTTTAATAATTGATTTATGGAAGATTTAAAACAGATATATAGGATTAGTTGATCAAACAATGCAAAACTCTCCATACAGTAGTGCCACCCTGTGCTAACCAGAGTAATCAATGGATGCCAGAAGGCTTGTGCATAAAATCCTCATCTAGTGCCTACTCATCCAATATCCCCAGACTAGTTTATGGCTTGTGGCCTTCGTCAGTGAGGAGCTTCTGGCATCCATTGATTACTCTGTTTGACACAGGGTGGCACTACTGTATGGAGAGTTTTGCCTTGTTTATAAGAAATTATGTTCTAGTATAAGAGATGGTGATCATGTGATGATTAGTTGATCATGATTTAGTAAATATCCAATAGAAATCTACTGTATATTTGATATAAAGATATGATTGGGTATTAAAAATGCAAGACTATCTAATAGATTTATTAATAATGTGTTCTTGTAGAGTGTTTCATTTTGATATATAACTTCAGCAATAATTGTATATTGATATAAAGTAGAGCAGCGGTTCCCAACCTTTTTGCACTTAACAGCACATTCTATAATACTCGCCAGGTGGCGGGCACCATTTATTTTTTCAATGTAAATTTATAGTTGGATATTGTTAATAATACACATAATATACAAAAAAATATTTATTTCAAAAATAAAATTTTAACATTTGATTACAATATAATACAATAATTTATAAGAAATTTTAAAAATTAAAATTTGTATCGGATAAATAATTTTTTATTGTGTTCAGATAGTGACCTGGCACACATAAAATGGTCCGCGGGAAACATGGTGCCCGCAGGCATAGGGTTGGGGACCCCAGAAGTAGAGTATTGTTATGTTAATATTATTTAACATTTTATTAAACTTAATATAAAATTGATTAATGGTTTTATTTTATTTAAATATTAGAGATAGTGAAATTCTATAAAACATTCTCAAAATGTTATAATCATATAGGAACTAGTTTATTTAGGTAGGGAATATCATTAAATTTTAATTAATTTAGCTTGCACTTTACGCAAAAAAGTGAAGCTTGTCTCAATCTTCTTACAAGTTATATGGCTAAGCGCTTTCAGAGACTTGAGTCTCCATAATCATAGCCTACTTTTAACTGAAGTTTAGCTGTAGTTTATGTAAAATTTGTGCAAATTTTATAATGACCATTTTCTGGAGATTGCAAAGCACGATTCTTTCTGGTTTATTGCACAATTGTCATTTAATAAAACACGCCTCTTTAATTTTTCATTTCATATCATTATGTTCAGTGCACAGTGCCCTTGCCATATAACTTTAAGAAGATTGAGACAAGCTTCACTTTTGCATAAAGTGCAAGTTAAATTACTTACTACTCAAAAGTGAAGTAGAAAACTAGTATTTTATTAAATTTTAATGTAAATTTACATTACTATATGTGATATTTGATTAGTAAAATATATCAGGACTTAGTTATTTGTTGGTTTGAGTTTGGTTTCATTCAATTACAAATTAAATAGATATCTTACGTACATATCACTGTGTAGGCCAATGAAATATGATTTCACTGCTTATTGTAGTTTATTCTGGAATAATGAATAGATTTGGTGATAAGTGAGGTGATGATCTTGTTTGTTTTCTTTTGTTTTAAATTCTATCTGAACAAATTAGGTTTGGATAGAGATTGTTATCAATGTTTTACTTTAGTGTAGTAGACAATTTAAATAATTAGGTATTGTAAATATTGATATTGCATAGTGTAACTAATGACTGAGCTAGATAATTTTTTACAGGTTATAACAGAGTTGCTATTTATTGGTACATGTTTTGCTCTGTTATAGACAATTTAAGCCATAAGGGTATTTCTTCATTCTCTTTTAATTTTGTGTCAGCAATATCTATAGGGCAATTTATTTTGTTTCATGACATGCTGACCAAACCAACATAGAGGGAAAATGGGGTAGAAAATCAATTATTATCCCATCACAAAATGGCTCCCAACTCTATGGGGATATTAATTAAGAGGGTAGCATCATTATTAGATCCATTACAAAATGGCATTCAATGTTTTGGCTAGCTTTATATTATTAAATAGTGTCTCAATTCCTGAGGCATACTAAGTTTTTCTATTCTCATCCCATATTCTAATTTTTATTCTGTTACAATACATAAGTAGTCTTTTTGTGTTATACCATGTATAATTTTGTTTATTAAATTTCCGGCATTTCGACAAAATATTATTCATCACAGTCAAGATTAAGATCTTTATGAAGAATTGCTAGATCTTAAGTAATAATAAGATGGAGAATTATTACTTAAGATCTAATGTTCTTCATTAAGACTTTAACCTTCACAATGACAAATGATATTTCACTAAAATATAGGGAATTTAATAAACAAAATAATACATCGCAGCTGCCTTGTAAGCGCAGCTGCCTTGCAAGCAAGTAGTTGGTTGCAGACGGTTGTGGGTTCGCATTCTGGCCAATGCTATGACATATGAAAAAATTAATAATAATATATGGATTAACACAACAAAGACTTTATTTACAACATATAAATATAATAATAAATCGTGCTTTCACACTTCCAATGTAAAGCTATAACAACAAATTGAAAACTGGCTATGAATATGAGAAGTACATCTTCTTGAAAGCGCTTAGCCATTTAATTTAGTTTTCAATTTGTTGTTATAGCTTTACGTTGGAAGTGTGAAAGCACGATTTATTATTATATTGGACACACGTAAAGTATAAATATACAGGTTATTACTTAACATATAAATATGAAAATATTAAATATAACATATATACAAACATATTGTAATGATAATAAGGTGTACAAGAGAGAATTCCTGTTAATAATGCCAATTTATCAAGCAGTATAATGTGATTGGATATAAACATACTAGTATTCTATTTCTACGTTATTCTGGATTCCTAATTTTTTAAATTTATGTTAGGGTATTGATGATGATGATAATATTCCCTGGAATACTTTAAATTAATGATGGCCAACCTATGGCCTATCCATTAAATTTGGCACAGTGAAGTCCTGATTTTAAACAAAAAAAAAAGAAATTGATGATTAATGATAAACGTATTTAGGTTTATCAAAAATGTATGAAGTCAAGGTTGTGAGTGGAGCATGTTTCACGGTTGTAAATAAAGATGTGACAGTTCGCCATAGATAAATACTCTTCATGCAATAAAGATGTATATGAGAGCTGGTGACCTGGGCCAACTGATGAGTGCTAATTCAGCATGAAATACATCTTGGGAGTCATTTGTCTTTTATTATATCTTTATTTATATGAAAAATAAAAAAGAAAGAAGGAAGTATGGAGATTATTAAAATAGAATAAAAAGAATGATACTATAATCAAAAAATATTTTTTTATTAATAATTATAAATTCAAATATAGTAAGGCAAACTAAAAAAGATAAAAAAAAGTTTAATGTTTAATGTATAAAGAGACATTTCATACTTGTCTAATTTTAAGAATTCATGCAGAATAAGTTCATAATTGTTTAACTTTTATTTTGTAATTGTTTGTCCTTTTTAAACCTTTCACTTTTATTCCTTGCAACAATTATTTATATCAATGAAATAGACACAAAACAAAATGAAGTCGTATCCGATGATGTAAATTCAAAAAATATTATGCTTAAATAGGGCCAGTGCAAGAATACCTGATATCCCAAGGCAAAAAAAAAAATTAGGTGCACTTTATATTGCTTAAACATTATTATGAAAATTAAAAAAAAAAATTTAAGACTGCTATATATATATGGTTAATTTTATTATTTGTATAGAAAAAAAATACTACATCTTAAATATAAAACATCAAAAATTTATTCGTCAAGCGTTGGTGGCCTAGCGGTTAGCGTAGCAGCGGCCCGGATTCGCTTCCCAATCAACGCTTTGACATATTAATATATATATTGGTATTTTATTCTATTTTTAACTTTCACAAATGATAAACTTTATAAAATCTTGATATTTTAATTGTTTTTTTAACTCTATGTCTGAGAATAAGTAAAACAAATTAAAATACTAAATATACAGGATGTCCCAAAAGACTTTAGGACAAGAAAAAGTAACAAACTCTTGTAATGAATATTTTGTAAATAAAGATACATTTAGCTACAATTTCTCAATATTCTTATATACGGTGATTTTTGGGGTACCCTATATTTATTTATAATACTTAAATAATATTTAAATTAAATAGTATTTTGCTAAAATTAAAAACTCAAAAATATTGAACAATCTATCTTTTCTTTGTGTAGTGTACAGAATCATAACTTAGCATGACTAGGGTTTGCTTAATGACAAATTAACCTCATGCTTAACTCCAAACACCAAAAGTCTGGTGAAAACAAAATAGATTCAAACGTCAATAATATACTATAGACAAAAATCTATAGTACTTATGAAAAAAAATATTAAGTATTAATTATCCATAGCATACACCATTTTACACAAAAAACGATTCTTCTTCAATGTATAATATTTATTTCCAAAATTGTTAGCAATTTTTAATATAGAAAACAATATATATATATTTATTTTTAATCTATCTACATATATTTCTTTTACACACAGCCAAAACTCTCTATACAGTAGCGCCACTCAGTGCAAGCCAGAGTGATCAATGAATGCAAAAAGGTTTGGACATAAAATCCCTATCTAGTGCCTATTCATCCAATATCCCCAGACTAGTTTCTAGCTGTGGCTTTCATCAGTGAGGAGCCTTGGATCTGAGAGCACTGCAGCTACATCTAATGCAACCTTCCAGCAGCCACCGTTTACTTTTTCAGCTTTGAGTCCAAAATGAAATTATAATAATGTTTTCAGGTTAAGCTCATTAGTTTGTATCGTCATCCACACTTTTTGGTCTTTGGTTCCTTAATAACCACAGTCACCGTGTAATCATGTGATGTTTGATGGTTATACTTCTTTTCCCACAAATTTTTTTCATTTTCAGATGAAGTACAAAATCTGTTTATAAAAAAAGTTTTTTAAATTATATTTTAATGTATATATAACATACTGTGAATATTTATTTATTTATATCAATCTTAATCAATATATGTAAATAATATTTTATTGCTACAAACGCAGACGGTATTGAAATAAACTGAGAGAGTGCAAACCTCTCAAGCGTTTAGCCAATCAGATCGCAATACTGGGACAGAGAATTTAATAAGAAAATACAACAACACTTCCATTTATTACTAAATAAAATGCCTGTATAATTGGGTGCAATGATAGCGTATATACTTTGAAGCGTAAGGTCCTTGAATTAATTCCAGTTCTCACATTTCCAACAGTAGAACTTTTTAAGAACTCCGATCAATAAAGTTGTTTCATCATCATCATCATCATCATAAATAAAATAAAGAAATCATAACAAAAGCACAGAGATTTGTCAAAAGCACAGCCATATATTAATGGAGCAGAATTTTTTTTTAAAAAAGGCAAAAAAAAAAAATCATAATAAATTATTAAATTACTTACAGTGGAACCGACATATTTCTTTCAAGATCTCCCTCCCCCAGTGGATAGTGTGAATAGTGGACAATAGTTCATGCTTTGTTGCTTACAATTCTGTATTCTTTTTATATTAAAGTTTTCCTTAATGAATTATTTATTTTCTATTTATCAGATGAGTGAATTAACAGGGAAAAAATTAAATTCAGTCTAATACTATATACAAAAGCAACTATTTAGAATCTAAAAATTATTAGAAACAATTTTTGTTTGTTTCAGTTTAATTTAGCCGGGATCTCCCAACTTTATCAGAAATTTAAATATAAAGCAATATATCACATGATCACCATCTCATGCTAGCACATAACTGTGAGTAAACAGGCAAAAACTCTCCATATAGTAGTGTCACAAGCCAGAAACTAGTCTGGTGATATTGGATGAGTAGGCACTAGATAGGGATTTTATGCACAAGCCTTCTGGCATCCATTGATTACTCTGGTTAGCACAAGGTGGCACTACTATATGGAGAGTTTTCCTATTTATAAAGCAATATAAATAGTGAAAAAAATTTAATACTGCATATCAAGAATAAAAAACTGTTTAAAACTATTTAATTATATATACTGTAACAATAAGAAAGGGCTTGGTTGAGTCAAAATTGTAACAGTAAATAATGGTATGAGTTCCTCTCACTAATGTGCCAAGGATTTTGGGTGGCCAAATTTTAACAGTAAGTGGGATTTAGCTTCGTTTAATCATGACTTTAAATCTGAACACCATTATAAATTAATGAGATTTGATAATTAGTTAAAATGTAGAAACATTTTATTGAATCCGTAAAGTCCATTCACCTTTGAACGCATATTTTGATTGATTAAATAAATCATTATAAATTAACTATAAATTATTAATAATAATGATCTTATAAATTAGATAGCTTTTGTCCAATAAGAAAATTATGTGTAACCAAACTAACTAATTCACCTTAATAAATACATATACAAATGTGGGTGGGTGGTATAAGAATATATTATTTAAAGGTTAAATCAAATACCTGTTCTTCATTTTCTAAGTTTTGATGGAAAACACTAAGGAAAAGAAATTAAAACATCCGAAGCAAAAAAAAAAATTTCTTAATAATAATGTGTTTTGACCTTTCTCTTTATATTGTTTTTAAAATTTTGAAAAATTTTAAAAGTCTATATTTTATCTTCCAACTTGTTTCTTTGAGGATTCTGTTGTGAAGACGGGATATCAAGTAGGCTGAGCAGAATTTGCTTATCTAACATGCAATTTTAAAAGTTTGTTATCTATTAATTAAATGTCCACTTCTTTAAAATAACTAGAACAGGCGAGGCTAATCAACAGCTCTGGGAAATATTTTAACCAATCATGTTATTGATATTTCTTTCCAGAGATTTGGATAAGTTGTTTTCTTATGTTTTTTCTCCACTAAACATATATTTGGGATATGACTTTCTGACTGATGGACTGGTAAGTAATAAGCAAAAGGTATAATAAAACCTCAATCAACTTGACCTTTTTAGGCAGACATATTTGTCATTTGCAGATACACTATAATGATTTTCATTCTTAATGATTTAGCAATATTAATGAAACTACTAAAACAGTCAAAATAAGAGTCATAGATCACATGACCCTATTTTTTTAAGCTTGTAAGTTATAAACAATGAGGATTGCCAATTCCTCAACAAGCTTTTGATAAATGCTCAGCCAGAGAAAGCATTTAAAATATCTCTGTCAGGAACCCCTCCCCAAACCCCTGACCATGGTTTCATGCTTTGGCACTCCTCAGAGAGGGGTCAGGGTAGATCTAGAGTCTGAACCTACCCTGACACCTCTCTGAGGAGTGCCAAAGCATGAAACCATGGTCAGGAGTTTGGGGAGGGGTTCCTGACAGAGATATTTTAAATGCTTTCTCTGGCTAAGCATTTATCAAAAGCTTGTTGAGGAATTGGCAATCCTCATTGTTTAGTAAAACAGATTTCGCTGATTGAGCAGAAGAATAAGTAAGTAAAAATAAAGTAATACTACTACTACTAATAATGTCCTTTTCTCTATTCCCAATTATTTTGTCAGCATCTGCATACTGAAACAGTAAGATTCGTATTCGAATCTTAAGTTTCACCTTTTTCTGACGTCTCTCACTGACCGGTCTATCCCGCCCAAATTTAAACTTTTTGATATCGAATTGTGTGTGTAACAATATTAAAAAGGTATAAATATATGTAGAATTCAGCATAAACACACACACATTTCGATCTCAAATTAAACGCAATAAATAGGGATAAAATAATATAATTTAGATTTCTTTGAGTTATATAATTTTGTATAATTTTAATCATATATTTTGGATTATAAAGTTCGTATTTATTGCTTTGTTTAAATTTCATTTAATAATAATTCTAAAAATATCTGATGTAATATTTAATTAAAAGTTAAAATAATCTTATGTTCCCTTTTTGTTTTTGAAAATTAAAAGCATCGGTCAATGATAGATAATAGATTAATTAAAGAAAAATTCCCCAAAATATAATTAGTAAATGTAAAAAGTAAACAATAGAACGGCAGCTTTCTTTAATTAAAAAAAACCAACAAAATGCATTGATTATCCTCAGGGCAGATTAAGTAGAACCTAAAAATATCTTCACAAAAATGTGAAAGATCAAGATAAAAAAAAAGGCCATCTTAGACTTGCTGGAGACATTCACTTAAACTTTAGCTTTGCTCTCGATCACTGAGAGTCTCCAAAAATATAAAAATAATTTGTTCCTGCCAAGGTATGACCGAGTAAAGCACCTAGATTATTCTCCATCGGGAGATGGCCTATCGGATGCTGAACTTTCCATTGCCCGTCATAAATTCACCATGAAGATCTGCTGCCTGAAATAAATGAAAAAGCTGCTGCTGTTGTGAAATTAAATGAAATATCTAAATACAAGAAAGACTTGCCACTCGTGAACTTTTTGCTGCTAAACCAATGGAATCAGAAAACTTCTTATAAAACAGGTACCTGTCTGTGTTCAAACTCTAGAGTACTCTAATAATATGCTATAGCTATTCTTCATATTACTTATCTAAATTTATAAAATGTAAAACTATCATTTGTATAACTAAAATTGAATAATTAATTTAATATGTAAATTTCTCTAATAATCTAGCTTACCTCACTCTATCTGGGGTGCGTATTTCTATAATCTACATTTCTATCTATAGTTATTATTTAATTATTGCATGCTCATAAATATTTCAATTTTCAAAGTTTAAATCTATAATCGCTTAAAACAATGAATGCGTGTCAAATTTTCATTAATATTTACTTTCTTTAATAACTTAACTTTCATATAAATCGACACGCATTCAATGCTTCATTTATTGTAATGCAGGGGTCTACAACTTCGCAAATGGCTGACGTATTAGTTATAATAATTCCCAATTTATATATATGTTTTGTATTTACTAAATCATCATGAATAAATTCTAGAAAATCCCATTTCTTTGAGAGTCGCCAGAGTTCTTGAGTAAATGTTGGTAATGTAGGGCCAAGTCAGAAATCTACTTAAATCTCATCATAACCGTTTATACAGTATACATGTGTTACGTTTTAGAGACGCGATGACCCATTCCGCTGTGAAATTTCCGGATTCTTCAGGGTTGAAATTAACCCCAGTCGTCCTACACAAGCGGGCATAATGGGTGCTCCCGTAGGACTTGACAATGTCATGCAGCCAGCCGGCAAAACTGCGACACGGACCGCTTGTCCCTGGTTATGGTTATGTGACACCTTACTTCGTCGGGCCGATGGCAGAGACCAGCCCGACAGTTTTATAAACTCATTCGCGGCATTGCAGTTTCAATATACTGCCATTCCATATCGCCTTTCTAAAGCGTACCACATGTTCCTTTGCTCAATTCTATTATTCTATATATCACTCCGCCTCTGCATTATCTGCATAAATCACTCTCAAATAAATGTTTGCCCTTAGTTATAAATAAATATTTTAATTAAATAAATATATGTCTGCCATTACTCTTATAACCCATACTTTAGACTCTTGCATTGCAAAGGTATAAATCCCTCCAGGCATGCATTAGAAATACTTACTCGAGAATTTTAGGTAGCTAGATTACGCCTTCAAATAAATGTATTCCTTTTGTAAACATTTCAGTATCGGAAATACCGCTACTGAAATCCTCAATATAAAATAATGTCTAAATAAATAAATGTATTCTTTAAAATATAATCATGTCGCAAATTCCGCTACAGAAGCTTTGAATCCCTAAATATTATTAATAAATGTTTTATTAAAATGTATTAATAAATAATTTTAAACTATACGTCTGCAATTACGTTTCATTTATTCGATACCCATTCTATCTAATATTTCCTCGATTATGTAAATATGAATGTTTAATTAATATTAGTTTGATTATTGGCTAATTCGAGAATAAAATCATGAATCTCTTGCATCTCCCTGACCACCGTGCCTAAGGAAATATTTACTAATGTCGCATCAGATGCGTTGTTTCGTGGATTGTATTGTGGAACCGATAAACTATGTTCGAACTCAGTACCATGGGTGGCTTCGCTACTCGATGGTGCTGCTGTTCTGTATGGTGGTCGAATTCTGCACTATGTTTACGAGTCACACATTTTCTGACCGTTACAATACTATTTTTAGAATATCTGGATTCTCATGTCATGTACTGTCCAACTTTTATTGTTCTCCATATAGATTTCCACACACACTAAATAAGTTTTAAAATCTTCTCGCATCTAAATACAGCATTAAATATTTATATATTAAAAAATAATTTCAAAATAAATAATCTTAAATAAAATTTATGTACATAAAAAACTAATAAGGTATTCCTCCATCTTATTTATAAATTATCCACACATGCATATTAAAGTCTTTAATAGTAGTAATTCGATTAATAAATTAGTAATTTCTTTATTGCTATATTACTTTGCATTCCAACTATAAAATGTAAAGAAAATATTAATCTTAAACAAATAATAGTATGACAATTAAAACATTTAATTGACACACAAAACAAATATATATATATATAATTTCAAACAGAAATAAAATTGCGATAGTAGATTTCTTTAAAAAGATATATACATATTTTTACAATCATAAATAGGTAATATTTCTCCATTTATAATTTCAAAAATGTATTCATATAACTGTAAATATTAAAGAAGGTAGTTATTATAAATATATATTATTTATTTAGTTTTAAAATAAATAATAAATTTCCTTCCTTTTTTAAATTTTATTTCTAAACTATATACTTTAATGGTTAAACTGGGTTTCAATCCTTACAATATATACAGGCGATCCTTGACTTTTGCACCTCATCGGTTTTTGAAATGTGTATGAAAGTTGAAATGTGCAAAAATAGAGCAATGTAAAAAAAAAAACATCAAAAAGGATTTTCAAACTACATGTATATATATATATAGTGTACTGTGTGGTTTGTTTTTGACGTATCTTTTAAATAGATAGATTAATATTAATCATGCCGTAAAGGGCTAAGTACTCACTTTGACCGATCGGTAACTAATCAGGGATTTCATGAATATATTTAACATTAAATACTAGTATGTCCAAATCATATCCTCTAGTAATTATCACTCTGACATTTTACCAATAAAGACATGATTATATTTCCTGGCTAATCAAGTTCTCTTGGACTAATAGAAGTTTACTGTTATTAGCTATATATCTAATACAAAATAAAGATAATTTACTGACATTATGCATAAACGTTATGAATAAATAGTAAGTATAACATTTTCAGTTATTATCAGAGCTCTTAAAATCAAAGTCTTTATTCTTTTAATAATGTTCTACTAAGAATTGCGTAAATGCATTAATAAGTAAAGAATTACTAAGTTTTTATTCTCTTACTGAAATAGTTCTTTAGTTTCTGGCATCAGAATATGGTTTTAAAATATTTGCCATGATCATGGATTGGTCTGGTGTTACTACAGATGCATATGTATGTACAGATCTTTGGCATTACATACATGCGGTGGCGAACATTAGAATAGTACTATAACATTATCAGCAAGTATAATTAGCTAACGTGTAGGGAAGCTAACCCACACTTTCTCTTTCACTTCATCCAAGGTGAAAGTTTCTCCTTAGTTACACATATTGCTTATGTTTTTTACAATTTGTGCTTCTCAAAATATTCTAGCATTTGATGATATTAATTGTAATTATCATAAGATTAATCATAATAATCTGTTCTCCAGAGTTTCTCTTTTTATATCCTCCTCCACTCCACCTTAATTCTTTTCCTAAGAATTTCATTTTCACATTTATTTATTTTTTTACTAATTCTCTTAAAACTATTTTCAAAGTTTATATAACATTTCCCATTCCAACTTTAGTACTCCATAATGTTTCATAACTGAATGAATGGCATACTTCACAAAAAAAAAAAGAAAATATAAATAAAAAGTAAAATTATATTTGTGTATTCTTCAAATTCTTTCACTTCTTATATGATTAAAGTATACATTCCTCTAAAATAATGGTATTGTATATAGTTACTCAATCGCCATCTTTAATTAGAGCAAAAACATTCGCATTCTTTGTATAATTAAAGGCAATCAGATCGAATATCTATTTTAACTTAGATAAATACATTTTAAACCAGCAAGCATCACATGATCACATTGATTACTCTGTTTAGCACAGGTGGCACTACTATATAGAGTTTTGCTTTGCTTTGTTTATAAATACATTTTACATATATAATTCCGGGTGGTATCATACACATGTATATTTTATGATTTACTCAATATAATAAATCTATTATATAATTACTCTTTTACTTATAATCTCCCTTTTTCCTTCAAACACCAATATATATATATATATTATATCTTAGAATGGTACAACATCTTTTTGATAAAGAGAAAGAATCAAAATCGGTGATTTTTGTCTATTTTATTCTTAACTACAAAACAAAATATATAAGATTTTCTTCTTTCTCTTTTATATCTAATATATCCTGTGGGTCATATACTGACTTATAAGCAAGAACAATTTATATATATTTATTTGGACAATTTATTAAGAATATAAAACTGACTTCTCATGAATGATAAGTATAGGAATTGTCATATGACATACATATTTTCTGCAACCTAATCAATGAGAGTGATCTCACTTTGTGTAATGCAATGTACATAACACCCAGTGTGAATTAAGGAAAACTAGGTCTATTGCTCACATTAGAACTTTGCTCAATGGATTCCTGAGTTTTATAGGTTTGCGGTGCCTAATTCTTTGGTTTTCACCTTCAGCAATTTCTGAAACCCAGCTACTCTGAGACTTAAGAGGCTATTCAGGATGCATTTCCCACAACTATGAGTGTGTGTGTAGTGTGGAGATAGAAACTCCCCAAATGAAGGACCACATTGCTCTGCTAATATTAACGATGACATTGTCATCATTACTGAAACTCAGCCTATACATAAGCCCATAAGAACTAAATTATTTGTCCATTATCCTTTTCCTCTTCATTCCTTTCCATTGGAAAGATACTCTGTCTTCAGGACATCCAAACTTATACACTATCTGATTTTATAACTCAAAGATGGCTGAGGTGATGGAGACCTTGAGCACTTGTTGCTGGTCACACCAACTCCAATTAATGTCTAGGTCTTTCTCTATCCTGAGCTCCAAATTTCTCTCCTGGAACAGAAACTGCAAACACATTTTACATCATGTTGTCATATTGTTTCTTGTCTTTTTATCTTGCCTAGAGATTTCTTACCCTTTTTTGTATACTCTGAGTTATGTAGATCTTTAGGTTTACCCTTAGAGCATTAACATGGTGATTATTCTTTATAATACGAAACTTTTTCCACGATTTTGATATTGGCTTCTCACCATTAGACTTAATGTCGTCAAAGGCACTGAGTAATTCAACCACCTGATTGATAGTTTCATATGCAGTGCCTATTAACAAATGTTCCACTGAGATGTGAAAATTTCTCCTATTTTAATTTGTTTTCCCATCAGCAGACATGTTGTTAATGCCCATAGTTTGGTGATTTGTTTTATGAAAAATGGCACATACAGTTCCTCTGACTGAAATTTTTCTTGAGTGACTATATGCTTTATACTTTCTTGGTGATTCTCATTCGAGTAACATTTCATTATAGCCTGTTCATATTGTGTGAAGTTGACTGGTTTCTCAAATAAGAATTTCCACCAAGCTTATGCTACTGCCCCTGTAGATGGCTAATTGCTACTACCAGCATGATTCCTTTGGCCATCAAATTTATCTCAAAATACCTCTCCAAGCTACTTATATGTTCCATGGGTGACTCCCCCTTGTGGCCATGGAAGATCTTCACTTTTAAAAATTGATCAACCGAACTGGGTATGGTTATTCACAGACTTTGGCTTTCCTGTTGAAAGAATCATTTCCTTATCATATTATGCCAAGTTCTTCATTTCAGTTTGTTCCTTTTTAATGAAGTCTTGTTGTTCATGACATATTTCATTGAATAATTTAGACGAAAATTATTTACTTTTTAAATCTTGTAATTTAAAGATTTTAACTGTGAAGTTATTTCAATAAATATTCTACTCACCAACTGTATGCATTTTAGATATATATACATAAACTGCCATATAGATTAAACAGCATATGACATAGCATGGTAATTTTACAAGCCTATTAATACTGAAATCTTTCAGTAAGCTGGTCCATTATAATCATGTCCGTAGTAGAGTAGTATAATGTCCCACTGACATTTTCAGGGATGGGATAAATCAAGTACTGTTGGAAGTCAGTTCCATTTAGTCCATAATAGACTTTAGACAAGTAACTGTTGGAAGTCAGTTCCATTTAATCCATAATAGACTTTAGACAAGACGTCTAGTACATGTAGACCCTTTACATCCATGTGAATCCAAACTCTACCATTACTATACTAACAGCAGCAATTGATTTGTACTCTCCATCTTTAATTACAACTTCATAATAATAATAATGCCGTAAAATTGTTGTAAGTGACATGAATGATTCAAATCCACCTTTTAATAGTTTATCCTGGAATTTAAAAACAACAATTAAATAAATTCTTTCTTTATATTGACTGAAAAAAGTTAATGACTGTTTTCAGCATCATAATCATTTCAAAAATAGTTTTTGTAGGATTTTATCAAAATATGTTACACAAGCTCTAGTTAAAAAAAAAATCTAATTAAAATAGATAGTGGAATTTTATAATTACCAGTATATCTATTGTAACATAAAAACATGCTTGTTTTAATTATCAAATTCAGAGTAAAATAATAAAGACCTTTTTAAATGTTTAATTTATAATATATTTTTTAATTCAAAATTATTATTTAACACTTAACTCTTATTCCAGTGTAATTCAGAAAATAGCTACAAAAAATTTGTTTACTTCTTTTCCTTTCAACTTTATATATATATATGTGCACACATTACTATGTTGTTGCATACCATGAGACATGTATCCATCTCATATCTCTCCTCTGGGGAAAAGGGAAAAAAATGAAACACCAACCTAACAATATTTTGCATAATATACATGTATAATCAACACTAAGTGCATATCTGAAACTATGCACTCATCAATTTTTTTTAGAAATCTGACAGGCATCTGACAACTAACAAATTGAATAGTGATCTGAAATTCTAAGGTAAAGAATTCAGCCTTTGGATTATAAGTACAAAATGCAGAATGATTACCAAGAGAGCTACCTCAATTTAGACACTATAAGCTACTATAACTCTTGATATAAAAATGCAAATATCTTTGCAAAGCTCTGCTCATTTGAGTTTTAGGGATTTGTAAATACAGAACTATACTTTACTCCTTTTCTTGAAGGCTTAGAGTCTGAAGATCATGAGAGGAATATGTTAAATGCACGATGATAAACAAAAAATATGAAAATGGGCTGGAGCAATGCCAGAGATAAAACACTCCTTAGGGTTGCATGAAAACATTGTATCCTCAAGCCAATGGGAAAACCTTCTAAACAAACAACAGTCAAAAACTCAATCTAATCTCCAAAATCAATGATTTTCTATTCATCTCTAAACATGAACTCCTTAAATATATATTAACTACTATTTTATAACTTAATCATCCATACTCTTGTCACATACTTCACAGTAATTTTTTTTAATATTAACTTTGTATGAAATGCATTTTTTTTCTTTCTCAGATTTGAGATCAAGTACATTGGCAATTTTGAGTCATGGTCAACAGTACTTGATCATCAATGGCCCCACAGTTGAGCAGCCATTTGGAATGGTATGGAGAAATGGGTGAATCTGGAATGTTATAATGATCATCAAAATCACCATTGATCACAAATAAATGTATAATGGATATATGTATGAATGAACATAATGAACATAATGAGCATAAAAGATCAGCAAAGAACTAATTATAAGTTCATCCAGTATTACAGAAAATAATAATGATTATTCATCCTTGTGAATAATCAACAATAAAAAAATTAACAGTCAACTTTGTGACTGGATTTGAAAGGGGTCTACTAAAGGCCAGGCCAATTATTTAGCCACTATACAAACAATATATTGGATGCACAGACTTAAATGGTAATCCATCAGAATGCAACAATAAAAAAATAATACTGAGATACTAAAACATGGTGATCATCATCAATGCTCTGGCCACTTAGTATCATTAAAGTATTGGCCAACTATTAACTCAATTTCTAATAATAAAAAAACTAAATAAAATGTAGGGGATGGATTTTAAAGGATATTCCTTTGTGCCAACCAAAATCATCATCATCATCTGGATGACCATAACACTAAACATAAATCCTAATCTATATAATTGACTACTATGCATGAATCCAGCTCAGTAAGCAAGAGCTCTGTAACTTACTGTGAGCAAAGGATAATACCAACATATAATAATTTATAATATTTCAATCTATTTTAGGAATGAATGAATTCACTGGAATAACCTAATGCAATATTATATTGAAACAAGAACAATGAAACAAGAACACTGTTTCACGTGTGTATTTATTCTAAGAGCTATTTACCCTCCCACCTTAAAAAAATGGCAAATGTATAAAAAAGTCAATCTTATATTTTTTCTAGAAAAATATAGCAAAAAGTTTAGTTTATGACTTTACAAAAAAATCATTATTTTCTATAATTGAGAAAAGAAAATAATAAAGATAAATCATTATTGATTTTATAATTTTAAATCACGATATAAAATTAAAGCTGGCATTTATTGAAAATATTACATTTTAATTTGTGGAACGATGTTGTCGTATAAAGTATGATAATCGCTCAAGGCAGTCTTATCAAATTGGAAAACATAGCTTAATCCTTATGATTTCTTATCTTTGCTGTGAAAAGGATTGTCTAATCTTTAAGAAGAGAAAAAGCACTCAGGCTTAAATAAGGTACAGTGGAAAAGGCTGCTTAATCAATCCAAGGATCAAAATATAAATATAGTGGAGCTGCAAGTTTAGGGCAGATTTTTTAAAAAAGTTTTCAGAGAGATTTCT
Organism: Epiperipatus broadwayi; assembly: GCA_028023455.1. NCBI lineage: Eukaryota > Metazoa > Onychophora > Udeonychophora > Euonychophora > Peripatidae > Epiperipatus > Epiperipatus broadwayi. The sequence continues at coordinate 2,666,442 of JAQFVV010012446.1, forward strand.
AAAGCAGATTTTTAAGAGGGACTTTGAAAAGAAAAATGAAGAGTTAATAGATTAAAATTTTCATCTAAGCGTTGTTTGATTGTTTAATTGGCAGCTGATCTTAAGGAACCTTAGAATATAATATTTATAGCCACTGTTAATAATGGAAAAAGAAAACGTTAATAAGGGAATAATAACGATGGAAGCCTAGGCCATAACAGCTTTTTCTCTTCATCCAAAAGCCATGATTTTCCAAGATTTGCCTGGGTAGACATCACAGAAAGTCCATAATGCCATCCAGCTGAAATAAAATGGCCCCTTTTTGAAGGGAGAAACTGGATATAAGGAAGGTAACAATTTTATAAATATTTAATACTTATACATGTTTATAAAAATAGAAAACAAAACAAACATCTTTCTTAAAATGAATTACGTAAAAATACATTTATGGATAATAAATTGTAAATGCTAGATGTCTTAAGTGTCAATAATCAAAAGGTATTTTATTCAATACTTATACATGTTTATAAAAATAGAAAACAAAACAAACATCTTCCGTAAAATGAATTATATGAAAATACGTTTATTATTGATAAATTATAAATGAAGTTAAAATTATGCATAAAAGTAGCGATATGAAAATACGTTTATTATTGATAAATTATAAATGAAGCTACTGATCAATGTATATCTGGAAACATACATCTGTGGCAGGCCAAACAACAATATTTATGATAGATATTAGAGTAACCAAATAAAATTACAAATGCTTACCTGCCTAGTGATTGTATAAGAATATTACATGTAACTATAGTTAATTAAATTATAATAACATGTTTATAATTTAGATAAAATTAGAAAATATCAAAATGAAGGTACACATTCAAAATGAATGTATTTACTGGAGTTATACTATATTGTGAATAAATTCAAACATTTAAATATGAGCTAGTACAGGGGTCCCCAACCTTTTTGCACTTAAGAGCACATTCTATAATACCCACCAGGTGGCGGGCACCATTTATTTTTTCAACCAAGTGGCAGGCACCATTTATTTTTTCAATGTAAATTTATAGTTGGATATTGTTAATAATACACATAATGTACAAAAAAATATTTATTTCAAAAATAAAATTTTAACATATAATTAACGTTGATATTTTCACGCTGCAAAAGTATAGTATGCCCTACAATTTGATTACAATATATTACAATAATTTATAAGAAATTTTAAAAATTAAATTTATTTGTATCAGATAAATAATTTTTTATCGTGTTCGGATAGCGGCGGGCACACATAAAATGTTCTGCGGTCACCATGGTGCCCGCGGGCATAGGGTTGGGGATCCCTGAGCTAGTACGTCAATAAAAGTTAATGGTATATGTGTATAATGAACCATGTCCTTAAATAAGTTGGAAGATTGAGAAAATATTTTTTTGTTGTTGTTTTTAAAAGGATTTTATTTATTAACTGAAAACTCTGAAAAAAGTAATACAAACTCAGAACTAAAACATATCATATACATACGAGTTGAGAAATAAGAATACCAAACCAATGAACCTAGGATAAATGTGCATATAGTATGGATTCAAACCTGGATGTGGATAATCATGAATAAAAATATCTGTATTAGGCTTTAACTAACTTAAAATTAACAGGAACTCGGAATTAGATGTAAAATGTAAATTGTTAAAGAACTTGCATTCTTTAATTCATATTGCCCTACTATTGGATGTACACAAAGATTCAGTTACACAATGGACTGTAAATAAAATATTTATAATTGTGCAAATTCAGTTACACAATGGACTGTAAATAAAATATTTATAATTGTGCAAATTCAGCTACACAATGGACTGTAAATAAAATATTTATAATTGTGCAAATTCAGCTACACAATGGACTGTAAATAAAATATTTATAATTGTGCAAATTCAGCTACACAATGGACTATAAATAAAATATTTATAATTGTGCAAATTCAGCTACACAATGGACTGTAAATAAAATATTTATAATTGTGCAAATTCAGATACACAATGGACTATAAATAAAATGTTCATTGAATTAAGTATATGTGGAATTAAGTGGAACTCCGAATTAAATGCTATCAGTGGTCTTCATTATTCTCTCTGTTGTCTTAATATATCACCTTCCTCTCTGTGAGTTAACTAAATGATTAAAGAGGTAAACTGTTAAAGAATTATTAAAAAAAGGACTTTATTATGCTCTCAACAAATTACATTTTTTCAGTCATATAATGTTATTGAAAGTAGGCCGAAGAGATGCAAGGGACTGTCAATGAAATACTTTGTTTGATGGACATTCATTTAAACCTGTTATTAAATAAAATTATTGTTACATAAAATTAATTTTAGTTATCCAGTCATTCAATTCTATTTTTTTTTATTGCATCACTCATCATTCAGTGCACTTGTTCACGAGAATTTCATGCCTCCTGAGCTATGTCTGGCATAACTAGGCCTAGGTAAGTCAGGTTGTAGTGAGATGGAACTCTAGTGGCACCATTTGGAAAACCAAACACAGAAATGTCTATATGCTTCCAGTCTCTATGGTGCTACATCCTCTGATGAGCAGGAAAAATTGTTGTAGGGGGGTTAACGTCTGTATTGAGGAATGCCAATCGATAGTTACCTCTTGCAACATGCTCATCAGGAAAGTGTTACAACCAAGGTAATAAAGGGATTGTATGGTGGTCCGGTTGCAATATATTTATTAATTGGAAGCAATAAAAATAAAATGAAACCAAGGTCTGCCAAGCATTCTATAAATATAAATTTCGGCATTCTGATGTTGATTCAACTAATACAAAAAAAAGTATGCTATTACATTATAATTTACATATATCTCAATAGGTTTACATAAAACACACATATATAAGCACTCAGATGTGCTGTATAATAATTTAAAATTAACATCTTTGAATTGTCATAGACTAATGATAAAAATTCATTTTTATAATACATAATAATTAATTTTAACATATATGTGACTGATTTATATATATATGGGTCTACATGACACACATTCAAATGTGTGCACATACTGTCATTTGTAAAAAATATAAACTTATTAAAATTATATTTTATTTTCACAAGAAAATTAATTCCATATTAAAAATATATATATACATAAAACAATGCACAAATATGTGCGTATTATTATCATCTTACATATCAAAGTTATTAATACATTTATTATTACTAATGATAAGTAAAAGTTCTTTTTTTAAAAAAAAATATTACTTCTTTGAGAGTCCTTCATAAAAGTTTTTTTTTGTTTTTTTTATGATTACTATTAACTGTAACTGTCAAACATCACATGATCATCATTTCTTATGCTTGCTCATAACTGTTATTAAAACAGGCAAAACTCCCCATGCAGTAGTGCCACTCAGTGCAAGCCAAGTAATCAATGGATGCCAGAAGATTTGTGCATAAAATTCCTATCTAATGCTCTCAGATGCAAGGCTCCTCACTGACAAAGGTCACAAGCCAGAAACTAATCTGGGAATATTGAACGAGCAGGCACTAGATGGGGATTTTATGCACAAGCCTTCTGGCATCCATTGATTACTCTGGCTTGCACTGAGTGGCAATATGTATAGAGAGTTTTGCCTATTTTAATCTTATATGCTACCCTCTTTTCAAAGAGCATGTGATTTCAGTCTCTTAATTATCTTAATGATATTAATGATAACTGTTTGTTCTGTCACTAAAGTATTTTGTTTTTGATCTTTTCTTATTGCTCCTAATATAATCTCTCCATATTTCATTGAGCTAACTGAAATCTCAATATTATACTTCTGTTAAGTGTCCAAGTCTCAAATTCATAAATAAGAACTGGTAAAACACATCTACTAAAACCTTCGTTATCAAACATATAGGCATATTTCCTTTTAGCGTTTAAGTTATTTTGACCAAAAGCTCTTCATTCAACTTGAACAGTGTAATTACCCGAACAAACTTCCCCATATTGTGTAAAAGATTCCATGCAATCAAACCAAACTGCAGCACCATATATTTCAGTGAATTCCATGCCAGCCTTGCAATAAGACTGTTACAGCATCAATATTTGTATAAAAGGCCAAAAATAATCCAGACCACAAATCCATATTTCTTGAGCATGAATACCACCAAGCTTGCACATGCATAAAAAAGAACGATGGAAAATGTGAAATAAAGGAGGCTTAACGTATCGCTAACAATGCCAATACCATAAATAAAAAATAATCCTATTTCCCCCTATCTAAAAAGTGCAGCATTTAAACTTATTTACATAACATTTACATAATACTTATATTACACCTTCCGCCCACAATTTATTCATTATGATATCAGGATAAAGATATTGAAAGCATGCTAAGCATATTATATTAAGACTGCTTCACTGTCAAACCTTTCTTACTCACCATCTCCAAATGCTGAAACATCAATCCATGTTAATAATCTGACCAAAATATTTGTAATAGCTAATTCACAATTATCAATCTTTACGTTTTACTTATGAGAAAATTCACTGAACATTACTTTAGTCTACTTAATATTTATCTTTCGTTTTACTCTATTTATATATTACTTAAAGTTACAGTAAATAAATAAAATTCACATAGATTGCATCACTTTTTAGTTGGTGGTCGAGTGGTCAGCACAGCTGCCTTGCACGCAGTTGTCCCGGGTTAGCAGGTTCGCTTCCCGCCGATGCTATGACACATAGAAAATAAGAAGTTATAAGAAAGAAGGGAAAAAATAAGACTGCTTATGTTTCCGAGATCTTGCAGTATTCATTTGAACGAATAAAACTGAAAATGCTTATTTATCCGATTAATTAATATAAATAAGATTAATAATAATTTTTATTAGTTCTTCATTAGACTAGAGATTATCCATTGAATGTGGATTTTGGGGATAATACATCTTTTTCACATCTTTGGTCATATGTTTATATTTATACCCCTCCGTTAGGTGTTAAAAGTAGATTGAAATCAGTCCCTACCTTAAGTGAGAGTGGTATAGTGAAAATTAGACTACAGAAATGTTATTCATTAAATAAGATTAGTACCTGAGGGATGGGATCTCAAAATCTGTCTTAATGTATACATATATAAATGAACATTAGCAACTGCCACTCGCTTAACTCCAAAAAAAAAAGAGAGTCAAGCGTTGTTAGCCGAGAGATCATCGCAGCCGCCTTGCAAGCAAGTAGTTGGTTGCAGACGGTTGTGGGTTCGCCTCCTTGCCGATACTATGACATATGAAAGAAAAAAAAAGAGAAAGAGAGAGGCGGGAGATAATAAACAAAAAAAATTAAAATAACACTATATTAGAGAGATTTGCTACAATATACAAACCAATTGGTGAACCACAAAAATGTCTACATACAAAAGACGCTGGTCCATTATTCTATTTATTTGATATTCTGTGATTTAACTTACTACAGTTAACTTCTCTGTGTGAAAAATTTCGGCACTATATCTAATTGTAATTTTTCCAACATATTCTATTCTTTGCCACACCTTCTCAATGAAAACAACTAACATCGCGCTTCTTTGAATGTCTTTTGAGATAATCTTTATAATGTAAATGTGATCGGCCTCTCTCACGAAAATCATGCTCCGTAAGTTCGCCGTAAAACCTTATTTTAGAAAGTCTAGTATTGCTCATTTTATTTTACAATAAGGATTGTGTATATAATTGAATACTATGAATAGTTTTCATTGATAGAAAACTATAGTGTTACCAATCAACTAATTCAAGGAATGAAACAAACTCTCAATAAAAACGAATTTTAAATTCTCGTAAAAAAAACTAAAGCAATTAAGAAAATAGTACAGATAATAATCAAATAAGATTTTTTTTCCTTAAGTGTTTTTATTATTATTATCAAAAGAAAAAACCTGCTACTCATATTTATGTGCAGATAAAATTAGTAAAACTAACTCCATAAGCCCAAGTTATAATTCCCTTAACAGTTCAAGATAAAGAGAAAAGTAATCACTATTTAATATTAATAGCAAATTTAAAGATTAATTAGGTATTAAAAAATATTACAAACTTTAAAAAAAATGTTTAGAAAGAACTTTTTTTTCGAGAATGATAAACAATAATTAGTTATGAGTAAATCCAATAATGCGATGGTATTTTTACCTCTTTTTGAGCCAAGATACGCTCTTTAAAATCACCGCTGCAGATTGCTTATATGACCTTCGACCTTAATTTAACCATCGCTTAAAATAATAATATTATTCGAAGATGCTCAATACGTATTATTTAAAATTATGAGAGCTGTGTTTTAAACAATCATTACAGTATTTTCGTTTAAAGAAAAATAAAAATATTATAGAAAGCGCACTTGCCTGTTTAAAATTTTTCATTCAACAGTTAGCCAATTTTCAAACACCATTGTCTGTTTAAATCTCGAAACAATCTCGTGTGCATTGACTTTTATTAATAATAAAAGTGAATAATATTATTTTGTTTATAAAATTATATATAATCAATCTAACCTAATTTTTTATTAATTATGTATTTAATTTTTTATTTAAAAATTACCCATGAATCTTTGTTGCCACGACGGCCATTTTGAATCAACAAGTATAATTTCTTTTCTTAGTTACCAAAAGGCTTTCCAGCCTTCTTGCAGATTACCTAGTTGTCATGGTTGAGCTCTCTAAAGGTAAAAAAGATGGAGCAATTGAACATGGATTTGATAATACCGTATTTATTATACCAACAGTAGTCGTCATTCTTCTTGTTGGTAAGCTACTATGATTATAGTAAAAAAAGTGGCAGCTGTTTTATTAATTGTTTTGAATTTTCGTTAACTTTATTATTATTGAATGATAGAAAAAGTTTCAAAATATTTTTTGTATTATCATAAATTAAGAATATATATTTTAGAAATGCATCTGTTTTTTTTTTTATAATTCTTTTTTTTTTTTTAAAGTTTTTACCCGGCATTTAAGTTTTAATATACACGTGTTTGTAATGTTGCTAGTATATTAATAAAGGAGTCTTTTCTGATTTTAGACAAATAATTCTTGAAGCGTTATTTCTGAGACTATCTCAGTTATAAGTAGAATACTGTAACAGTTTTTATATTCGATGTAGAGTTTAAAAAATTAATCTGAGTAAATTTATTAATAATTGTAAGATTCAAGAAATGGGACAAAACTCTCGAAATCTTGATGAAATGACATGTGCTCACTTTACGTAAACAAAATTGGTTAATCATTAGTTAGGAAGTGATCATATCTGACTCCAAGAATTTGATAAATTCGTGATTTGAATGTATCATTGTAGATTGTTAGTTACTTTTGTAAAACAGAGCCTTTGTATTTGAATAATATAAATATTGGAAAGATTGAAAATCAATTTTGCCTCTCTAATTAGAATTAAGCATGGCTTGAATTGAATATCAAACTTATTAAGATTATGCTATATCTTCACATCACAATTAATTAGGACTTGTATGGTGTCATTGGCACTTATGAAATATACTTGATTGTTAAACCCCTCAGTGATGCAATAAACAGACAGCCTTGCAACAAGATTGCCCCATCACCAATATCTCTTATAGAAGGGTTAAAAACAATCATGACCACAAATCCATATTTCTAGAGCACAAAAACAAACTCGGCCATACATTCAAGCCTGCATTAGCTAACATTGCGGGTATAGAAAGTAATGATTCTAAACACGAGATAAAGGAAGCTTGACATACCGCCAACAATGCTAACTCGATTAATAAAAAGGAATCCTGCCCCCCCCCCTCTAAAAAGTGGGTCATATAACTCATTTGTGTACATTTACATTATATCATACCCACAATCCTCTCATCAACTAGTCATTGCTATGGGTGTGATATGAAGATTAAGATACTGAAAGCTGCTTAGCATAAGATAATCAAAAATTTTAATCTTAATCTTTTTTTACTTAGTGTTCCTAGCGCTTATATCAATTAAAATAAAATATATACATGATAATCATTTTCGTAGGATAAAAGTAGATTGGTATACTTGAGTTGTAGATTTATGGAAAGATTCCCATTTGCGGAAAGTTAAAAGAAAGGATATCTGAGTGAACCTGTTGTGCTGAATTTGTTACAATTCATGATTCACATTCAACTGATCACAAAATTTCTTTTGAGGTGATGGATTACGCATCCTAGGTCTCATGGTGGTTTCTGACTTTGCTTCATTTGTTGGTATAACTATTGAAAGACTATTCGTGGCAGTTGTTTTAAAAGTTACTGGCACTATATCTAAATTAAATTGTTTTGTATAATTTCAGGGCTGGTTTCATTATTAGCTTCTATCCTCTGGTTTTCTGCAGTATGGAAAATACATCTTAGGCTCTTTTCAAATAACAGATCATAGAGTTTTTGCATGAATCTTAATTTTTTTATTTCTTAAGATTATGTTATAATCTTGCAGATTTGATTCTGGGATGAAAAGTTTTTATGAAGAATTGATTTAATTTTTTTATCACCTTGACTAATGGGTGTGGTGAAAGAAAGATATACAGTAACCAGTTAGGTTTTTCTGATCATTGTGTTCATGACAGGTTAGCTAAGAATGGAAATAATCCTTTTGATGTTAGTTGCTATAAAAATCTTCGGCTAAAATCTTTTTTTTTCTTTATCTGTGTTTTTTATATATATACAAGTAAATAAGCATTTTTGATATGATTATATTCTTAAATTATTCAAAATTTTAATATTATGCACTGGGAATTATATTTCCCGCTTATTCTTTATTTCTGTTTTTTTTTTTTTTACAGTTCAACTGATCAACAGTCTTCAGCAGAGAATTGGAGGGAGCTCTGATGAAGAATGCTGATCGGTTGAAACTGTAAGAAAATATAAATGAATAAATTTTATTTGATTGCATTCTAAAAAATAATTGATGAAGATGTAAATGGTATTATGTGATATTACTCTTACATCATGTTAGTACTTTTAAAATATTGAAATTAAGTATAATGATGTTATACAAGTTTTTGATCCATTAGTTATGCATTTTAAGGCTTTCATCTTCTAACATAATAAAACAGGAAGCATGAGAATGAATACAAACCTAAATAAATTTTTTTTTTGTAAATTTAACATTTGTAAATCTGAGACTTCTATAGAATTTTTTTGAATAGAAGTTGTATATGAAGGCCTCGCCAATTTCCATTTTGAGAAATAAATTTTTAACGTTTCAAAAGCAAAATGTAAGAATACAAAGCCACCTTAAAAAATTTAATTATTTGTGCCAACTTTAAAAAGTTAAATTATTTATAAATTTGAGATTTATGTTATTTTCCTGAAGGTTTGTGATGATGATGTTTTAGTTGTATTTTTATATTGGACTACTTCCAGCATCTGATATGTGTATTGAATGTCTTTAGAAAAATTTAACTTTATTTAAATATTCTAAATACATTCAGCTGTTAGTAATAGTACATCAAACAGGTTAGTAAATGCATGTTTCAAGAAGTGTTATTCTTCCCTCTTCTTCAGGTGTTTCTGGCCTGACCAGTGACAGTTCTAGACAGTACTAGCATGGGATTCGAACCTGGACCCTTAGATTCTTGAGTATTGAATTTTAAAGTAATGATCTAACTAACTGAGCCATCCTGCCAAAGGCAACAATCAGTAGAAATTTCATATACTTATCTATAAGTTCCTCATGATTTCTCCACTTTTTCCTAAGAGCAAATTCGATTAGTGGTTTCCATACATTATGTATAGTCACACTAGGTTAGCTTATGGGATTTTTTGCCATTGTCATGTAAGCAGCTTCTTTAAATTTTCTTCTTTGTACATTTTTGTATTTTCCAATTGAAGATATGTTCATTGGCACATGCATGGTCTCCTACTTTAGACACATCATGTTTTCTCTCTTCTAATCATCAGTTTGTGTTCTTGCAAGCCTTTTTCAATGGGACAACTGGTCTCACCAATATATGTTCTTTCCCATCCCCATGGTATTTCATAGATGCAGTTTTTTTTTTTTTCAGCATTTCTAGTTTAGGCTTTGTAGATGTTAAAATTCCTCATAGTGTGGTATTGCCCTGGAAAGCTGTTCTGATGTTATACTGATTGCAGATTTTCCTTAATTTGTCTGCTAAAAGTATATCAGAACAGCTTTCTAGAGCCATACCACACTACGATGAGTTCTAACATCTTCAAAACCTAAGCTTGAAATGCTGAAAAGAAAAAACTGCATCTATGAAATACCATGTGAATGTGGAAGAACATGTATTGTTGAAACAAGTTGTCCCATTGAAAAGTGCTTGCAAGAACACAAACTGATGATTAGAAGAAAGCAGATGTGTCTAAAGTAGCAGACCGTACATGTGCCAATGAACATGTTCAATTGAGGAAATACAAAATATTGGCTAGAGAAGAAAAGATTCAAAGAAGCTGCTCACATGACAATGGCAAAAAATCCCACAAGCCAACTTAGTGTGACTATACATAATGTATGGAAACCATTAATCAACTTTGCTTTTAGGAAAAAGTGGAGAAATCAGGAGGAACCTCATAGAGAAGTATATGAAATTTCTACTGATTGTTGCCTTCAGCAAGATGGCTCAGTTGGTTATAGCGTTATCGTAAAATTCAATACTCAACAATCTAAGGATCCAGGTTCGAATCCCATTCTAGTACTGTCACTGATCAAGCCAGGAACACCCGAAGAAGAGGGGAGAATATTACCTCTTGAAACATTGTGCATTTACTAACCTGTTTGATGTGCTATTACTAACAATTGAATGTATTTGGAATATTTAAATAAGTTAAATTTTTCTAAAGACATTCAATACTCATATTAGATGATGGAAATAGTCCAATATAAAAATAGAACATGAGATTTATATATATATTTGAATAAATATATTTCATTATCCATTTTATTCTTTGTTTGACAATGAGTGACAGTTGAACTACAATAATGTTAATCCCGTCCATTCCATGATAGTTTTGGTTATCCTTGATCTATTTACAAATCCAAATATGATATCCTTTTCCAATGTGTCTGCCTGACTCTCACATGTCCAAATCAGTGTAGTGTTTTTTGCTTTGATTTTTTTTTTTTTAAAAGAAAGATTTTAAAATGTTTTTTTTCTTAGTAGTATCAGATAATAAAAATGGAAGCTATATATTTTGAATTTTTGGAACAATAAGAATAGTTGTTTGGGAAAGTATCGTGTGGATTTTTTTTAAATGTGTAAATGTAAGAAGCAAAGGAAGATGTTGACAATCAGTAGGCATCTATGGAATGCATTAATTTAGTGTGTGAGGAGTTAAAAGTCAATAAGTTTGTATTGATTGAATTAATTTAATAAGTGCGCAAAACTTCTAGAATACTATAAGTCCTGTACAGGATGGAAAAATAATTTAAGTGATCCGTGTCCATTTTTAGAATAATTTTAGGACAATGTCTAAACTTATCATAATTTTGATATTTTGAATATTTTCCCTATAATATTTTTTTAATTTGCCTAAATCTAATAAAGGCTCTTTTTTTTTTCTTTTTACCCAAAATCAAAAATGGGACTAACATCACAATAGACTAATATTAATATTTACATTTTTTAGAAAATAAATTTGTAAGAAATTTGAATGGAGTTTAAAAATAAGTTGAATCTTGATTAATTTTTTTCTAATGGTTGATCAATGGGATTATGTAAGAATGGGAAATGTATTACGAGAAAAAAGAATATGAAGTTAGAAGGTAAGCAAAAAATGGTTGAGAAGAAAATAATAGTTATATTTCTTTATTGAAGTATGTAGAGACGAGTTAGAATAAAAAGCTAATATAAATATCTAAGAGCCTGTTTACCAAGAGCTTTGGCAGTTTAGCTCATTTGGTTAGAGTCTTACCTTATGAATTTAAAGATTCAGGTTTGATTCCCATGCTAGTACTGTCACTGGTCAAGCCAGAAACACCTGAAAAAGAGAGAATACCACTTTTAGATTATATACTAACATTTCAACAGTTGAATATATTTGGAAAGTTTAAATAAAATTGGTATTTTTTTCTGAAGACATTCAATATTTAATATTAGATGATGGAAATAGTCCAAGATATAATTACTACGAAAATGCCCTCTTCACAAGTCTTTAGACAGACATGGTAAATGACATTATTCAACTTGTAAAACATATTAATAAGAATAGTGAGATGATTGATAGGGGTCTTGAGGACGAATAATTTAGGAGCAAGTGATCTTGAGATGTTAGGTTATTGTATTTTTTTTAAACATGTATCTCTAGAAAAATTCACTTCTTTGCACTTTTCTCAGTGTTTGACTACCTAGCAGTCTTTTTCAGAATTGTGAAATATTTATTTACATAAGCATACAATAACTGTATTTTGATTTGTTCATATATATATATACATCACTTTTAACATTATTTAATAAGTATCACTTTATACATCTATATATCTACTTATCCTTTTTGCAGGCGAAACAACCATATTGAATATTTAAAAAATTATGTTAGGTCACAAATTTTATCATAACTTAAGTTTGTATTATTCAAAAATGTTATATATTGTTTGAAACATAAAACACCAAAGAATGTAATTAAGCTGAAAAAAATATAGCCATTGATATTTAAAGTAATAAAAAAAAAGTTAATATTTCTAATAATTATTTTCATATTATTTCATAAATTCAAAATTATCATGCATATATCTTAAAATTATATTATTATTAGTAGGCTAGTTGTATTCGTCATAAAATTTCTAAAAAATTGGTATATAATAACACTTACCTAAGGTAATCCATCACTTGAACACTTTGTAGAATAAAGACATTAGTACCTTTCATTTTTCCTAGTAGCCCTTCAAAATGTATTTCCATACAGGAGTTTGCAATGAATATGTCATCCCTTATAACAAGTAGTTAATATTGATCAATAATTAGTATAATTTGAATATTATAATAAAGAACTTCAATAATGTTTGTAATTTATTAAAAATTACTACTAAAATAGTCATTATATATAAAATAATAAAATAAAAAGTGAATGAAGTACTAAATTCATTATAGAGTTAAGCTTGAGGTACATAAGTTAGTAATTTAGAGTCAGCGTGATGTAATATTATTTATCCTATCTTTATAGATTTTGGGAGCTCATATTGCTTCATGCTATTATGACCATAAATTTAATAATAGCTTCAACTGCCACCTCTCTTTGCATTTGATATGCAGCTTTGAAATTTACATTGCAGTAGTGTATAATCGGACTAAGTTTATATACTGTCAAAATCTTTACTTTTAGCATTTGCGTATTTTTATTATTATTAAAATGCAGACAATACATTATAGAAAAATTAAATCGTGTCATAATATTTACGAAATATGTTTATCTTTGTCTCGTGTCACCTAATTCAAATACTGGACCCAAGCCCACATTATACCAAAAAATGCAGATAATTCACAGTATAAATTTACACAATCATGAGCTATTTTTCTGATCGGCATATATGTTAGTTTCAATAATAATTTTTTCGTATATTTTTTATCAAATATAAAAGTAAAATAATAATTAAAAAATATATAAAAATAAATAACGTTCATTCAAAAAGTACAACAGTATAAACTTATATTTTTTACGATGTAATTTTTGGGGTGAATATTGCTCCATTAGCAATGAAAAAACTGAGAGAAAGACAAAAAAATTCAATTTACTTGATCACAAATTATCATAAAATTTTTGATTTTTGTCTTAGAAAATTAAAAGTTAGTTTTTCTGAAACTAAAAAGAAAGATGGAAATGAAGGTGTAAAAAGTGTATGCGTAGACTGCGTAGATTTCCATTAATATTAGCTGAAACCAGATGTTTATAGCACATGTGTAGACTGTGTAGATTTCCATTAATATTAAACTAAAACCAGATGTTTATAATTTGAAAATTCATGCCTGCATAATGCGGACAAAAAAGCAAAGAGGTTTTTTTAAACTATATATTATAATTTTATTCATTGATTTGTAATGCAAAATTAATAATTTGGTACTATTGTGTAAAATTTTTTTTTACATATAAATTATTTAAATTTTTTTAATATAACCATATAAAAACATTAATATAAACTGACTAATTTTTTAAAAAAGTTTAAAATAATGTTATTGCAATTTAAAATATGAATTTTCTCTACCTTTGTGGATTATTTCATATACTTAGTGTGTTTCCTCCTCCTTATTTACATAATATTGAATTTTTTTGAAAATTTAATAAGACATTGAAATCATTTACAAATATATATTGCTTACAATAACTCCCCTCATATACACTTTAATACAAATTTTTTTAAATGTAATTCCGTTATTTTCCTGACAGTTTCGACTGCCCTGCAGTCTTCATCAGAGCATTCTTAACTTCCTCTACCTTTTAAAATAAAAAAAATACAGGCAGAGGAGGTTAAGAACGCTGTGATGAAGACTGCAGGACAGTCGAAACTGTCAGGAAAATAAAGGGATTATATTAAAAAAAAAAATTTGCATTAAAATGTATATGAAGGGAGTTATTGTAAACAATATATATGAATATATGAAGAAATTCAAAAAAAGTAAAGAAGAATAAGAATATCATTTACAAATCCAAAAAGAATGGCAGCATTTGATAACTGGGGGTTAGTTTGTAGAAATTTAGTGATTATTGTAAGATTGGAAAGAATATTTGGATAATGGAATGGACGATATTGATATTGCAATAATTTTTTATAGAAATAAAGTAATTATAATAAGAGATTGATTGCATTTGCGTATTGAAGGAACTACATTTTTTAATATAAAATTGTCTCAAATTTGTGTTTTGTTCATATGCATACAAACAAACATACACAAATTTGAATTACAAATACAAATGAAGGCAAAATCAATATTATAAAATTGTTTATATGACGACGAAACTGTTGGGGGGAGGGTGTGATCGTAATATATAATACAATAAATTGTACACGGAGACTTGTACACATGCTTTTTTTAAAGATTATTAAACATCTTAGAAAATATAATATAAAATATGGAGAGCCACTTAATAGCAAATATATACAGTAAATCCTAGTGAAAATGTGACTGTTCTCTCTCCCAACTGGCTGCAGAACCATCTCTTAATTGATATACGTGTTACATAGTTACAACTTAGCTATTCACCACAAAAATTTTAAGATGCTAGCCTTGTGTATATCATGAATTGTGGCTGGACACTGTTTTGCCTGCCATCATGAAATTTTTGAAAATCATTTGGAAATATTCTTACCAGGGCCTTTCAGAGAAAATGCTAAGCCCAGGGCAACTAATATTTTAGAGGCCCTTCAAAATTTAAAATAAGAACGTGGGGAGAGAGAGAAGAAATGAGAGTTTTTACTTACAGGGCCGAAAACAGGACTCTGGGAGCAGTTAGTTACAAGTTGCAGAAACGAGCAAGCTGATCAGATCCAGATAGCACTTGGATAGGGTAGATTCACTCTAGGACTGTTAGTATTGTAAAACACTGTTAGCACAGAACTGACTGGTAGGGGGCTGAGACTGTTAGTTCTGCTGGTCACCAAGTGCTACAGTCGCTTTCGTCGCAGAGTCGTCAAATTCGCACCTCATCCCTAAACTGGCTTACATTTTCACTTCGTGGTATGCCTGCTTGGAGAAGTTTTTCTCAAATATTTTTTGGGGGAATTTGACTGAAATTAAAGCCATTCTATGAGCCATGACATCGTTTTGCCTTCTATATTTTTGTTTAACATATTGAGTTGACAAATTGAGGCCACTAATATTGCGAGGTCTGGGGCAGCTGCCCTCTTGTCCCCCCTCCCCGATTGTCCCTCATTCTTACGATTTATGACTTCAACTTGACATACAGAATATGAATCGTTTTAAACATTTTACCAATTCTCTTCATTTTAAAACAAAATTTAATGTTAATGCATTGCACTATCACATTTTAGGTCATAATTAATACTTTAAACATTTTGTGGCAAATAGGTAAAATATTCTGCTTCATTAACATACACTGATTCAGAGATGTCACTGCAGACAGTTTGGAGAATCAGTCACTAGTCATCTTTTCATTAGGACATGACTGCTTTAGTGCACCTTAAATGCTAGTGTATGAAGATCCTCAAAATCTAATGTTGAATTAAGTCCATTATTGAAAGTCAGTCATAGAAAAATGGCATTTATTTAAGAGGTGAAAAAAATAATGAAAATAAAGCGAGATGATTAAACTATCTAGCCAAGAAAACTGAAGCAGTCATTAAATCATTATTATTTTTTACTTTTCATATGCTTGTATAACAATTTATGCTCCTTTAATCTTTTTTCACTACTTCACCTTGATTTACCTATATATGATAACATACATTCACAAAAAATCTGATACACAATATTACTTTTCTGCTTGTGAGGTATGACATTATTAGAATTATTCACTAATTTATTAACATTATTTGTAACTCAAAATAAAACATTAAACACATACGTATATATATATTCTTAAAAAATTTCTCTTGAGTATTTGAAACGTAAATATAAATTTAAGTTTAATATTGAAAGGGTTAAGATTCTTTGTGAAGAGAGAAACCATAATAAAAGAAAAATTAAGGAGGCAATTTTAATGAATAGAAATACAATAAATATAATTAATAGACAAGCTGCTAACATTAAAATTCGGGATTCGTGGAGTTGTTGATATTTGCTTCCGTTATGTTTTTTGAATTTAACGCAGTTGGGGCAGGTTAAGGAATTAACTGAAAGTACTTCTGCAGATTGAAAGACTGTATATAATAGTTAATTATCGTTATTTTTTTTATTGTTATATATATATCATTAATAGTCAATTTACTCTTTTTATCTCCAAGTTCTGTCATATCAGCTAACAAAAATTTAAATAATGTGTTAAACCTGCATTTCGTGGATCCAAAATATGAATAAAAATATTTTTTAAAATTTAAAGATTAGGAATATATAAAAAGAATGGAAATTAAAAGGTTTAATTAATAAAAAAGAGTGAGATGATTTGATTAATTAACAGACACAATACAAACAATTTTTGTGGTTGAACTTTTCTTAATTGCAGAAAAATTAAGCTTAACAACTAACATAGAAAGTTTTTTTTGTTATCTAAACGGCCATTATTACATTATTATCACAAAAAGATTATTTTATTTTTAGAGACTTTAATGCTTGTGTTGGTATTAACAGTAGACTTTGACCCAAAGTTGTT
This sequence comes from Epiperipatus broadwayi, assembly GCA_028023455.1. Taxonomy (NCBI): domain Eukaryota; kingdom Metazoa; phylum Onychophora; class Udeonychophora; order Euonychophora; family Peripatidae; genus Epiperipatus; species Epiperipatus broadwayi. The sequence goes on from JAQFVV010012446.1 coordinate 2,683,660, forward strand.
GAAAATGAAAATAAAGATTGATGCTATAAATTCAAATGGTTTGCTGTTATTGAAATTTTTTCATAACAAATGAATTGACTATCATAAATATATTATTTAAACAGAACGTCATTATAGAATTAACATGGATGCTTTGTAATCCAAAACAATGGTATTTAATAAATTACTTCATAGTTAGGAGTCAGAATACAGAAGTCAGGGAAATTGATTACTTCAAAAGTTGAAGGTAACTTGAACAGGCTTAAATGTTTTAACATCTTGTAAAAATTGTGTTAAAACATTTGTTTCATTTATTCTATTGTAGATATTCAACGGTTTCGGCTAAATAGTAGATTTTCGGTGAAATCTTCTATAGCAGGAAGAAACGCCTATATATTACTTTTAGTCTATATCAACCAAAAATAAAGAATAATAGAATCCTCTCTTATGAGAGATAATAACAGTTGTGGGATAAAACTATATATATACCATAAGATTTTAATGAATAACTTTATTTAAATCGATAACTAGATTTTAAATAATAGCAATCAAAAATTTTCACACAATCATGCCACTTAGGAATCAACAGATGTGCATTGTAATCCCAATCCAAAACGTTCCCATCCAATATCTCCAGATTAGTTTCTAGCTTATGGCTTTCATGAGGAACTTTGGTCTTTTAGACCTTATGTATTGAGCGCTCAATCTTTTCTTTTTGGTTAACTATAAAGCTATCGTCCCAAATTGAAAACACAATAATGTTTCAATCTGCTTATACAATCATACAGATCTGAATCCAATTCAGTATCTATTACATTTTGTGTAGTCACCTTTATTCTTTGGCTAGAATTGATATTCAACCACTAAAACATCATATAATAACTTCTTTTTTTTTTATGATTATACAAGATGTCAAAACAATAATGTTTTTTTCTTGCAATAGGTCACCCACTGTAAGCTCAAGTAATAAATAGATGGTAGTAGGCTATGCATGATAATCACTATCCAATGCTTTCCTATCCACAGTTAGGTTTACTGCTGCCAAATCCAAGGCGCCTCAGTAAGTTGAGGATATGGGAAGAAAAAGCACTGGATAGAGATTATGATGCATAATCTTCTAGCATCTATTAATTACCAGAGCTTATACTAGGTGGCACTTATGTAAGCATAAGGATGATCATGTGATGATTTTAGATTTTAAATATTATTTAAGCAATAATTATTAATCATAACAATTCAGTAATACTAATTATAAAGTAATATTTCATAATAAATGAATATTAAAAGACGACATAGTAAAATATCAAATAAACAGAAAAATGGAGCAGCATGTTCTATATATTGACATATTTGTGGTTCACAGATTAGATTATTTAGTCACCGCAAGCTCATTTCTAAGTATTTCTTTCTCCCTCTTCCTTATTTTTTTTGTGGAACTAAAATGATTATACTTTTTCTTTTATGCTATATATTGACTGCACTCCACATCCGTAAAGATTTTAAACGAATGGTCAGCCATGGTTTACTTAAAATAAGCCAACATTTATTGACAGTCCTGGAAATGAAGCATGATTTTATTTAAAAGCCAGATATTTAGATCCAAAGCTCCTCACTGATGAAGGCCACAAGCCAGAAACTAGTCTGGGGATATTGGATGAGTAGGCACTAGATAGAGATTTTATGCACAAGCCTTCTGGCATCCATTGATTACTCTGGTTGACACTGAGTGGCACTACTATATGGAGAGTTTTGCCTGTTTTAATATTTATATCTGCTTTTTAATTCAAAAGATTCCAATTGTGGAAATCCCAGGGCATAGAAATCCATCTTTTTTTAATGACTTGCGATAATGAACCACATTAATTTATATAGATATAATTAATAAATGACGAAGGGTTTTAATACAAATGTATATTTGATTGGGAGAAAACTTTCCTTCCACTCATGCGCTATGAATATTACAGCACATTAATTGTAAAAGTTCGACTTACGTATCCCAGGCCAAAGAAAGCTCATCACACACGTCTGCTCACAGCGCGCGTGAGTGGAAGGGTAGTTTTTGTCGATCTAAATTACCTATACATTAAAAACGGTTTCATTAATAATAACGTTACTTGTTACCTAATGGCTGTTTAATATTGTGCCAAGCTTAGAAATATGATAACAAATATGATAACTTTACATACATGGTCGGTGTTAAAAAAAAAAAGAAGAAAGTATTGGCTGAAATTTTTGGAAGAAAAATACATTCGTAAAAAATAATAAACTTGCTTTATTATAAGATCGGATCGAGATCTAGGAAATTAAAATGACAGGATGCGAGACACTTGTATTCAACCGTCAAAATTGACAGTCTACTTGTGATACGTAATAATCGAGAGGCCTCGCCTACAGTTATTTCCTAACCGGAAGAATATGTGGAAAATATATACATATACTTGTGCTTATTATTAGCGAAGTCTTCCTCGTTTTTCTTTGAATGACATTAATTGATCTTATTGGTAAATCTTTATTTTTTTAAAAAGAAAAAAAATCATATAAAGTATTTGATCATAAAACTCTAAATTTTATTAAAAGTTTTGTTTATTTATTCATGATGTTGTTGTTTTTTTCGCTACTGAAAAATAGTGTGAGCATATACAGTAAATCATTTTAACTATAACACGCATGATTGGTTACAACTATCTCGTTTGGGTTTATCGAAATTTCAAAATTTATTCCTTGAATCTTGTTGAGTTGGCATTTATAATCTCACTACTCGTGTCTCCACGTGTACCGCAGCGTTGGGAGGGAAGTAGAACTAGTTTTATAAAATAGTTTTGCATCGTGGGTTTTTAACTGCTAGATTTTTATTTTATGTATTATGGAAGGTCAAGCTAATACAACCGATAGCCCAGTTTTGGAACCGTCTTCGCCGTTATATGAAGCTTTCAAATCTGTCCTAATATTTTTAGGTCTACTTGGCATCCCATGTTCAGTTATTGGTAAGTTTGTGCTGCACGGTATTTTTTTTTTACCTCCATATGGAATCGTTTACTACTACATCCATACCTATTGTAGAAAGTACGAGGAATTCTGGTTAAATAAATATGTTTTGTTATTTAAATTCAAAAAATTAATTTTATATAGTGGTAGTGAGTAACTGTAACCGTAAATTTATATTCTTTGATATATTATTCACTCTTTTTATAATGTGATTATTTTTTAGAATGAAGAAACTTACGCACTTATAAATACTGGATTAAAATTAGTTTAATTTAGTCCCTCCTCCGTCTTTTTTTTCTTTTTTGCCTAAAGGAGGGATCATTTCCTTGCTTTTTTGATATTTGAATTTTTTTTAAATCTATAAATCTAAATCGGTCAATATGTTACTCAACTTGCTGTATATGTTTCTGCAGAGTTTACTATTGTTGTAAAATCATATCTTCGTTTTATTAGACATGTAAAAGGGAATGAACGCTGAAAGACTTTCTCGTGGGAGAAATACAGCTCGTCTACATTGTGTGGATTATATTGTGCTTATATAAATTCAGAATAAACACGGACTCGCACTTGCGCACAAGTACGGTTAAATATTTACGCTTGGTGTATAACATATATATATACACAATAACAACTGACATACCTGTGCCTAATATTGTTGGGTAGATATAACGTCTAGTTGTTATGCAACTATTGAAGTAAGAAACTCGGGAGCACTTTGTAGGTGTAACATTTCCAGCTCTCCTATGGCCACTTCAGACACAGTGACACTTCCAGATACACCATAATAGCTTGTCTCCAGCAGTTTCCAGTTCAACATGTTTTCCAATATTGAGAGTAATGTGTATACTGCTGTAACAGTTATCTTGCTGTATTGTCTGACTCCATCTCCAAATGGACTGTAATTTATAGCTACTTTCCCTTCCTTAATGAGACTAATCAGATTCATTAAACATCTTCACTTATTGGCCTGTTTTTGGCATGGCTCTACTATATATATATCCATTGGTCTGTAGTGATAAATGCTGATTCTGACCAAGATAAGACTGAATCTTGCGAGTCCATTACTTGGAGAGAAGTTGAACCACACCCCCTTCCCAAACTGGCTAAAATTAACTCTGGAGAAAGTTCTTGCTGAGATATATTGGTGGATGTCTTTGTCACTTCTTGGCTTCTTCAGATCCAGTTCCATTATCATCAGGTTCTGTGTCTTGTCAATATGTCTGGTGTCTTCAAATCTTTTAAACTTCATTTGTGGCTAGTGACCTGTAGTTCAATTTTAGCTGGTCTCTTTTACCTATGGTGTTGCTGTATGTCTGCTGTTTGAGCAACCATTGTCTGCAATCCTTTTATCTTAATCACAATTGCTGGAAACTCATTTTGCGAGTCCCTTGAATATACAGCACAGGACTTGAGCACCTATCCGCATTTTAGCAATTTGGTTTTAATGACCATGCTGCCTAGAAAGGACTATTAAGTTTATCTTAGAGTTCAAGCCCACTCCTTGGTAATGCCTTTTTAATTTTTTTCTTTGTGAGCTGGTTCACGTTAATCACTGTAAAGCCCAAGTGATTGAACCACTTACAGCCTAATAAATTGATGTGCTTATCAGCTGACAAGAGACTGGATTGTTTTACTAGGCACATAACTTTAACTCTTGTTTGACTCGAGAATGATATTTGATTGCATTAGTAATCTGTAATCACTATACTGCTGGGATGGTGATTTTTTTTTTTTTTATTAATGATAGCCTACATGTTTTTTGATACAATGGAAATTGCAGATCCAGTTTCATTGTTATTGGCATATGATTAATAATGTTTCTGATCTTAAAATCAAAGTCTGTGTCCTTTAATATTATTGAAATTGATACTCGACAATTTTATTTCATTTGTTATACTTTTTTAAAAAAAGAATTTTCTTTTTTTTTTTTTTCTTGTTTTGCTTTTTTTTTAAAAAAACAATCCACTTCTAAATGTCTGACTCATTTACATAGTATATAGATGTGGACATTTAGTATGTGTGTGTGTGTTTTGGTTTGTCACTTCTGCAATAAACGCTCATAATACTATCATCAGTATTAATCTCATTCTTATTAGACACGGCTTTAAAGCAATCCACAGCTCTTTAATGGGGCAATCTGAATGACCATAGATTCCGCCAGAATTGCTTACGAGACCACAGAATCGAAGGTGTATTTGGATCCATTAACAATTTGATTCGGAGTCATGCCTTCCACAATGTAACAATATTTTAGTCATTTAAGAAATCAATGAAATCACAGCTCAGTGCTAGTTTCCTAAGCTTAGCAGCAAAATTTCTTGCTTTCTTCCCCTCCCTCCAATGTAAGGATTGAAATGATATCTCTGCATTATTGTTAGGGGTTTTGGATAAAATACAGTAGATAATAAAGCACTTTGTTAAGATCAAGTTCAGAAAAATTATAATTTCCAATCATTTGTTTCAATATTAAAAGTTATTTATGCAATATTTTTGTAAAATACTTATTTTAAACCAAAAACCTATATGTCTACAATTGAATTTTATTTGGGGAAAAAAAATATTTATAAGAAAACTAGTCATAAAAAGTTTGTTATCGCAAAGTAGCAGTTTTTACTGGGTAACAATTTATGGTGTTTTTTTTCCCCCATGTGTCATAGTATCAGCCGGGAAGCAAACCCGCCAACCTGGGACAAACCTTGTAAAGCAGCTATTGCTGATCTCTTGACCACCAATGCTTGACAACACTTTATGGTGTTTTGTCATAACAATTATGGCCTTTTGTCAGTATCACTAAAAACATTTTTTTAAAGATTTAATAACAATATATTTTCTATTTTTTTATTGATTACTAACTAAATTTCTTTTAGATTTAAAAAATAGAATTCAAATATCTACTATTTCATTCTACTAAACTTTTTGAATAGATAAAATAAATCGTTATTGTTATGAACTCTGTTTAGTATTTTATTTTCCTATTTTACAAAGTTCAAAAATTAACTTTTAGAATGCCTATCATTTGAAAGTATTTGTAATAAATAATATAGAGATTATCAATATTTGATATAGAAAAATGTTTAATTATAAAAATAAAATATTCAAATATGGAGAAAATTCTTGCTAGGGCCTTTTCAAATAAGAAAGTTGGAATTGGACCTTAACATCTTGAACTACTTTAATCAATCAATCAATAGTGCTCCAGAGAGCAATCACATAACTAATTCATTTTCTTTGTTTTATTCTGTTCATTGTCTAGATTTAGGTCTTCGATTCCACAGAACTCTTCCCATCTCTCATATTATCCAATAAGGTCAATCTTCTCCAACCTTTCTTCTTGTTTCCATTCATCTTTCCCTTTTAAAACATTTTTCATTAAACTATTCTTTCTTCTTATTATATGTCCAATCCTGTTTTTCTTTGTATCTAATTCCCTCAATCAATCTTCCTTTTTTATTTAATCTTCCTAAAACTTCCTTATTTGTCATTTTATTTATCCAACCAATTTTCTCCATTTTTTTGCATATCCACATTTTAAAGGTCTACAATCTGCTCCTAGTTCTTTTGCTCATTGTCCATATTTCATAACCTTTCTTCAAAGTCATCGCCCCATTCTCCCCCCCCCCCCCATTTTTTTTATCTTAATAAATATATATCTTGCCAATGCTATCCTTTTTTAAACTTCATCTCGCTTCTTCCATTTTCACTCAACCAACTATCCAAACATGTAAATCCATTTACTTGTTGAATTATGTTATCATTAATATCAATTTGTATTTTGTCTGTATTCCTTCCTATCCATAAACAATTGGTCTTCTCAATGCTAATCTTCATTCCATATTTCATACATCCTTCCATATATTCTGGAAATGCTTTTCATTTTCAGCAATAAGAACCATATCATATTCAAACTTTTATAACCATGTTTCAAAATCTTAAAGAATTAGACTCACAGTATATTGACCTAATTGACAGTTATTAAGCAAAGATAAAATGTTAGCAATATTTTTTGTCACTTTATAATGAAATTAAATTATTTTTGGATGGGAGGAAAAAATGGTTCTAATTTCAAAATTTGAAGTGGTTTTAGTAATGTTTCTCACTAGCGGTTATAAAACAATCATCTTGCTTATTCTGTAGGAGACATCATAAAAATAAAGGAAAATGTATATATAAAAAAGAAAAACTTCAGGCCATGAATTGCATGAATATTTTCACATGGTTTGCAAGATTCTGTGATGGAGATCGTTGAAGATGATCCATGGATTTTCTGCAAAGATACGAAGCATACTCATATTTCATATCATAACTCATGATCCGAACATGTTTATGTCTGAAAATTTTTTATTGTGGATATCTAAACTATGTAGCTATGCAATATGCATTGATTCTGAGACGTCATTGCAAGGAACTTAAAGAAAGAACCAGTCACTTTTTCATTAGAACACACTTATATATTTATAACAGCACATCATCTTATCTTACAGATAACAATGTAAAAAAAAAAAAAATTGTATTACTATGTCAATGGACCTCTCATAAATTGTAGAGTATTATATTTGTCGACAAATAATTTGTGAATTTCTATTAACATTGAAAAACTTGTCACTAATTATTCAGTTTAATATTTATAGAATATATTTATGTTTAACTTTTGTTTTGTTATAATTATAAAAATTAATTCACCCGATATATATCAACATTTATGATTTGTTCCATATACAGAACTGTAAAGCACTGTTTTATGTAAAATATATAAGTTACAGTTGTTTAAAAACAAACAAAAAAAATCTAATATAGCAACAGTGTATTTATAGGGTGCATATACTATTGATAAATTGTATTAGCAGATATTTGGTTTTGGTTGCACTTATGAGGGTGCCCATTTGTTTCAGTACTTTATTTAGCACACGCCCACAATTAATAGATTTTTAAATTAGTCACTTCCTAATAAAATCGTGAATGGTCTTTCATACTATGACATCTATTTTTCAGTCTCATCTTGAGTAGAGAAATAATAAATAATTTTATTGAATGTCAAACAAAATAATTCAAAATGTTTAAATATTTAATAATGTTCAGATGATTGAAAATTATCTTTAGGTCAAAGACATTTTGACCAAGAGGGCAATTCTTTTGTTCATTTTATGATATTGACACCTATGATATAGTACTTGATGAAATTTGCAATATTCTTTAAGAAATTAACTCCTTGCTCAATGAATACATAATTCATCCAAATCATTTATGCTAAGAAAAAAAGCATAAAATGATGATTAACCCTCTAATAATTTTATTCACTTTTGAATTTACCGCATTAAATAATAACGCAAATTCAATACTACCTGTTTAACAGAGTGTAGTTATCGTAGTTCCCTTTTTATAGCTACTTCAAATTTCTCAACTTGTATTTTTAAAAAAAATCTAAATGTAAACATGAATACACTACAAAATTATGCAACTTTTTTTGATTGCTGACAACAATCAAGGGGAGTTTACAGTTTATATAATTAATATCAATCTACCAATCGCGGACATTTTAGGCCTTTGCCAGCTTGACTGTAGTTTTTCTCTGTGGACTACTGACATTTTCAGATTTTTTTAAAAAAACTAAAATCAATATTTGATTTATTTCCCAAGTTTTACTATTAAATGAACTTAAAACTGCAAAAATTATGCTAAAAATAGTACAAAAAAAGTGATTTAAAGTTGAAGTACAACAGCTCTATTATAGTATTCTATGAAGCATCGATTATCGTTATGAGTAAGATCAGTATTAAAGGATTAAATTTAATGTCAAAGTTTATATACTTGCTTATTTTATCAATCAAAATAATTTGTCTTTTCTAAGTACTCCTAAAATCAAGATCTTCTTTGCCACTAAAGTTTAATTTTTTTTTTATAATCATCTTTAAAATAATTTTGGACTTCTAATTTCATCTTTTTTTTTTGTGCAACTATATATTCTGAATTCTTTTTGCTACATTAAAATTTCACACACTTAATTCTATTTTGCTGTGCTTTCACATTCTACATTTCTCCTTTTTTCCCCTACAAAAATGTAAATTGAGCAGAGTATAATTTTATTCCCCTTCCAATTGAATCTTTTCCATAACAGCGCAATCTGTATTTTTTGCAAACCATTAACTAGTAAATTTTTTCTTACTTATCCAAAAGCTAACTCTTTTTTCAAAATTAGAAAGTGAACTAATCTTCAACTACTCTTGTTAATGCTGATGATTTTTATAGACTACTTTGTTTTGGACTTTGCACCAGAATACTGTCTTAAAGTTCATTAAAAAAATACCCCCCCCCCCAATTAGGTATTTTTTCGTAGACTTTAACGTTAAATCAGTTAAAGTAATGTTATCCCAGTAAATAAGTTAAATCTCACTAACAGTGCTTCATTAATGATTCACGTGTTTTTGAACTTTGTTAATAAATTTTGCATATATATGTTGATATGATTTATGAAGTGTGTAATTATACTTCTTTGATGTTTTTGTTTTTCCATTCAGTTTATAATGCATTTTCGGTACCATACATCATAATCGTAGCTATTTTCTTCACTATGTATTCTGTCTTATAGTGTATTTGTAGTAGTATATTGGACTATTTCCAACTATCTAGTATTAATTGTTAAATGTCTTCACAAAAATTCAAACAAACTTTTCAGATATATTCAACTGTCAATAAGAGTGCATAGTTTAATATATAAGACAAAGTTTTGAATGGTATTCGGTATTCATCTCTTCTACAAGTACTGCGGCCTGATCAGTGACAGAATTATCATGATGATTGAACCGGGGACCTTTAGATTTGGGAATATGGAATTTAAGGTGACAGAATAGCCTAGTTGGTTAGTGTCATCTTAAATTCAATACTCACCAATCTAAAGATTCCAGGTTCAATTCCTGTTATTACTATCACTAGTCAGACCTACAATATCTAAAGAACAGAGAAGAATGCTATCACAATACTTGAATGTATATGGAAAGTTTAAATAAAGTTTGAATTTTTTTAAGACATAGATGATATAAATAATCTCAAGTAAAATAAAATTAAATTTTTAATAAATGTGTTTTGCCAGTTCTAACTTATGGATCTGAGACTTGGACACTTAGTAGAAGAGCAATACAGAGACTTCAAACTATTCAAAGAAGTATGGAGAGATGCAAATGCAATGTATGGGTAAGAGAACAAACAGGTGTTACTGATCTCATTGAAAAAATTAAAAGACTGAAGTGGAGTTGGGCTGGACATATTGCTAGAAGAGATGATAATAGATGGACAATTGAAATTTTAAACTGGATTCCAAGAGATTGTAAAAGACCCAGAAAGATACCACATGTGAGATGGATGGATGAAATGAAAAAGTGTGCAGGGATGATGTGGAGAAGAGAAGCTAAAGATCGGAGAAGATGGATTGAACTTGGAGAGACCTTCATCCTGCAGTGGATTGATAATGGTTGATGATGACAAGTAAAATGACATGATCATAAACTTTCAAATATATAACAATTACTGTTTGTGTGTAATAAATGTTTAGAATAATACTGTTGAAAGAAATAATTAGAACAAAAGGTAAAAATGATTTATATTCATGGTTTCTTTATAATGTGATTAATTTATATTTCTAAAAAAAGATTGATGCAATAGAATTTTTATAATAACACTTTTTACTTAGAATTAAGGAAGAGATTTTCATACTTCAAAAGTAAATTTAAGAAGAAAAAAGTTTAAAAATTAAAGTTGAAATTATATACACAAACAAAAAGAAATAATAGAATTATTGTTTTTGGGTTTTTTTTAAAAATCAAATTTAATAGAAAAATTATTATACTTTTTTTAACCCCTTTATTTTTTGCAATATCTTTTATTGTCTTTCTTATTCTTTCTAGCTTCCACTAACAAGCAATCTTCTTCAAAACTGCAATTGATGAATGCTTTATACTGGTTGTAATACTCATTTATATATATATGTTAATTACATTTTTTCCGGCATTATATATAATTTCTTGTTTTGACTAATGAACTAAATGCTATTAATAAAACTTTTGGGCACTCCTTCACATATCTTTCATTAACTTTGTATTCTTGACAGTTTCGACCGTCAAGCGGCCTTTTTCAAAACTGTAATTGATAAATGCATTATGATGATTATTAATATTCATTTATATATATATGCATTTTTCCCAGTATTATATATAATTTCTAGTCTTGATTAATGATGCTGTTAATAAATCTTTCAGCATTACTTTACCAGTTAGATTTCTCAGCCAGTGATAAAGTGACCAAAACGATCATTTCCCTGATGGATCATTTTGCATTGACTGAGTAATCTGGCAAATAAAGAGATGCTGAAAGGTTTATTAACAGCATGTGGGGGATTAGTCAAGTCCGGACATTACAAGAACAATATTCTAAACACGTGCATGTATATGCCTTACTTGCGTTCAAAAAATTATAATCAATTATAGTACTATAAATCAGCACCCTTTGTTAATTCACAGTGCACTGATAAAGGATGTTTTTTTTACATATTCTGAATCTTTATAATTCATAGTACTATACAAAAGTTTTTGAATTATTATTTATTTAATTTAAAGAATAGAAAAGGGTTAGATGATTTTATAGGATATTATGATTTATTTAAAAGTAGATGGAAAAAATCAGCATAATGGATTAAATTTCTTTCCATTTTTGGTGATATGCATATAAAAATATGGATTTTTGTCAAGCGTTGTTAGCCGAGAGGTCATCGCAGCCGCCTTTCAATTAAGTGGTTGGCTGCAGACGGTTGTGGGTTCGCCTCCTGGCCGATGCTATGACATATGGAAAAAAATATGGATTTTTATATTTATATAAAAATATGGGATATAAATGCATTCATAGCTATGTATAATGAATATATCTAAATATAATCTTGTAAATTTATTAAAAAAATATGTATATATATGTTTAGAATTATTGATATCTATATGGGTTTAAAGAATTGCTATCTTAATATAAGCATAGCACTGATTGTAGTATATGAGTACGGAAGATTATGATCTGATCCAACATATGATGAGTGCTGGTTCAGCACAAAATACATGTTTTGGAAATAATTTATTTTTTTCACGTGTGTGGTCATTTGTATTGGTTGTTTGAGATGGAATGGAGGATGAGGACAGACTGTAAGTCCCAAGTTCAAATCGCTCTATTTACTATATTAAAACATTCATAATACTGAATGAATTGGTTAATTAGTTACATTTTATAAAATAATTTCAGATACTGTTCAGCGCTTGAAAACATTTCTTTATCTTGTATTCTTTTATTACTTATAAATTTTCATTATGTAATAAAAACAGATTTTACAAATATTTTATCTGATAAAAAGTAGATCAAATTTTAAAAGAAGATAGAATCATTTTATATTTAAAATTTTAAAAAAATTATATATATATATTAAGACATCAGTAAAGTTTTTTTTTTTATTCTTCTTAAGATATATAAGGAATTCAAGCTCAGACTTTTACACAACTCTCAACTCTCCATGCCATCTCATATTGCCAACGCATCTGATCACACACATGTTGAAAAGATAAATAATCACCAATAGACGTATTTCGTGCTACACCAGCATTCATCAGTTGGTCCAATTACCATCATATGATGAAAATTGGTGATGATAAAATGGCAAAATACATTATCTTAGTGATATTAAAAGATTATCTGTAATTTTATACATATGCTTTTTTTGTTTATACAGATATCAGCCATTTGTTACAGTAGGTTCTGACATTTTGCAATTGTAACATGTAGCATTTAGACTTTTATTTTTAAAGCAATTTTTGTATTTTTTTTTCCAAACTATTGAGTTAAGACAAAGGAAATGACTGCCACGCTTTATGATCATTCAAAGAACTATGTTTATTGATTGATTTTTATTAGATTGGTTTTTAAAAAGACGTACAGAAAATTGTGTTTATTCAATATCAAAGCAGAATCATAAACATTTTTTCAACATTCTTCAGTGATTTTTTTTTTACTTTTATACCTTTAAAAAAATAATTGGAAATGAATGCATTTTTAAGCAGCAAGAGTAATACCTACTTCCGCTTTTGGCAGCCATCTTTGCAACTGGTCTTACAAAAAGCGTCCCTTAGCGATTCAATTTCAGGAAGATAGGGACGATTGTCCCCTTACCTTTACGTTTCTTATTCAAGGTAAGTCGGTTTTAATCATTATATATTATGGAAAGTGATAATATAATCGATAACTCGCAAATTAAGGTTAGCCCCGATCTCAGCATTCAATCTAGCAATGCAGTCATCGGTCGTAAATTTTATAGTCTTAGATCTAATCTAAATTCATCCAAAATAACTTCTACAACAAATAAAAACCCACAAACCAATATTTCAAAAGAAAACAGCATCACAAATATCAACAAAAGTTTAGAAAATATTCAACTTACCCCTAATATAAGTAATAGCATTAATATCTCATCAAGCGAAACTATTGAAATTCTTAAAAATTCAAGCAAAAACCAATCATCACCTCTCCGAAGACTTTACGCACCCTCAGAAGACTCTAATGAGCAATTTACTTTGCCCAATAATACCCTGGAAACCATATCTGATAATAATAGACAAAATTACCGACAAGATGATTTCGGCGAATTTCTTAAAGTAAAAACTTTTCCACCAGAGGTCGACAAAACCAGTGCTGTCACATTACAGTTTGTCAACAGTAAATTTAAAAATCAAAAAGAAGAAATAAATTTTAAAACCGATAAATCACATTCCAGAACAAACAAAGATTATAGCGCAGAACAATCCATTGCTACTTCAGCCAACTTACAATCTAATCCAATTTCTTCAATACCAATATTGAAAAATTCCTCTACGTACGCAAATATTGTAAGGTCTAAAAATTCTGAGAGCATCTCCGACAATATTAAGGCCGATAATTTCAATGAACTATATTTGAATATCTCAGAACTAGACATAGAACAAGAATCAAACACTTTGGAAATGTTTCATTTAATATAAATGAACTTAATGACGACATGTTCCTAAAAATAAATAATGAGTTCAACAAAACGATTCCCAATAGCCTATATAAATCGTTTGCTAACTACTACAGCGATAAATCGTTAATCTTAGCTATAACAAATCAACAATGTGCTCTATATAAGTTCCCTCTAGAACAGCTATACAGTCTAATCAATCAAAAACAATTAGGCAGAGGCATTCATATGATTCTTAATCATCCCAATGACCGCTATGTTATCGTTGAGTTTAAAACGTGGGCGGACCGTATGAACTTTAAAAATAAATACAGATCTTTAGGAAATTTTATACTATGCTCCATAGATATGAACCGTCCTGTTACACTATCCGGCAGAATCCAAAACTGCCTTGCCCACTTGAAAGAACAAGAACTACAAGACATCCTTATTAATTATGGTTCAGTTAGCAAATTTAAACATCTATTAAACCCTCACTGTGAAGATCAAATCCTGTCCAATACAGTTATCTTCACACTTACATTGAAGAAAAACATTATACCCACTGACATACCCACTATTATTACTGCAAGAGGCTCTCCTATGGTTTTGACTTTCAGGGGAGTACATCCACAATGTTTCTTCTGCCTTCAAAGAACACACCTCATTAAAGATTGTGCAGCAAGAATATGTACACACTGTGGTTTTAAAAAGAATAAAGTTCACAGATGTCCTGGTAGACCTACTAACACGGCTTTCACATCCTTAAATAGACAATCACCACATGGACCTAATTCAATCAGCAACCTCACAAACCCAGACAACCTGAGTCAAATAAATCCTCCAACAAACCCTTTCACATCCAAACCTATCTTTCAAAATGAAAATATTCAAGAAAGAACAAACGACAACCTCTACACTAATAATAGTGAATCAGAGATCCAAGCAATTACATATACTGCGCCTAAACCAATCACTCAAACCGATAAGACTAAAGATCTTACATACGATACATATTATACTAATCCCCGAGAAACAATACTAGGCTAAACTCTTGATACAAAAAAAGGCAATATGACCAAACCACCTGACGAGAGCAAGGAAAATACAAGCGATGAAGAAAATACACTCAAAAAATTTCAAAACAATCCATCCATAACAACTCCCACCCAGTCTAAAACCACTGATACATCTTTATGTGGGTCAGTTAAGTCCAGTAAACCTAAACAAAGTGATCCACAAACTGTCCTCAATTCTTCAACTCCTGCAATAATTAACCATCCAGATGAAAAGACTTGTCAAACACACAACCCGAAAGTCAGCATAGTTAATGTTTCCCAACAGTTACAGCAAACCGAAAATGACTCAGGTCTAAAATTTAAAACAAATTCCTATAACAATAAAAAAACACTTTTATCAAAAGAACAGGAAAATGAAAAAAACACTATTAAACTTAAAAACCCTCAAAAAACCGACACAACAAATACCCAAAATACAAATAAGAAAATTAAAAGAAAATCAATTCGTTCAGATAAATCAAGCTCTGATGATGATAGCGCCCATCTGATACATTACTCACCTCCACCCTCTAACAAACAAATTTCAGATATATCAAGCACAAAGCCTCGCAAATCCATAGAAAAAAGAGGAAAACCATGGATCCTACAACCATTGATACCATTGATCCTTCTGACGAATCTCAGACAGATTACACTACTTCATCAGACACCGAAGACTTCATGGATGCGTTTCCTCAACCAACAACTATATCACCAATCCATCCACAAATTCAATCACAAGACTCTGATTGCCAAACAACATCAGACCTCATTAAAATGGAGATGTCCCACATTGACTTGGTACACTTTGTTGAGGACGGTTTGGATTAATCTATCATGTTCTGCAAAATTGCTGGCATTAACATTCGCGGCATCAACTCAATTGATAGAGTTCTAGCTATTAAAAACTGGCTCTCGCTCTGCTCCCCTCATATACTTCTTATGGGTGAAACTAAATATCACCATAAGACCGATCATAAAATACTATCTCTTCTCTCAACTCTCGGATTTACTAGATTTTCCATAGGCCATTCTGCTTCAGGTGGAGTCGGTATTCTGCTCAGCAAGTCAACACCACCAAACAGTTTTAGCATTCTATTCCTAGATGCCAATATTATTATCATAGAAATAGACTATTGGGGTTATCCGATCATCATAGCTTATATATATACAGCCAAAGACACCTCTCAATATCTAAAAATAATCCACATCCTAAATGCCATCAACGCTAACAGAGCCTCCCCTACTATTCTTCTGGGAGACTTTAACACCACATACAATGACTTCAACAAGAGATTTTTGCATCTAATAAATCGCAGATTAATGTGTGGAGAGGGCTTCTTCCCTCCCGAAGCCTACTCTTTCTATACTAAAACTAAAAAGTCCCTGATTGATTTGGTTTACTACACCCCAGACCTCCATTTCAACCTTGATGCAGCCTTGGCCCCTGTTGCTTTCTCTGATCATATGGCTCTAATCTTACAACTTACACCTATTTCAATCCCTGCACCTATTGATGGACCTGGTAAAACCATGCACATGATCACCCAATCAAATATGACCGAAGCGATAGTATCTGAGGCATACATCCTTTTCCAGAAAATAAACATCCTTTCCCTTCCTGCTGAGGAGGGCCGGTTTTCCTTCATCGGAATACTCAATCCATATTAAATCACCACGCCAGGAAAATCAAAAGACCTAATGGCCTTCTAAATGATCTAACAGACATTAATATACAACTTCAAGCTTTACAGCAAAATTTCACAAATACAGAAAAAATCATCTTCCTTAAAAATCTCTACAAAATCAAGCAAAAGTCCCTTGCAGAATATATATCCATCAGAAGAGCCAAATGTTTCTTAGCACAACAACACTGCTGGACGAGAGACTACCTTAGATGTGCACTGGGGTACAATAAAAAACAAATCACTCCCTTATCCATTAATTCTAATGGAACCAATCTCGTTGGCTTTCCAATGATGCAGCACATCAAACAATTCTGCCAATTAATGCAAAAAGATGGAGCTCCTCCTATAAACAGCTGGTTGGATGTTGGTGACCCCGGCGAACATGGCATCACAGAAATCCAAATCAAAAAGAAGATAACATCTCTCCCTGACGGTGTTCATCCTGGCCTTCATGGCATCCCAAATTTCCTTCTCAAACACCTCAGTCAATTCACTGTGCCAATTATTAAAAAAATGATTGATCACCTAGCCTCCGGCAACAGAAACATAACAGATCTTTACCCAGTGGCACTCGTGCCTTTTATTAAAAAAGCAAAACCACTAAACAACATTAACAATATCCGACCAATTTCCATGACCCCATTGCTTATCAAGATAATTGAGTCAGTCATTAAAGATCAAATCCAAACTCAAATCCTTAGCCATATCTCGTCAAACCAATACGGAAAAAAGGGATCATCAACCTCGCATGCTATGTCCAATGTAACTGCACTATTCAATTACATCAAAGGACATCGTAAATCAAAACCTATTGCTGTCCAGCTGGATGTTGCGGCAGCATTTGATTCAGTCCAGATAAATATCCTCCTGGATATTCTGTCGGAATGTGACATTCCAGCCGGGATTGTTCAGATGATCAGCAATCTGCTCAACAACAGAGAGATTTTTCTCTCTCTTGATGGCAAGATCACACCAGGCTTCAAGCCATACAAGTCGATCGCTCAAGGATCTCCACTCAGTGCCCTTTTCTTCACAGCATACATCAACCCTCTTCTGATGGATGTAGAAAAAAACCTCCCTGGAATTTTCCTTCCCTCTCTCAATAAAAACTTCAATGTATTTGCATATATAGATGACATCATGGTTGTTCTTCCCACCATTAAATACCTTCCCCATCTCATGAACATCTTAAACAGAAATACAGCGAAACTTGGCCTACAAATAAACTTTAACAAATCTTCCATCTGGAAGATTATGTCTGGTAAACAAATTAACTCTCCCTTTTCTGCAAAACCCCAAAGATACCTAGGTTTCCCAATCTTCAAAACACCAACTGCAATGGCAAGAGAGATTCAAGATGCAATCCTCCATTCAACTGAAGCCATCACCACTTCACTCTCTAGAGTATACCTTTCATTATATGGAAAGGTTGGCCTCCTCAACATGATCATAATGCCAAAAATCTCATATTACCTTCCATTCGTAAAAATGTCTAACAGTTTCAAAATAAAATCAACCGATTATGTACCAAACTTCTTTGGAGATAAGGACAGTTGCTATTAGCTTGCGAGGCATCCAACGACCACGCGGGTTCAATGGACTGTCATTCCACTCAATACAAGCAATAATTTTACAGAAAACCCCCAACACTCTACATAATCTGATCCTCTCCTGTGGATACTCCAACATTATTAAAAAAATTACACCGACAGATCGTCCTCCGCCCTCTGCCAGTTCATGGATAGCCTCCCTAATAGACCACCTACAACTTTATAACCCAATAATGCCCTTTAACCTTAACAAAAAAATCACCTTATGGGAAGCATACAATATAATCAACTATAATCAACAACCCATAAAAACCAGCCTAAAAGTAACCAACCAAAGACTCATTTCACACTTTAAAAGATGGAGTCTGGAACCCAAATTCCTTGACTTCATCATTAAAATAAATCTTAATGCGCTTCCCACGAATTGGTTCCTTTATCACCGAAGAGGTTTTACCAGCATTGACCCTATATGTGGTCTGTGTGCTCGTGAAGATGAAACCATAGACCATATTATACACCGGTGCCCAAGACTTAAAACACTGAAAGATATAATTATAATCAATTCCAACATAAGACCTGATATGATTTTCTCACTTGAAAATGCCATTCATAATGGTTTTTTTTCAATAAGAAGGCTTTCTACCTTTGTCCTTTATTCCATATGGATAGTGAGATGCAAAACTCTCATGGAATTACCCCCGCCACAAATCATACCATTGTTTTATCAAACGCTCAAAAAAATCAAGAAACGTGACCAGCTCCTGGCCTCCAGTAAAGTCTTTGATGACACCTGGTCTTTAACTGCACTTTCCTTTTCCTGATTATCAACTCCCACCTACCCAGCATTATAGAATAGGAAATTCTAAAAGAAAATATTCATGTTTATATAAAAATGCTTATTCCATTAATCAAGTTATTAGAATCTCATCACTATACCTAACCACATAAGAGTATACAAAATCTAGCCAGATAACAAATAGAACATTATACAATCATATTATTGTACAATTTATTCATTTATCTATCCTTTATTAGTATGTAATCACTATTTATTGTTAATAAAATTTTTGTTGAAAATGAAGAGTAATACCTGTGCATCACAATAAAAGTAGATTCTGTAATTTTTGGAGAAGGGTGATCTGTAATTTTTGGAGAAGGTGATCGTTCAATAACAAAAAAAAAAACGATATTTTGTAGAAATTAAGAACTTTACTAATAATGATCAAAGTAAGAAAAATTTATTACTAATTTACTGAATGTTTCTCTTATTTAATAAAAAGTTTTTTAGAAAATATTAGCTTATTTATTTTGAGAATTAGTACATATGTGAAATAAATTTCCCCATGTCAAAAAAAAAAACCCTATTTATATCGTCATTTTCAATCATTAGCGATCCTCTACAAATATATCAAAATATTTCAAGTACATACCGCTCTCTGAAATAAATAATCAGACATCATCTCACCTCAAATCTTAATAAATTTTCATATACGCCCTCTATGAAATAAATATTTTAAGATGCGAACTCTAATAATTATGTATATAATTAGTTGTTTACAGATGCAGGTTCTAAACATTTATTCCATAGAGGGCTTTCTGAAAATTTCTTTACATTTGAGGTGAATTGATATATATAAACTGTATATATAAACATATTTTTTTTATTGAGATAAACAATATTTTAAATATTAAAAACCAAGCACCAAAATGATAGTTATCAATATATTAATAAAAGTCATCATCAACCATTATCAATCCATTGCAGGATGAAGGTCTCCAAGTTCAATCCATCTTTTCCTATCTTTAGCTTCTTTTCTCCACATCACCCCTGCACACTTTCTATTTCATCCGTCCATCTCACATGTGGTCTCTTTCTGGGTCTTTTACAATCTCTTGGAATCCAGTTTAAAATTTCAATTGTCCATCTATTATCATCTCTTCTAACAATATGTCCAGCCCAAATCCACTTCAGACTTTTAATTTTTTCAATGAGGTCAGTAACATCTGTTTGTTCTCTTACCCATACATTGCATTTTCAATCCCTTCTTGTTACTCCCAACATGCATCTCTCCAAAGTATTTCTTAGTATTTCTAAATTTTTAATCGGGTCCAACTTACTTATTTATTAAAGTGCTTAGGATTTATGATATTTTTAAGGAGTCACTAAAATCTATTAAGTTTTGACTAAAATAGAAAAAATAAAATGTTGAAGTATTTATTTTATAATAAATATTTTATTAATAGCGATACTGTGATAAGTGAGATGCTGTAAAGGCGTGTCTCTTATGCCCTTGATATTTATACGGCCTACAAAAACGTTTATTTTTGCTGTAATAAGAAACATTTAAATATCTCATAGTAATAATTTATTTTCAAGCCTTTTTTGAATAAAAATATGGTTACATAGACTGAATATTAATACTTGAAATATAAATAAATATACTTGAAATTCAAATCAAAAAAGGTCAATCACATATTAATCGCTAAATTAATATAATCTTTTATTGAGGCTTATTAACTTATAAGAAAAAATGAATATATTGTATATTTGGATAACACCATTTTGACATGCAAATAGAAATTTGTGTAAATTTTAAGTGACATTTTATAGTTAAATTCTTAACTTTCCTTATCATTAGGCAGGTTTTATTAATTCACTTTCTATAAAGAAAGATAAATTAATATTGTTTGTCATTTAATGAAAGTAGATAATTGTAATTAAATTTTAATTTGAAAAATAATTACTCCTTTATGTAAAAATCGATTTGCATCTTTTTGATATGTACTTTGAGAAAATTTATAATTCGTTTTTTTTTTTTTAATCTGTGCGGCAGAAAACTACCCAATTATTGTTTTCTTTTCAGGAAATAATCTCGACCTAGTGATGCTTTAATATATTTTTTAGATCTAGAAAATGTTTATATTAATAATTTGTATTAATCATTCATTAGACTAGAGATTATCCAATAATGAATAATATTTCTGTAGTGTAATTTTCACTACGCCACTCTATCTGCTTTTAACATCTTTAGGTAGGGCATAATGGTTTTTATCCACTTTTGACACTTTAAGGAAGGACGTAATCATAAACATATGACCAAAGTGTCAAAGTTGTGTGAGGACAGCAAATTTGACACATCAGTTAAACTAGTAATTTGCTATCTGTTTATATACTGAACAATGATAAAGCTATGGGTATGAGATTGTGTTCTGAGCCAATTGATGAATGCTGGTTCAGTATGAAATATGCATCTTGGGGGATCAGATCTTTTTGACATATCTTTGGTCATATGTTTATGATTACATCCTTCTACAAGGTGGTAAAAGTGGGTAGAAACCAGTACCTACTTTGCATGAGATTGGTGTAGTGAAAATTACATTACAGAAATATTATTCATTACTGTATTTATATTTCAATCATTGGTTTTGTTTTGGAAATTATTTAGTTTTCAAACACCTGTCATGAGATTTTATATAGCTATTCATAGGTAGCATGGTTTGATTTTTGTTATTTATGTGTCTGTAATATTCAGATTTTCATGAAATGTTGCGTTATCAAATTAAAGTAAGAAAATAGGATTAAAGATAAATGCTAAAAAGACTAAATAATGTTTAATGAATTATCTCAAAAAAAGAAAATAAAGATTCATAATAATAACTATTATTAATACAGGCAAAACTCTCTATACGTATTGCCACTCAGTACAAGCCAGAGTAATCAATGGATCCCAGAAGGCTTGCACTGAGTGGCAATATGTATAGAGAGTTTTAATAACAGTTATAAGCAAGCAGAAGAAATGGTGATCATGTGGTGTTTATTGGCTTAAAACCAGTCCTGCCTAATAGGATAGTGCTGGCTATGGTTATTAAAGAACCAAAGACACCAAAATGTATGGGTACTGAACAGAGTTTAGACCTATATGACTATATAAGCTGATGAGCTTGAAAATATTAAAGTGTTTTCAATTTAAGTCTCATAGTTTTATAAGTAAGTAGAGATAAAAGGTGGCTGCTGGAGGGTTGCATTAGATCCTAAGATCTAGGTGCAGTGCTCTTAGATCCAAAGCTCCTCACTGTCGAAGGCCACAAGCCAGAAACTAGTCTTCGAGATTTTGGATGAGTAGGCACTAGATGGGGATTTAATGCATAAGCCTTCTGGTATCCATTGATTACTCTGGCTTGTACTGAGTGGCAATACTATATGGAGAGTTTTGCCTGTTTTAATAATAGTTAAGAGCATGCATAAGAAATAGTGATCATGTGATGTTTATTAGCTTAAAGTTAATAACTACAAATTCTTTGATCAGATTATTAATACAGATGGAAATATGAAAACTAATCATTAAATTAAACTTGAATGGAGTGCTTTTTTTGCAGAAATAACTTACTATCTAAAGGAAATGTGCTTATGTATTTGAACAGGAAGGTTTTAAATGCATGCATTTTTACCAGTTCTTATTTGTGGATTTGAACAGAAGAGCAATACAGACACTCCAGATTCCTCAACAAAATACGGAGAAATGTATGTTGGAGTAACAAGAAGGGATCAACATGGGTGAGAGAACAATTGAGTATTTCTGATGTTATTGAAAGAATTGAGAAACTGAAATGTCATGCTGTACATATTACTAGAAGAGGAGATAGTAGATGGACAATTGAAATCTTAAACTGGATTCCAAGAGACTATAAAATATCTAAAAAAAGATCACATATGAAATGGATGAAATAATGAAGTGGGTTAGGATGATGTGAAGAGAGACTACAGATGAAAGAAACTGGATTAAACTTGGGAAGACCATCTTGCAATGTGGTTGAAAATGATGATGTTGAATATTATAGACAATTTGAATTTAGAATTTGTGTGAAATTAAAGTTTTCCTTATATTGTTTTGACCATTTATTTTTCACTTCATTTACAAAATACTTATTTCACTAATATTCTATGTCTCTAAGGAGTTTTTGATGAAAATCATTTGATCATCTCCATATTTTAGGGCATTTAACACGATCTTTGTAATATCAGGATTTGAATCTCTATTGATTTTGGGATG
The DNA here is from genome assembly GCA_028023455.1 of Epiperipatus broadwayi. Classification (NCBI taxonomy): domain Eukaryota; kingdom Metazoa; phylum Onychophora; class Udeonychophora; order Euonychophora; family Peripatidae; genus Epiperipatus; species Epiperipatus broadwayi. The sequence goes on from JAQFVV010012446.1 coordinate 2,706,961, forward strand.
TTTAGCAATTTTTTATTTTGATATCACCAGTATCAATCCTTTAGATTCAATTTATGAATCCACATATATTCGGAGGAAATTTGAACATTTGTATCTTTTCAGATATGATCTTTAAGAAACATTAAATTAATTAAGGAAATTAACATTAATGATGCCTATGTAGCAATATTTTATGACCAGGAAAATAATTCAATCTTTTATTGTTGCCTTTTTTCATTCTTATTGTCATTTATACTTTATATTTAGTAAAAATTTTGGATTTTAAATTTTGAAAAAGAATATTTTTCTATATTATGCTAGTTCTAGCAGATAATTGCTGTATTGTTGGAATTGGAATGGAACGTGGATTTTTCATAATCTGTTCTACTAAAATTGAGAATAGCAATAAGGTTTTTATTTCTCCTTTTGTTATTTATGATATATGGGCTTGTTCAGCCTCAAAGAAGCTTCTTTTCCGTAATAAGCAGAATTCTTTATTGATTACATTAATGTAAAGATGCTTTAACCATAAACACTAACTGAATGATGACAGATAAGAGGACCAATTAACCTCAGAATAATTTGATTCTTACAATTGGCAAGACAAATATTTCAGCATTGCTGATATGAAATGTACATGATGGGCCTGGATTGTACTTTAAAATATATGTGTTAATATTTTTTATTGAAGAAAGAGATAATGAAAGTTAAAATACAACTCCGTTTTTAATAACAAAAATTTTGCAACGAAAAATAAAGATCCGCTTAGTCATTGAATGTCCCATTGTGGAATTTTGTTTATTAAAAATTATAAATCTGAAACCGTAATAATTCCAGAATATTTTTAATTAAAAATTGAATGTAACACGTTGGAAATATCTATTAGAAAGACTAGTGCAACGTGACTGTTTTGATAAAAAACAGGCTAACAAATTCAAGCCTATTATTCAACCAATGAACAGAGTTTTATCTATGTGTTTAATTACAAGACATATAAAATTTTGCTTCATGTATTTAGAGAAACAAAAATTCACATTTTCAGTTCTTTCCATTTTTCAATGTTTACTAAAATGGCACTAGTTTTAATGCAGTTATCCACTGCTTATATAAATATATGTCGGTACCAATAAGTCTGGCACTTGTTGCCGTGGCTTCTCGGATATATATAATTTTGCCAGACTAAAAATATATATTAATTCAATAATACATCTCTTACCCTCTCTTTTTAAACTATTCACATCTTGCTGGAAATTTAGATATTAAATGTTAGTATTGGATAATTTGTTTGAATATTTATTTCAAATTGCTTTTCAAATAATTAAAATAATGAATATTCATTAATTGTAAATAAATCTATATATATATTTATGTGTCACAGCATCGGCCGGGAAGCGAACCCGCTAACCCGGGACAACTGCTTTGTAAGGCAACTGTGTTGACCTCTCGATCACCAATGCGTGACATAAATCTATATTATTTTGAGAAGTAATATATATATATATCCACTAACAATCACATAGAAAATTTCCTCTGCTTCATCATGAGTTTTTGGATTTAAAAAAAAAAAACATTAATAATTATAAAAACAAAATATATTTTATATTTATTAATAAAAATATGGAAAATGTAAAAATAAGCTTTCAAAATAATCTAAAACTTATCTTTTATCTTTTTAAATGTAATATAAAAAAAAAAAAAAATCCCATCCCATTGTGCAAATTGTTCTGATTAAAACAGACATCTAATAACAAAATGAAAATATAGATTCATTATTATTAAAAAATAAACCATTAAACAGTTTTAAAATGAAACAAATGAGTGACTAATGTACTGTAAGATCAATCTAGAATAATTGTAAACAAAGTGGAAAAGGAGGCTCCATTCATGGTCATGTCCACAATTAAATATAAACAATTGGCATCTATTGTCTATATATTTACAATAAATGTTGATTATTATATTAAATATTTATTTTATTACAGCATTTTTGTAATAAAAAAGTTAAAATATGTTTGTTAAGTTATTTCTCTTATATTAAATATAAATGAACATTAATTTTAATAATTCCTAAATAGTATTTACAATATCTTCTGCATTAATATTTAAACTTTTTTTTAAATGTAATATTAGCATTTTTATAACCAAAAAATACTAAAACTTTGTCAATTGTTTTCCTGCACATTTTCCCAATATTTTGCAACATTTAACCACAAAAGTTTTTTCCCTTATAAGATTTTTACTAACTTTTTATAATAATATTTATGCTAACAGTACTATATGTCTTTTAAAAAGTTAATGTTTTTTTTTTTTAATTTCAGTTTCTATTTTTGTTACTTTTGTATAAGCTGTACTATGGAAGTTGTCAACCATATTTGTTTTAATTATCCATTTCAGGGGCCTCAACTATGTTTATATTTACTTTTTCAAAAATATTTTACCGAACTTGTGTTATTTATTAAAATTAAATAATATTAAGAAAATGAATTATAAGTTACTATTACCTTTGAAAAATATTACTAAATGGCTTATAAATTCCATTTCACGACATATAGTTAATAATTTTTTTTATATATAAGATAGCACGTGAATGTAAACATGTTGCAAACATTGTTGTCATTATTTGGCGACTTTTTATTATGTTTAGTGTAATAATTATTTATGAGCTTTTACTTTACTTGCTTTTTTGTAGAAATAATTAAAATTTGGGATCTTCCAATGACAGAAGAAATAAAAAGCACAGAGGAACTGCTAGACAATGCATCGATTCCTATTTAGCAGAATTTATATTGTACCGGTTGCATAAAGATGAAGATGTATTTGTGGCTGCGATACATGCTATTAAGGATTTCTGTCCATCAATATGAACCTACATTTGTAACATACCCACATTTTATTAATTATACTATATTGTTTTTTTTTAAATGTGTATCTAATATTAAATTTTTAAAATGTTCAGTAAATTGTAACTCATGCTAAACTACAGTCAGTCGTGAAAATTTGAAAGGCCCTCATAATTTTATCATGATTAAAGGCCATAATATCATTAGCCAGTTTAATGGTATTGTAGTTGTATATAATTGAATGGTTCAAAAAAATATCCTGTAATCTTAGTCTGAACGATAAAAATGTTTTATAGAATTTCTTCTGCATTATTCTGAAAACCACTCTCCAGTTGATATATTTATCCCTTTCTCCACCTCTATGCTTATTTTTTTTTCTTCTATTTTTAATTTATAATTATAAATTTTTATTTCTTTTTGTAGGTTTTTTTGCTTACAAGCTATTTAGAAGCTTATGGGATAAAGAGAAAAAGAAAGAAGAAAAGAAGAAAATGAAACAAGACCGTAAATTAAAAGAAGAAAAGAAAAAGAAAAAATAATATTTTCTTACGTAAAAATTGTAAATTCGACAAGATTGAATGATCAATAGATTACTGCTTTCATTTATTTTTTAATTAGCACTGTGATATTATCAAGTAATTTATATATATAACGTTTTTATATATAAATGCTTTTAGTGGACTAATAATTAAAAATCGAATACGGATATTTCAATTCTATCAAGCATTTAAAGAATACTGTCAAAAACGATGCAGTGGATCATTCATATTTTGAATTTAATTGCAATGGACGTAAAATATTCTCCACCAGAAGTTTATGCATTTGGAATTAATTCAGGAATCTATAAACTAAATCACAGTGTATATTTTGCGAAGCATTCCATTTTTTTAATTTTTTTTATTTGGTCACATACATTATGGACATAAGTACCAATTATGCTGAACCTTCACAGTTAAAGGTTGGCTTTTACATCATCGAAGATGTAAGATGTATATTTTTATTTCAGGAAAATGCAGATGCTATGGCTACTGTTCTTCCGGCTACCACGAAGGGTTTTCCTATTTCATACAAGTTTTTAATTTTGGGAAGAGGCTTTTTTTTTTATAAAATCGCAAAGAGTTTTAATTTCATATATTTTTATTTATTTATTTATTTACATTTTTTTTTTTTTTTACAAATGTTTATTTTAAATATGAAAAGAATATTCTATTTTTATAGCTAAGCAATCCAGAGTGGGGGAACTATGTTATTTTAAATGACGAAATGTTGATATTTTGATGAACTATCAAAATTGTTTAATATTTGTTCAAATTTAGTTATGACCTGGATGCAGGGTCTGTGTTCCACATGTAAGAAAGTTGACAAACCTATGTAATGGCGTTAATTGTTTAAAAGATTATGGGATTTGAATTATTAAACATATTTTATTACTAACTGTTGTGTGTTTTCTTCAAGAAGTCTGTTGTCTCCATTTTAAAAGTTTTAATTTTTATAGATTGTAATTCCCAGTTATATGTATATAAAAAAATTGTATTGCTTTAAAAATATACTTTTTGATCCATTTTAATATGGCCATTAGTCATTCCTTTGGATAACCTTATGGCTTTTGAGTTCAAAATAGATTAATATAAGCTTTACACCCAGTTTATGAAATGATTATATATATTTTTATTTTTTTTACTTTCCTCAATCAGTTCGTAAATCTTTGGACTATCCGCCATTTTCCTTCAGCACTAAACCATATCAGGCATAAAAATTAATGATTTTAATTTATAAAATACAGAGTATTTGTAGTAATCATATTTCTAATGGTATACATTTTTTCTTGTGTATCTCTTGTTTCTGTAATAAAATTTGTGCCATATTCTTTCATAAGATTACATTTTAAGATTTGATATGTAAATTTACAGATATCCTATCATTTACAACTTTTTAAACACTTTATCAATATTCTTTATTTATATCAAAACTAACAGTTTCAACTATCCTGTAGTCACATCAGAGCTCTTTACAATCCTATTTCTAAAAACTCAACTATTTTAGAATAGGATTGTAAAGAGCTCTGATGATGACTGCAGGACAGTCGAAACTGTTTTGATATAAATAATGAGTATTGATATAAGAAAGTTGTAAATGATATATGTTAAAGTAGAAATCAATACATAGGAAAAGGAAGAAGTAAATTTACAGATACCATATCAATGTTTTAAAAATACAAGTGCAATGATTACTCTTTCATCATCATTAGTATAGTTTTTCTTACATCAAGTTTTACTTACTTTTATGGTTAAGTAATTAAATGTTTCTAGCTCTTTGAGAAAAAAATATTGTGTTGAAGAAACTTGCATCAGTAAATATTTTTGTTCTATACTTAGGATTAATTTTTTTTTTTTTAGTGAAAACTATCATCATGTTCTGATAGAGTTTTTTTGTTTTTTGTCTGTCAAGGAAAATACTAATTAAAGTCTGTTTTGCCAATATATATATATTTTCTATAAAATTTAGATTCCATTGCTTCCAGAAGATAGAGGTATATATACTTAATCCTTAAATTGCTATTCTCCTAGATTTACACTGTATGTATATATATATTACACAGAAATCAAGTCATTGTCATATGACCTAATTTAACAACCTTGTATTACAAATGTTATATATAGAGCTCACACATAAGTGCTTAGCAAGCTTTGCTGAATATCCCCAGTCTAGGGTTGAAGATATTCTGCAAAGTTTGTTAAGAGCTTAAGTGCGAGCTCTATATATAACGTATATATATATTGGTATCTGAATTAGTAGCCATGCCTATAGACCAGGGATCAGCAAATTTATTCTTGAAAGGCCAGATAACAAATTAAAAAAGTCTTCCCACAATGCCTACAAGAAATTCTGTAATGTAATTGCTATGTGCAATAAGCATTTACCGCTCATTACGAAAATATTATTTTATGGTATAATTATGTTCTAAATAGGCATTTAAAAGACATTAAATAAATAAAAATAATTATTTTGTCATCTGCATTATTACCACTGTCATTGTTAGGAGTTCCAGATCTTCGAAATACTTCTATTTTGCTAATGCTTTCAAAATATCAAAGTGTCTAATTTTCTTTGATGGCTTAAATTTTTTATATAAAACGAATGAGTTTGACAATTAAAATATTTAACATTTGGAAGAAAGTTGTCATTGACCAATAATCTGAGATCATCTCAGATTTTTCTATTGCTAGAATGCATGTATGAAGGCTTTATGCAACAAAAAGCAATACACAAAATTTTCATAGAGTTCAATTTAATGTATTCTTTTAGAAAAATTACAGTTAGATATTATAATAAAATAAATTTGCTTTTTATTATTCTAAGAATTATTTATAAAAAATTGTATAATTTTTTTTTTTTTTAAGTGTCATAGCATCAGCCGGGACGCGAACCCGCAACCCGGGCAACTGCCTGCAAGTGCAAGGCAGTCGCGCTGACCTCTTGACCACCAATGCAAGACAAAAAAAAAATTGTATAATTATATAAAAAAAATAGTAAAAACACCACCACCATAGATCACAAAAATCACAGGAGCAATATTACTTAGGGGTGAGCAACACATGATGAGACATTGGTAAATAAAAAAAGTATAAAAATTAGACTGCAAGGAAATTCAACCAAATTTGATTTAAATTAAGAAACATATTTAGGAAGATACTGAGGTGGATACCTGTTGAATTTAAAATATATATATGAAATTAAAGCATTTGAAAGTTTATAGCGGCAAAATTTACCACAAGTAACCACTAGATCTTTGTAAAGTTTATAAAATTGTATGAAAGCTTTTAATTTTATTTTATACTTTTATGAAATTACAATTAAAATCTTTATACTTAATTTTGATATTTTCTGCCATCTGCACAAATAATTTATAATTTTTTTTATAAAAATCATTTTTATTATCTCTTTTATAAAATGTTTCATTCATTCAACTTTAATCAATTTTTCATTTAAAAAAATATCCATTTGCATGTAGTTTTTTTACTTTCTGATTGTGAATACTATAATCGAAAAATAACTTTTTGCTTCATTGGTTGATTATGACATTTTCATTCAAGCAGCAGTGCATCATGGGCCATTTAATTTATCTTGAAGCACGAAATATCTCGCAAGTTGCTGTCTTGACCCCTATTGTAGACTACTGTATAAAGCATATCATTACTGTTATGTTCGAAAGCATGACTAATGTAGACTCATTTATTTGAAATATATATATTTTATAGTTGAATTACTTTTCAGTTAAGAAAATACATTTTGAAATGTCCTAAAATTAAATGAGAGTTTTGGAATTTATGAAATTAAAAGAGAAAAGATGAAGAAATGATTTCAAACATAGATCTATATTATAAAAGCACAAGTGTAGTAGAATTCATTGCAATAAAAAAAAGATGGAAGTATAACTTCACAAATATTAATATTGTTTTAGACAGGATATCTAGATTCGTTTGTCGTCCTAATAGAAGATAATAAATATAGGTAATACTGGTTTACATTTTAACAAATTCTCAGTTTGATTTAGAAATGGGGGATTTTTATAAGAGATGTACAAAATGCTTTTGGAACAAACCAAATAACATTTTAAAATATTGTGGGCTGTTTTAATGCGAGAATCAAAAAATAATTGAAATATGAAAATATATATAGTAAATTATAGTAGACAGGAATGAGGTGGAAATTTGTGTATAAAGTTCTACCAAGTATTTCAGACCCATATTTATTCCTTTTTGATATAAGAAAATTTAAATAGAAAGGGAAAGTTTTATAAAGAAAAATAATTTATGGTACTTGTACTTTTTAAGCAAAAAAAAAAAAAAATGCAAATGTTTAATTTATTAAAAACAGATCAATTAAAAATATAGCTTTATTAAATAAGCAATATATCACTGCAATAGGTTGGATGGAGAGTTTGTAAATCTCTTTCAACAGCTTGCAAAGAATTTCTTTATTGTTGGATTTAGAAATAGAAATTTGTTTGGAACCTCATAAGAATTCTATTTTTTACACTATACTTTTGGGTTGAATATCTAGAAAAAGAAAATCTTGATTTAAGTAATCTTAAATCGGTGAAACTATACCTTGAATTGTTAACAAGTCCAATTTGCTTCATAGTTTTTATACGTTTTATGGAAGATAGTTTCTAATATCTGATGGAAGAATATGTAAAAGAAGAAAAAGCCACTGTGAAGTAGACATCAGTGTATCAGTAATTTTTCTCATGATAATATTTGAGTATCCAGAAGTTTATTTTAGATATAATTAGAATCTTACAAACAGATTCTGGACAACTCTTGCGTTCATCTGCTTCGTAAATGGGATTTAATGTCCACTGATCTATACAAATATAGACAAACTTGGACCACATAGTTAATAGCTGTTGAATCTATAGCTACAGTGAAAGAATTGCAGGATATTATGAAGACAGTAGTAAATTTCCTGGTTGGAATCTCTATGGGTTCCTTTATGACATTTTGCTAATAATTAAGCTATTTAAATAAATCTTTGCTAAATAAATGAATATTTATTTGATTTGAAAAATGTGAAAAACAGTTTTAAAAATCTTGTTTTATAAGATTGATGGAAATGAAACCAGTAGCTTTTGCCCTGTGCAAGCTGAGTCATATAAAAATAATTTCAAACTTAATGAAACTGTTAAATTTGAGTTTCCCTGTGTGTTTGTGTTATTTTCCAACTAAGCAATTACCCATATAATTAAAATGCTTTTGGAACAAAGTTTAAAAATAGAATCTCATTAAATTACAAAACAATAACGAAGTCAATTTTTTTTTTTTTACAAGCAACAATCTTTATAGGAATTTTGTTTTTGATTTAATGATTATTTTAAACTTCTGTCCCAAAACCATTTAATTGCTTAATTTAAATATTTTTAATTGTAAAATAATACAGATTATGTATACACTAGTTTCTTAATGGTTGTGGTTATATTTTTCTAGAATGGAAAATAAATTTTTAATGCACACTTTTTCTCATTTACCACAGCTATGCCACTTACTGAAACTTTTAGTAATTGACAGATGCAGATGATACTGCTTAATAAGTCCTTATTCATTATTGGCCTATTCAATATTCCTAGACTAGTTTCACAACTTATGGCTTTCATCAATAAGGAGCTTTGGATTTTGGACTAGTGTCTGGACCTTTAGACTAATGCATCTCTACCTTTCTTCTGCTAGACCTCATTAACCTTTCGTTTCATTATCAGCACAATTTGAAAAATATGTTTTCAATATAAGCCAACTTTCCTCTATAATCACAGACCTGAAACCAGTTCAATTTTTATATGTTATGGTGACCTTAGTTTTTTGACAACTATAGGCGCCTTTATCCTCTGGCATTTATGTCCTTAGTTTTTTTTAGAAAATATAGACACCTCTATCCTTTGATCAGATATAGTTTAAATTTTCATTTTAAACTTTCTGGCCACAGGATATAGGAGCCTGTAATTGTCAAGAAACTAAGGACACCATAATGTATAGAAACTGAATTTGATTTCAGTTCTATATAACTATACAGGCAAGTTGGCTTAGATTGAAAACATGTTTTTTCAAAGTGGGTTGATAGTGAAACAGAAACGTAAATGATGACTGGCCGAGGAAAGATGCATTAGATCCTAAAGGTCCAGACACTGGTCCAAGGTCCAAAGCTGGAACTAGTCTCAAGATATTGGAGAGGATAGTGGTGAATAGGGATTTATTAAGCACTATAATTTACATCTGTCAATTATTAAAAATTACAATAAGCAGCATAGCTGTGATGAAAGAAAAAGGGGTGTTGCTGGAACATTGAGTAAGCTGAAGTTATTTGATAGTCATATTTTATTGGTTTTGAATTCTTAATGATTGTTTTTTCTAAATTGTATATTTTACCCCATTTAAGCAAACGATATTTTATCATTTTTCTATATTTTCCATTATATGGTAAAATATGAAAATTTATAAAGGCCCTAAAATATTATTTAAAAATAATGCTTTAAAAAATGAAATTATTACATTACTATTTTAAAAAAAAAAAAAAAGCCCAGTGAATTAGCATTCAGTGCTAGTAATCATCCTTATGCGTATGTGTGTACATATCAATTACATATACAATACATTCAATTAATGATATGTATTACATTTTCAAGTGATAATTTATCAAGCATATTCTTATTAAACATTTGAAAAATTCTCAAATATCAGTTGAGTACATGGGTTTAGTGCAAAAAATTAATGTTAGCATTTTCATTTTTAATTATTGGTTGCAAGACTATATTGAGCCGATAATTTCGATCAGCTCGTTATGTTCTCTGTGTGTATGTAAATATATGTATATACACATATTCATTAGGTAGGAAATAAAAGCTGTGTGTATAGAAAGGGTTTTTTTTTTTGGTATTATTTGTTTTTTTATTGGGATTTAAAAAAAAAAAAAGCAAAATGGTAGATTAGTTATTTTTTAATTGGATTGAGAGATTAAATTGAAAGTGATAGAAAAATTTTTTTAAAGTTTTTGGAAACAATTTCGTAATTAATTATTTTAATTTTCTAATCTGAAGGGAGGGGAGAGAGAAAAAGAATTTTAATTAATTCTATTGTCGTGACTTCTGGTTAGCTAGGTGTTAAAAACAAAAAAAATGAAAAGAATGCAATCACTGGCCGGGAACATGATCAAAGAAAAGGGCTATAAATAGAGAGAAAAACCTATTGTTTAGATTATTATTAGCTTTTTAATAAAAAAAGAAAAACTATTAAGAAAAAAAGTGAAATAAAAATGATCGAAGGCTAAAATGAAATAGAATGTGTCCCCAGCCAGGGCACTGATCTATTCCTAGATCTTCATCGAATCGTGAAACCATCTCAAGAAACATAAAACCACATAGGAGAAAGCTGAGCTAGCCGTGGAACAAAATTAGTTGCCGAGACTCAATTCCCAAGAGGTGCGAAGAAACGCTTATGGACATGCACTGATCGATCAGGGTAACGAAAGCTTTGTTTATTGGTTGAAATATAGACATTATCGAACTTTAAACATTCATTTAGGATTGCATTTAACCATTAATGAACTATGAGTTATGACAATAGAAGGCGATTCTATTTTAATATTAATAATGTTTATATCTACATTAATTTGTTTAGGTAAAATACATAAATTATTTGTATGTTTTAATTTCTCTTTATGAATGGTTAGCTAAATTTTGACTAAATTTTCAGGACTATTGGGCGAGGTTAAGAAAAGCTAATCCAATAAATGAAACCACGAGAATGTTATTAGAATAGAATTAAAAATGATTTAGAAAGCAAATGAAAAGTATTAAGGGTTGAGAAAATATTGAAAGAGAGGGTAGGGGTCTTGTTATAACTTATTCCTAATAGTAAGCCGCTTAATCCTAATACCGGTCAAGCTTTGGATCAGTTTGGACGCTTATTTAAGTAAAAATGTGTGTTCCTTTGAGAACGAAATATATATTATTCTTCGCCTGTTTTTTTTTCTTTAATTGAAAAGAAAGATTACGTTAGTTATGTAAAGAGTCAAGAAAAAGCCGGAAGGTATAGAGGGGTTATTAGAGATTTGTTTTGTTAATGGTCCTGAATAAACAAAATAAAGAAAAATGAAACTATAATAAAGTGTATCATTGGTTAAAGGTTATGAAAGTGGTTTTTTTTTTTTTTTGCATTTGTTCTTTAAACAATAAAACCTCTCATTGTATTAAATCTGTCCATGTTAAAATAGGATTGTTGAGAGAAATTTGGTTTAATCTGTCATACATATACAAATTATTGGCTGCAAATGTGGGATTTTTCTAATTTTGCGGTTCTAGGTTCTTTTCCTAGTGGCGCCCTTGTATGATAACGATTCCAGATTTTTTTTAATTCTCAGCATACGATCATTGAGGTATAAAAAGTAGTGGCACAATTTACTTATAATTTTATGAGAAATGTAATAAAGCTGTTAGTAAAATATTAGTTTCAAAATTTATCTCAACATTTGTAATTACAAAATTATTAACTTTTAAACTTTTTTAATAACAATCATTTTATCAGCTGTATTGCTTTTTTCTTTTACATTAATTTGAACTTTATGACTACATGTAATATTTTGTTTATTACCATGCAAACTAAAATTATGAAAATTGTATCTTTAAACCAATCCATAAAAATTTATTATGATGACCTTTGCAGGAAAAGGGAGTATTTAATAACATTTTTGTTGAAAAATTAATTTATTACCCAATCTACAAATCCATCTTCAGCATTTTTAAGTGGTTGCAAAAATCTGCTGTATGTTATTACTCATTGCTATTCTCTATCTTTTAGCTTCTTTGGAAATTGATTTGATTCAAATCGTCCAATGTTGTGCTTAAATAGCCTTAATTTTTTTTAATAAATATGATGACTACAGATTTAGTCTTGTTAAGAACCAAATCGTGTTTTTGTAATTGTAAATTTAACAAATAAGCAATATTATTTTTTCTTTTAGATTATGAGCAGTAGTGTGCCATCAAAAATTTTTATATCAAATTTATAAAATCATCTTAAATAATTGATTCTTTTATAGCAGCAAACTTGAATATGAAGCAACTACTATTCAAAGTTATATGTTTGTGCAAAAGTATTAAAATATAGTCATTAAAAGATTTAGATTTGATGTTATCTACAGCAATATTTCGTTGTTTGCCATATATTGTTTCTGTCTGTGAAATACTAATTTCTTTTTAAAATGCCATAGAAATTGTAAATCGTCTGATAAACATATGTGTACAATATTTTCTTTTAATGTAGGTTTTTGAATGTCAGATATCTTAATCCATTGTCTAATAAAGTTGATTCAGCTGTAAATACAAATTCTAATGTCCGTAACATGTTAAATATTTCTTGTTTTTGATCTTTTCAGTAATGATCAATAGTATCATTGTTTAAGTGAAACTGGTTGTACTAGGCTAATAGTGATAATTCTAGAAATAGCAAGCAAAATTGTGTTTGGGTTTTCAAACTTAACAATCGGCAATAAAATGTTTCAAACTCGCAAATAATCATATTTTACTGACATAAATGAAAACTTGTTCAGTAACAATAGTTTTTCAAATTTGTTATGAAAATTTTGAAAGATATATCATCTCCTTCCACTAACTTTTCTGCATTGACTATATATTATGTACTAATGAAGCATATTGAATTGTGTGAAATGTGTACAAAAAGTGTTGTTTATTTAAAAAAGCTTATTTGCATAATCTAGATTAATCTTTCATATGTTCAAATCTAGAAAACTATAATTTTGATTAGAAATAGTTTTTCACTTATAAGGTGCATCATATATTTCACCTTTAAAGTTGATGTCACCCTCCCCCCTCCTAATATTAATATTTTTTCTTTTTAAATTAATGAACAAAAATATAAATAATTAATTCTACATTGTATTTTACAAGAACTTATTGTTGTAAGCATGGGTGTTGGAATATTAACTCTAGGTTTGAACTTAGAGAAGCAGCAAGCTTTGATTTATATGAGTTGTTACCACTTTCTAATTTGCAAGATATGTGTAATGAATAATTTGTCTTTTGAAAATATTACTAAAAGTATTCTATGGGATTACCTTAATAAAGATCACTAGCTGCGAGTGCGATTTTAAAATCAAAAAGTAGGAAAACATTTTTTATTGCACGTTTATTCAGAAAGTTGATTTAATTACTGTATTACTCTGAATTTAAGATTCACCCCCTTTTTAGGAACCCAAAATTTGGGAAAAAAAATTTAACCCTGAATTTAAAATGTAGAAGTTTAAGCCAGAAAAAAAATTTACAAAAATTTTTCTATTAATCTGAATCATTCTTTTAAAATAATTTATTTTTTAAAATATTTTCAGAAAAAAAATTTCTAAAATCGGCAAAATAATGTTAAGATTCTAAAACATTCGTTTTATTTTAAAATCAAAACAAAAATCCTAGAACTGTTAAAATTTTGACAGGCACTGCCTTGTGTCCAGAATAAGAAACAACCTATCATCATCTTGGCATGATCTTATCTCATTGTGTATATTGATTTCTTGTAAAAAAATTCTAAAGATTACAAAATAACAGTAAAATGTGGCAACATAACATTAAAAGATTCTAAAATATTCATTTTCACTTTAAAATCAAAAGGAAAATCCCAGAACTCAAAATTTTGATAGGCACTTCTTTGTGTACAGAACAAGATGCAACAATCAACATCTTGGAAAGCAGGCTCTTATTGTATATATTGATTTGTTAGTTGTAAAAAAGTTCTAAAACTCGTTTTCATCTTAAAAATCAAAACAAATATCAGAATTGTCAGCATCGGCAAAATAATATTAAAAGATTCTAAAACATTTTTCACTTTAAAAATCAAAACAAAAATATCGGAATTGTCAACATCAGCAAAATAATGTTAAAAGTGGCGGTTTGAGAGAGAATGAAAACCATTTAAGAAATTAATCCAAAAAATATTGATTAAAAAAATTTAATATGCTATTCTACACAGGTAACTATCGTAATAGTATGTGCATGTACAGTGTAAAGCAAAGATCCATAGAAATAAGATGTTAAAAATTTTTGTTTAAATTTAAGACACACCTCCTTTTTAGGGGTTCAAAATTTGGAAAAAATGTGACTTATATTTGAAATATGTACCATGAATTTGAACTTCAAACATTTTTTCCCTCATATAAATATTTTTTTAACTGTGAATAAAGAAACTTAAATATTTATAAGCCTACAACTATAATGTGTACGCTAAACTTTATGAATTCCACTTTGTTATAACATTTTTTCCTCGTAAATATTTAATTAAATTGTATAAAACTGAATGAAGAAACTTAGCTATTTGTAAGCCTACAAATATTGCACAGGGATCATCTAGTAAAAATAATACTATGAAATTTTTTATGAATATGACATTGTTAAATTTAAAACATTCTTCCATAAACATTACACAGGTTCCCTAATTCAATACTATTATTGAAACTTTCATAATTTTAATTTCTAAATGTTTAGGAAATATTTTTAAACAAAAAAAAAATGGAACATTTAAGGGACTTGAATGAAACATTTTTTATTTCTCAGTGGATTTAATTAAAACATTCTTTATCATTTTCACTTTCCAATAATCAGCTTATGAATTAATTATTCCTTAATTTTCAAAGTATTTTCTATGCCAGATGCATAATTTTCTAGTGGATATTAGAAAATATCAACATCTACAATATACAAAATCAAGAAAAACTGATTTTTAAAAATGAGCAGAAAGGTAAAAAAAGTAGTAATGTCGTCAAAAACTAAGCCTCCATTTTGAAAAGTTTTTGGGAGATTATATTTTTTTTATATAAAGAAATTATAGCTGAGAAATATTTTCATTTTTTAATACATTTTTCTTGCAATATTTCTTCTTCTCCAGTGAATACTTTTAAAAATATTTTATTTGCGAGAAACTCCACTAATAGTAAGTTCTTTTTTAATATGCTGAGGGGGGGGGGTAAAAATGGCTAAATGCATTTTAATTCTTCAGCTTTTATTTGAATGTATCATGTCCCTCGCCCTAAATGTGGATTATCGTTAGTCTTATGGCCATTCTGTAATGTAATTTATTAATATACTTATTTTTTAAAATTGCATTTTTGGCATATTTTTATTTTAAATAGAAGTCTTGCATTGGTGGTTGAGAGGTCAGCACGACTGCCTTGCAGTTGCCCGGGTTGCGGGTTCGCGTCCCGGCCGATGCTATGACACTTAAAAAAAAAAAAGTTTGGAAAATAAAAAATTGTTAACAAATTTGCTATAAAATAAAGTACATACCCTGCGACCTCTTTCAAACTATTATATTTTCAGCAAAAAAGTATAAACATTTCTACTTGTAAAAAGTAAACTAAACACAACATTTTACAATAAAATTATTTAATTTTTTTGATAGCTTAACTATTAATAAAACAATAGAGGAAATATATTTCTATTAGTTATTCATTAGACGAGATTCACTTAATGAATAATATTTGTGTAGTATAATTTTTCACTACGCCATGGTGGGGATTAGTTTTTAACAGCTTTTATTTACTAAGGCAATAAACCTAAAGCATGTGTGGTTGAAAATGCAAAGGTAGGGACCTCTACAGGTCTTAACCACAAGCTTATGCACAGCTTTTAATAGCTTGTGGAGAGGTGTAATCATAAACACATGACCAAAGAGGTATATGCTCTCCAAGATGCACCTTTCATGCTAAACTATCATTCATCAGTTGGTCCAGATCACAATCTCATACATATCCTAATATCAGTACAAAGATTGTAAGCTTCATGGCAAAGTGTGGGGGAAATGGGTAATACAAAGCAAAATCAATGGGTGATAAAATTAACACATCATTGAATAAAACTCAAAAATGGAAGTAGGCTGTACATATTGATAGATGTGATAATAGTTGGACAACTGAATGTCAAGAAACCATATATGATACAAATGAAAGAGATGATTATTGAAGTAATTGACTTAAATCGTCAAGTCCGGAGAATATTTATCGTCCTTTAGTGCATTGCTCATAACTTAAATACGAAAAAATTAGAGTAAACCTAAAGATAATCATTCTATAATGGTACTGATAATTGAAAATATCTTCATCCTAATTATGATAATTATTAACAAAATGTAAAAGGAATTTGGAAATAAGTCTTTATTAAAATGAGATTTGATGAAAACTTTTTTTTTTACAATCAAAACGCTATTTTATTGGAGAATATCTTTTACTATAATACAAATATGGAAAAAATGCGCATGACAGCTTGTTAATGCTATATTTAATTTACTACAGAACACAAATATTGTAGAATACATCGAAAAATTATTTAATAAAACGTATATTTTTTAAGTTGCATAAACAAATTAGATTCAAAATATCTCATTTCTACTTGGGGGGGGGGGGGGAATGACCGACATAATAGAACACCTATATAGAAACTTGCAGCATACAGTAAAGTATAGACAAGAAGAAATGAAAGTATGTGATAAGAGAACAAACAGGTGTTACTAGCATCAGTAATAAAATTAAGACTGAAACAGATTGGACATGTTGCTATAAGAAATAAATGATAAACAATTGAAGCTCTAAGATGGATTTTTAGAAACAGTTTGCTAGAAGTTTGTAGTAACAGAATTACTGGATTAAACTTGGGACAATTATTTTCCTTCAATGAATCGTGAACGAAGATGATAATGACACACATTAATAAATAAAATTGTATATTTATATAACTTCTATATCTAAATTCAATGTGTTGCTGCAGACTTTTTAATTATAGTCATGTATGTGCATGCGCGCACACACTACGCTGTGATAAAGGGATTGTGTTTGTGCTATTCCATTTTCATCTTTTCATTACACATGAAACAATTCCAATCCAAATATTTATTTAATGACTGGATTTTTTTTTTTTTTAATCTTTTGAAGTTTGAATGGTCATAACTCCTTTAAATGGGGCTAATAGTAATGATGTGTGAAAGCAGTTTGTCTCGCCTATGTTTATGGTTTTTATTTTTAATGTATACAGTAAGTTTACTTCTGTTAATCAAAAAGATACATAATTTGTAAGAATTACATTGAAAGGGAGGAATAATTATGAAGGAAATGAGGGAGGCAAGTTATGTATTTAATTCGTTGTGTATAAAAGAATGAATACTAGAAATTAAATATTAATTGCAAACATAATTAAAGAAATTTTTTGACTGTAGAATCTTTATCATAAGAACATTGGTTAGGAATTTTCTGCAATCATATATAATATACTTCAAATTAACATATATAAAAATTAACTAAAATAAATGATTTGTGCTTTCCTGGTGAATGTAGAAAGTATTTACAACAACAAAGTACAAATGCTGTTTATTATCCAACTTACTTGGATATTGTTTGAGACCATATGGATATAGGTCCATTTTACTATTTGACAGCTTCAGAAAGTGGATATTTAAATGCGTAATTAATATCCATGTCATTATTCAGTTGGTGAATAAAACAATTTATTATATATATTTTTTCTTGAAAAATTGATGTAGTTGATCACAATATCTCATAAGAAACAGAGATTTGTCTTTTAAGAAGTTAAAAAGTGGAAGTTAAAAACATAGCATCTAGTTTCCAAACTATCTAGAAATCGTGATATATGTCATGTATATGTTAAACAATGAAATACATCCTTTATGTTGCAACTGTCAGAAAGTATAGTTGCTTTAACCTGACTCATACACATAGGTAAAGGGGTTCAAACCTCTCATACTCCTCTAAATCCTGATTCATTTCCTTAATCTCACAAGATTTAATTTTCTAATGCAGCCCCGTGATCAGGTAGAGACAAAAACTCTTAGGAATTCTAGTATGTGATGATCAGGTTTACCCATATAAAATAATGAACATCTACATCTTGGTTACTATTATAAATTGTAATATATTATTAGCATAAGATTATTTATGTTTCATTTATGGAATTATTTACAAATAACAAGAAAGTACCCACGTATGTATATAAGATTCAATTGTACATAGATTTTTGAAATAAAAGAAGAAAAAAAACCATTTTATATGCATTATTAAACATGGGGATAAATTTGATTAAGTAGAGAGAAAGTGTGGAAATTGATCTATGGTGCGAGAACATGGTAAAGTTAACATGTTTAAATTAGCTAAATGAACCAGAGACTGAATTGAACATAGTCTCATTTATATTAATATAATCCCAACAAATATTTACAATAGATTTGCATAGCAACACAGATTATATATCAATTGGCATAATTATAAAACCAAAGGGTAAGATTCAGTGTGGTACTTAGAGGCTGTGATATATACTTAATGCATATCTCTAAAATACAGTAAAGTCTTCATCATAATGCCAATTTGATAAATGGTTAGCTATTTCGCTTCTAATTGATTATTAGAGAAAGGAACCCGTTCACCTAAGTGTGACCTGGGTTCAGGAAGAAAGTGTTTCATGATAGCTTAATGTCCTTTTCCTCTTGCTGCCTCTTTAAAAGGATTCAATGTTCCAGGAAACTGATATGTCCAGTATTCACAAGCTGGCTGGATGAAGTAATTTGAAAAATACAATAAAAAATGTAGAGGTACTATATAATCACTAAGTAATGCAGCACAGGGAATATAGTCAAACAACCTTAAATATTAAAGTCTTATTAACATTAATTTATATATGATCCTGTATATTACTATGCTAGAAAATCCATTCTACAATAATAAAAACCCATTCACTTCAAAGTCATAAAATAAACATATATGCAAGCAATATACCAACATTTATTCTTAGTCTGATTAATCAATAATTCCTGTAATAATCCATCCCCTTCCTTACATTAAATACTTCATCAAATAATAATATTATTACTATAATAATGATGATGATGATAATAAGAATAAATGCTTATAAAAATCCCCCCTAACGCTCGTAAGCACTCACATATAAGGTTTTAGACCATTAACAGGAAAAAAAATTAAAATGTTAGTGCTATTTCATTTTAGTTAAAAGCAGTTATTCACCACTGATACAATATATTTTAACTACTTGCGCCCATTCAGAAGGTCACATTATATATAACAATAAAAAAAAAAAAAAACAGGTTTAGTTGATCATTAGAATACATAACTTAACCTTTTTAAAATATATGTAAGGACAAATATATGTTAAGCAGAACAATAATAAAAAAACGACAAAGATAAAAAAGTTATCGGTAACTCAGACGCATATATATATAATAGGAATTAAGCTTTATATGGATGGCAAATTAAGAGTCCATTTTTAGAGGCCTCATGATGCAGTTATTTCTTGACAACTGTTATGGTCTACATCAGAAATCTGTGCTCCTGTTTCCATTTAGATAGATCTTTCTTTCTGGTAGCAAAGGTAGGCAGTTATCAGGCACGATTCTTCAGTCTTTTGCTGGGCTTCATCTCTAGGATTTCCTCTGAGGAAGGACAAAGAGGATGGAGGATTTACTGAAGCATGATTTGCGCAGACATTTACGAATTGGTCCAGACTTTAGCCAAGATGATTTTTTTGAACAAAAAAGAATTTTAGTATTCATAACTTAACTCTTTTTTTCACATTAATTAATTGCAATCTACCAATGCTTCCATTGTTTACCTGCTCTTAAAAGCATCATATGATTTTACACTATTGTTAAACAAAATATTTTATATTACCTCATTTTTCCAAATGGATCTTAAGTTAAAATTGTTTCACTTAATCTATTTTGTGCATCAGTTGATTTCTTTATTTGCTGATGTAATACTTTTTTAGATTTGCAGATGAAATAATTTTTTACTTTAAACTCTTTCTATACTTCTAAATTATATACATTTAAATTAATTTCCTTTATAATTTATTTTAACATTATACACACACATATATTATCAATCATTTATTTTAATAACCATTCATTGTGGTTGGCTTTATGGTCTGTGGTTAAATAAACAGTGAATGGTAAAGCACACATATATATGGCTCTCTCTCTATATATATATATGCAACTTCAATATATACTCAATTAGTTTATGCCAAGATTGTAAGAAAATGCTGTTACAGTTCTCTTTTCAAGTTGCCTGCAGCATCTCAAAATATATTACATTGTTTATGTGTTTACCACAAAAGTTTTAAAGTACTAGCATCTCTGAATGAGTTACAACATAAAATCTGATTGTTTCATATCTTAATCCAGGGATTTCCAACTTGGAATACACATACCCCCACAGGTACAGGAAGCTTGTCCAGGGAGTATGGTGAATAGCAGGTAAATAAATTTATTATGCTATTAATAATTCCAAAAATATTTGTTTTCAATATTTCTGGTCTATTCCATGTTGGTATTGTCTATCAGCCATACTGTTAACAATTTGGGTCTTTTTTTGGACATGGGTTGCATACACTTTTTTCTCACTGCAGGAGGAAGCACCGGATAATTTACTAAAAACCAAAGGGTGTACAAGAACCAAAAAGGCTGAATAGTTTTTATGAAAACTTAATTACTATTTATTTCTTATAATAAATAAGGGATATCGGATAATTTATTAAAAGCCAAAGGGGTATGGGCACCAAAATGGTTGAAAATTTCTGTCTTAAACCCATGATGGAACAATCTTCTAATATTAAAGTTTGTTTTAAATTAGGCAAAGCTGCTATTAAAAATATTTGAAATAATTCAAACTGTACATGGAAGTGAAATTATGAGACCCAAGAACATTTTCAAATAGTTTGCAAGATTTTGTGATAGCAGGGACAACACTGAAGATTACAAGGAAGGAACAAAACACTTATATCCTAGTGCCTTACATATTTTTTTTGTGGTTAATAGCTAATCTTCATTAAATAATATGTTGACTCAGAGATGGTACTACAGGCATCTTGGAAGAAATCTGTCACTTTTTTACGGGGAGACACTGTGTATCATCACTTATCAATCAATTAATCATTGGAATAAATACTTGAAATATAATAACTAGTGATTACAGAATGGCATCTTGTTGCTGTTAAGATACTCCTAGGTAATTGAAAAATTAGATAATTGAAGATTCTTGAAATTATATCAAATATATTAATAACCAATGGGGAGGGGGGGCATCTTGTTGCTGTTAAGATACTCCTAGATAATCTGAAAATTAGATAATTGAAGATTCTTGAAATATCAAATATATTAATAACCAATGGGTATGTCAAATATATTATTAAGAAAAGAATATAATGACATCTAGGTATTTAGATAGGAAGCCTAATACATAAAAAATCTACACATGATATTGCTTAGATTCAATAAATTATTTCAGTAAGTAGTAATGAACTTTATCTAAAATAATCATAAAAGTTTAGAAATATAAAGAATAGTAAATTGACCACTCAGTGTTAGAAATTATTTTAAAAAATAACCTATATATTGAACTGAATCCTTTTAAAAGCTATTATTTAATTGGGTTTAAACACCCTTTAATTTTTATTTTTAATATTACATGATTGGACCGGCCCTTCAAACAGAGGTAAGAATACCATCGATAGCAGAGCCATCAACGATACCCATGGTCAAATCAAGCTATGCAAAGTATAACACGATCACATTTCCAGACCATGGCCCACCTTGACTGCTAGATTCAAACCTCTGCCATCCAAAGCATTTTATGTTTTGAGGATCAACCTCAGGCACCAGCCAATCATAAGTTATATAATCAGCATGCTTTGGACAACAGGCACACAATCCAGTAATTGTAATATCCCATGACTAGCTCACATTCTGTCTCAGGATCCAGCACATTTACTTAACACATAAAATAACTCTACACTAATTTACTGGTGACACAGTGACAAGAGAGAAAAAGAAAATAGACAAAATAACAAAGCAAATATTAACATTTAATTATTTATGCACACATATATTTAACACATTATAAAATAGCAATAAATTTTATATAAAAAAATTTTAAACGATTACTTTAGGCTATAATTATAGTAGTCCATTAATTAAAGTTCCTTTTCATTTAAAATTAAGTCTAGACTGTGATCAGAATATATTTAAAAGCATCTTTACCTAGATTTACCTGATTGTCAGTTTCCAACCAATTGGCCTTTTGATCTCCATCAATGGTTCCAGGCTTGTGTTCCATTCGTGTTGACAATGGGAGAGTTTGTGGCAGTGTTTACTTACAATCTGGTCATTGCCCCAGGCATTGGTTTAGGTGAGGTTCAGTTGATTTTCTTTTGATGGTTTTTGGGGCCTGAAGCCCAGCTGAAAATCCTAGTTGTCTAACAATGCATGTTGCTAGATCTGCAGATTTTTGCGTGGATGTTGACCGCAGCAATACTTGACTAGTTTATTACTGCATTTACAGTTTCCGAAAATCTGGATCTCTGATTGTTTGGATTCTGCATTCTGTCCAAACTGAATAATAATCTGAACAGATGAATGATCTAGCAAATTGCAGCCCTGACTGACTAACAATAGAGAGACATTATATATTTTTTCTTTCCTATTGTTTTAATTTCTTGTTATTTTTAATTTTAAGCTTAACTTGAAGTCTGTCTTTTAATTAATTTTACATTTCTTGTTATCTTAATCCTTGTTCAATGCTCTCGATAAGATAGTTTAGTTTTTTTAAAATACAATTTAATCAGCATTCTTATAAACGAATTAATTGCATTTTTGAAAGTTTTACAAACATATTATTATTACAGACTAATTTTTAGTTTAATTTTACATTTGCTTATTTTATACATTATAAAAGGAATTTTCTTTACAAAAAGAAAGAGAAAAAAGTTTTAAATTTATTTTCTAATTCTATTTTAGATTTCCGCCCCCACTTGCTTTTCAACAAAGTTTTATTATATTTAAAAATCAAAATATAAGCAATCTTTTTTTTTTATTTTTTTAAAATTACATTTTTAGAACCACTCCTTAATTATTACTTTTTTAATAAATCAGATCATTTATTTTTAATTAAATGAAAAAATATGTAACACGAGCTATCCACTAGAGGTACAATATAAATCACATAAGTTTAAGTTACTAATGTAAAAACAAAATTCATATGCATATAATATTAGAAACATTAACTGAAAGTAAAACCATTATCAAGACCGAATATAATAAAATTCAATGAACAAAAAAAAAAAAAATTACTGCAAAATATGCTACCTGTAATAATTATATAAACTAAACAAATTAGATACAAATAATTATTAATTTTACAATTACTTCCTTACACTGGTACAGAATGTATTTCTGCATGCAATGTATTCAGTTTTTTTTTTTATATATTACCGTTACGTATAGGAAAAAATGGAATATTAGATTATGTTAAAAAATTAGTAATAGGAATGCCATTTGTCTTAGAAAAATAATTCACAAATGTTATATACTTTTTATTATAAGGATACTTGGAGGAATTTTTTAGGTAATTAAGACTATTTTGGGGTCATGATGCACATAAGTGAAAAATGTGATTCTATTTTAAGGTTTTCATGTGTTTATTATTCTGTGTGGTTTGATATAGTGTAAATTGATGAATTTTAATATATTGAATTCAATTATGTTATTTCTCAAGATTAAATAAATATCCCAACATTCTGAGAAATAACATTTTGACCTGAGTTTACCTGCCATTATTTGGATAATTGTGGAAGGAAACTAGTCTTCAGATATTTGGTGTCAATTCTGCAGCATGTGAAGACTAGTTTCCTTTCACAATATTACATATATATATATATATTCGAGTTTTTCTGTTGATGCATAGTAAAAAATGGAGTTTTCATTATATGTTGGAATGAAACTATAAAATGATAGTGAAAGAGGATAGATCTAAAATTAAAAAGCCATATCTGGTATAAGTGTTATGGTGTAAAGTATTTAATTGCATTTTTATTATACAAAACTGTCCAATACCAAGAGAAAAAGGAGCTTATCACATATCAGCCTGTAAGTGGGAAGAAGCAAGAGAAATATGACTATAAATCATTAACAAATATCTAGATTACATCAAAGTAAAGTCAGTTATCGATGATTTCTAAGACAAAAATTGTTTGAGAGATTATACTGAATATTTTAAAAAGAAATTGTGTTTTCCCATCTTACATAGTTTTTTAACTTTACATGTCCAAAGTATAGTAAAAATAAAAATTGAAATTAAGTTTTGATAGTATACTTAGTAAATTCAAGAAAGTTATTTTTCTCTTTGGAATATATAGTGAAGTCACGATGTACACCATAAATATACACTACTTTAATTACATGCTATCCAAATCATAAACATGAGAAAATATTAAATTTGAAAATGTAATAAATTTTCTGATCTGCAGCAACCATTTTTCTGTCTCAGAGCACCATATGCAATCATGTTTATTAATAACACTTCTTTGACTTATATTGAAAGCAATTTTATATGTTAACTTTACTATCCTTTCTGAATTTGATGTGTACAGTATTTTGTTTGCTAAAATATTTTCTAAATATAAAGCCAAAAGTTTAATGAAATTTAATAAAATTTGTATTTTTTTTAAGTGATAAAACTAGTTATTGATTTAGTAGTGGCAGAAGAAAGAATGTTCTTATATTGCATCAGAAAGTTTAAAATTCAAAGAATTTAAACAAAAGTCTGAAATAGGTAATAGCAAATAGGTATGACTGTATAGATTCTGAAATCAATGCTGACTTAAAACATCAAAATTTGTGATCACACTGTCTGCTGAAATGAGCTGTTAAAAAAGTTATTGAAGAAAACGGTTTAGAGTATATTTAATTGCGATGAAAGTTTGACATTTACTATTCATTTTACTTTCAAAAATAAAGATACAATACAATTTATTAATTTTATTTTTTGAATGAATGAGTGATTACACACACAGTAAATATATATGGAAATGGCCTCTCAATTTATTATTAATATCTACATTTATTTTAAATTTTGTTTATACTATAATCTTAATTTATATATGCATATTATATCCATAGAAAATATGTAGGTGTGTTGAAAAGTACTGTAGACATGCACTTTAGTAAATAATAAATATTATATTGTAATCAAAACTTAACAAAACATTAACTATCATACATGATATATGCAAAGGAAACTTGGAACAAAATATATCTACTATTGTAGTTCTACTATATTTGCAGAAACAGCAAAAATAAAGATAATTAGAAAAATTTGTTGAAAATTAATGAAGTACAGTTACGCTATACCTGTCACCATTCCCATACAATATCTCTCTGATTGCTTTCTTCAAGCCTCACAATATATTGTTCTCTTATTCAAATAAAGGTAAATGAGCATTTTAATTTTTCTGCCCTAAAAAAGATTGAGGCGACTAGGTAATAGAACATTACATGAAGCAATACCACTTTATCAACAGCAGCAATAGTTTACCATTACTTGAAACCGTCTTAACAATTTATTTTAGCAATTCAATAATTAGTTATATAATAGAAATCTTTGCATCATTAAAATGTATTCGTATCTCTTTTAACATCATCTGTAAATTATTATTTCACTCTCTAATACAATTTTCATAATTCCAATACCTTAAAACATGACCATTTTCTCATTTTCCAATTTCTTGAATAAATATTTTTTCAGCTATTCTTAAAATTTTCTTGAATTCCATACCTCAAAAATATTCTAAATTTTGTTTCCTTTTCAGGTAGTGAATAAGTTGTCAATGGACACTACTAATTGGTATTACAATATACACTCACAACCATTTTTGATTAATTTATAGTATTATTTATTTTAGTTAATGTAGGATTCATTAGACAAAACGTATATTCTTCCAATGCCATTTGTCATGCTATCTAATAATAGCATGAAAACATCTAACATACCTTATTGTGGATTCAAATCACTTATTAAACTAAAGAAGACAAAGTAATTTTTTAGAAAATTACATATTAATTTACTAACTTGTTGAACCGGAAATTTTCTCCGCTTCAAAGGTCTTCTTGCAAAATTAAGTTTTCTTTTTATAAAGTTATTTAAGTTTTATAGGATATAGCGCACATACACAGATATATTATAAAATTCTGTAATTTTAAATTTCGTCTTCAACCAATTTTATTTGTCAGTTTAAAATAAGTTTCTTCTGACACATTTTTTTAATCAAATTGTAAAAACATTCCAAGTTAAAAGTTTTAATCTTTGTTTTTGTTTTTTTGAGAAAGCTTTTAATTTTGGAAAGTTAATTGCATTCCTATTTCTTTTATTTTAATTACAATCCATTTTTAGTTTATTAAGGTTGAGTGAGAGATAAAGATTTGCTCTGGGCTAAGTCTTATAATTGAAAACAAGAAAGATTACACAGGAGATAGAGGATAAAAATAACCCCAAAAATTTCAGACATTATTCTTGGCTTGACTAAGCTAATTCTGCTTGAAAGAGATTGATTCAGCTTCTTATAATTCTACTATTCATTATCATGCATTTATATTAGCCTGCTGAGATTCGGAGTGTGTTGGCAGTCCAGACATATTTTTTTCTTTTAAAAGTTGCTGTACACATTCTCAGAATGCTGTTAATAAAATATTATATTCTGCTGCCTGTCGTTCAGAGGACTTCGTATTATTGTCTATGTTTGCTTTCACTCAATGACTAAATTTATGGCTATATGTATTCGAACCTACAACATACCCTGTTAACTTACCTAAGAACAGACTCCTCATTCCAAGCTGTTCTTCCAGTCATGCCATGAAAGTCTGAATTAGAAAGGATCCCAAAATATGCCTCTACACTTGCCACCATGAAGAAATGAAGACACCTGAAAGTTGAATTCAAAATAACTGTTCACACTCCTTGAAAAACTGTGGATTCTGCTTTACCATTAAGATAAAAATATTTCTTATTCTTTTCAGGGTATATAAATCTCTAGTTAAATCTCCACTCAATCTAAAAATAAATCTGTTGTATAAAGTTTTACTAGTTATTTAATCTCATAATTATTATGTTTGCTTTTCTTTGTATTTATAGTGTGTCTTGGAATCTTAGTTAAGATTCCAAAATTGTTTTCAATTTTATTTATTGGGGAGTGTATTATGAGATTATATTTTATAAGTTTTCTATGCCTTCTTTTTTTTTTGTTAACCCTTACTAAATGCTTTGGCAGTTTTTAGTAATTTCAGTTTGCTCACCTGTCCCTATTTTATCATCCAATAATTAAAGTTAATAGGTTTGCACTTCTTGCAAACCGCAAATCTTTTGGCTGGTGGTTTATCATGTTTGTTACTCTAGTTTTTCTGAAGTTGGAGATTTTGTTTCATTTCTAGATTATGTAAGATCGTAATCATTTCTTCAAGTTTTCTTGTCTTGTATGTGAAATCAACTGTGAATTGCCTTAAACATGGTACATCATGAGCTGTCCTTCTGGCAAATGACGTTCTTGATCTCGATGCATTATTCTGGGCCAAGAAATGCTCGCCGGCACTGTTTCATTGATTTCCTACAAGACCGTATTGTTTTTTTATATCTCTGAATTAGGAAACTAGAATTGTTGTTCTTTTATAAATCACCAGCAGGAAGATACTATTAATTTTCTTTTAAATTGTAGGTGAGGGAATTAATCTTTCTGCCAAAACTTTTGTTTTAATATTTGCAGAATTCATATACTCTCTGATGAATATGCTTATAAAAATCTAGGTCAAACTTTCGTATTCTGTTCCTAGATTTACTTTATTTTGTTTATTGAATTTAATAAAATTTTCAAATTAGTTTAAATTATTTTGGCTGACATTTGTCTATGTGTTTCATTTTTTCAATTGTCTGAATAATAATTTAGATCTCTTGCTATCTCCCTGAGTCTAGTTGGTGCAAATCATCATCACCATCCACTTTTGATCAAGGTAAACAAATTTTCCAGATATGCAGTGATCTGGTGGCATCCTCCGTGATAAAGAATAGATTGGGTGACCTTTACATTGTATATCTAAAATTCTAATGAAAATTGGGTTAGATTCCTCTAATACATAAGAAATAAGATAAGAGAAAATCATACTTAATTTGATATATAAAATGTGTTCCAGTAAAAAGGTGTCTGGTTCTTTCTCCAAACTACTTGCAGCACCATCTTTGAATCAATTCATGTATTTATATAGTGACAATTTTGTTATACCACAAAATTTTTAAGGCATTAGAGCATCTGCATTGCAAGTCATAACACTAAATGTGATTGTTTTTCATACCTTTGTCGATCAACTTCAATGCTCTCTCTATCATCGCGAACGTTGGAAATGAAGACATTCTTGAAATTGAAAGTTTCACTGGCATAATAGTTTGAATCACTTCAATATTTCAGTGATCAATTTAAAACAAAATTCTATGTTAGCATGTTGTTCCAGTGGGTTAAAGTATGAAACACTGTTACATTCATATTATAATTCATGCTCCAGACATACTAGAGCCTTAAAATTTTTGTGCTTAATAGTAAACTATATCACTACATACCAGGCAGCTTGAAGAGAAAATCTCACCTTTTTATTGGAATACATTATATGAATTATCCTTTTACCAAAAAATGAAGATTCCAATATATATTATTCTAGATTCATTTCTTTAGTTATATAGCTTATTAAATAAGTAGTTTAAATTCAAATCTACCTGAATCTTTCAATTTATCTATCTGGATGGGCACATTTTTTTTAGCAGTTTCTAAATAGAAGTTATGTAACTAAAACCAGTCAAAAAAATCTACACGCATTATTGCCTTGCCATTTCCTGCCCACTGATGTACCTATTGCATATTTATAGTTAAGGTGTAGTACATGAGAGAAAAAAATCTTGTCTCAACACATTCAGTATGTTCTTTTTTTTTTTCAGACCCCATTTACTCACTTTCTTTTAAAAACTGCTTGTCATCCTTTTTAATATATAATTTCTTAGTAGATAATTGATGAGCTTCAATCCTAAAATAAAGAGCTAACATTAAATGTTTAAGACACATTAACTATCATTATCTGATTTTATAGAATAAATTCTTTTCATAATATTATGTATTGATGATATCACTATAATTATTACTAAAAAGTACTCTCTTTTAATGTCACATTTTATTCAATACAGTGTAAATTGCCTCCTTTCAAAATTAATTTTAGCACTATTTAAGTTTTATTATGTAAAATTGATGTTGATGTATAAATATAACATTTGCAAAATCAATTAATATTTTAATAACACTATATACAATATTTTTACATAGGATGCTGAAGAAGATTGACAAATAATTGAAATACCAATTTAAAAACATGTAATTTAAATATTTAAAAGTATATAATGATGAAATATTTATCATTTACACAAACATTCATTCTGCCCTATCAGGCATTGAGAAGACAGACCCTGGATGGATGAAATAAGAAAGTGTGCAGGGATGATGTGGAGAAGAGAAGCTAAAGATCGAAGAAGATGGATTAAACTTGGAGAGACCTTCATCCTGCAGTGGATTGATAATGGTTGATAATGATGATGAATGGTGAAATGATTATGACATAAAAATGATTAACTTTTCACAATAAAAAGGGAATAATCAATATTTTAAATAAAAAGGTAAGTAGAACAATTTTTTTAAAAAAAAAAATCATAAATTTATTATATTTAATTAATTAAATAATTATAAATGACAATTGTTTCATTTCAATTTATTTTTGGTAAATCCAAAATGAGATCAAATAAATAACTGAAATGTTTAGGTAGTCACTGAATTGCATTTTTCATATCTGGAATTTTTTTTTTTTAAAAAAAAAAACAAAACTTTATTATATTCAGAATGTTGACTTGTGGTCTTGAGATGTAACTGTTTTGTCCTTAGTGAGTGTTCTTTGACAGCAATACCTCTAGCTGCAGCAAATCCTAAAAATATAACTTCACCAAAAAAAAAAGTTATAATTTAAAAAATGCTAAATTAAACATATTGCAATTTTGTATTTTATGGTGGAACATTAATAATTAGATTACATTTATTAAAAAGTAACAAGATATGAAACTAAAAACACATTTTTTTTTCAATGTATTCTTCATTGGCAATGCTATATTGGTCCCACTTAGTCTACCAATTACAAACCAATAGAACATTACTATCTCAGCCAACATTGGTCTTCATCACCACATTGAATGATGAAGAGCTTGAAAAGTGATGTTTGTCATCATAAATATGATATACTATTTATGAATACAGTAAAGCTGTGAACTATGATGTGTCAATATTGATGACTTAACCAAAAAATAATAATTTAAATAAACAAAAATGTAAATAAATAATTTTTAAAAAATTTGTAAATTTAATATTTTATATTATGCAAGCAGCTAATTTTCTATTTCTGAGCACCATTCATGATCACTTTAAAAAAAACAACCTAAAACAAAATTTGTAAATAATTGTGCAATACAGCAGTCGTTTTTTTCCCATCTCGGAACACCGTACATGATCATATTTATTAAAATAATTTCTTCAGTTTATGTTGAAAGCACATATATTTTATTCTTCCTTTATTATTCTTTCTGAATTTAATGTACAGTATTTCACAAAATAAAATTCTATCTAACTATAATGCTAAAAGATTTACAAAATTTAAGAATATACTTGAAATTGATAATGGCGTTAAAATATCAAAACAATTACAGAAATTATAATTTCTTAATAATAAGACTGCTATTACATTTCTATATAAAAAAAAATTATTGAAAAGGAAAATACTGCCCAGAATGTATTTAATTATGATGGAAGTCAGACATTTTACATCAAAAATATAATTTTTTTTTTTTGCCTTATTAAATATTTTATCACTGAATAAATGAGTGAATATATATTCAGTAAATGTGTTCTTTCAATTTATTATTAATAAGTGTATAATTATTATTATTTTAAAATTTTGTTTATACTATAATTTTAATTTATATATGCATACTATACATACAAAACCCATCTGTGTTATATATGTGTGTGTGTGCATATTGCAGTTCAATAAAAATGTTATATTCAAATCAAAGTTCATCAACAAAATGACTTATTATACATGACATATCCAAGAGGGCCTTGGAATAAAATATAGCAGATATCACAGCTCCACTGAATTCTTTACAGAAATCCTTTTGTCCATTAAAAAAAAAGCTCAATAATTAATTATTCTTTGATAGTACACACTTACAGTATGGGTATCATATTGATTACTGAAACCAGCCACAAACATTCCCATGCATATCTGTTATGTAGAACATCATCAAATTGGACTGTAGTGCTAACTGATGATGCACAGAAAATCTATTACTGTTCATTCGCATTTGTAATATATTTGCCGACTTTCTCTCACAATATGTATTTTCTATTGAGGTTTTACTACTATATTCCTTGGGTGTTATGGTTTTTGTGTATCATTTATCCATATTAAATAACAGCATTAAACAGTTTTTTACAATTAATGGTGCAACTAATATTTAATCATTTCAGAATAGTATACTCAATTTTATATTTAGATAGAATTATCAACATAAAACAAATCTTTAACAATCAAAAGAATAATTACTGTTGAATATAAAATCTCAGCAATTGTTTTGTCTCCTTCCAATTCTAATCATAGTTAAAACTAATTACAGTTTTCATAGTATATTGAAATTAGATAAACAAATTGATTATTCAATATTTACAATAAAAATAATAAATACACCTAGACCTCACTTAGCGATTGGCTACTTAGCGATATTTCACAATAGCAATCATCATCAATTTGTACCCACTACTTTGATTTACAATCGATTATTCACTATAACGATCGGGAAAAAAATTTTTTTAAAATTTTTTAACATCCCTTGAATTTTGTGTCACTGGTGATGTCAGAGAATAGGTATTTTAAAGTCATTTTACCCAAAAAAACAACTTTTCTTTTTAGATACTGTACAGTTTACACGTACACTGCATTCGATAAATAATTTTTTAAATATGTACTTTATTCCTAAGTTAGTGTAATTTTTTAGCTTTAGGAACCGATCAATTTTTTCCCCATAGACCCCTATTGTAAATATGTATTTTGTATATGATATTCTTGCTTAACGATGAGTTCTGGAGAACCAATAGCCATCGCTAAGAGGGGTAAAGGTGTATTACAAAAAAAAAAGCTATAGCTAATATTATGTAAACTTTTAATCCATTATTTCTTAAGGAATTGGAGAAATTAAACTAGTTAGGAAAAATGAAAAAAAAAAACAATTAAAAATTACAGATAAGAACAACTGAATCTCTAAAATGCATAGAAAGAACAATCACAAATGTTATAATTCAAAACATTCAACATTCATTATTTCATAAAAGTGAGTGCATATATATGTAATTTTAAAATCACAATAAATTTGACTGATTATGACTTACAACAACAATATTTTTTTTTAATTTCAATTAAAAGTCTTGAAGACTGACTCAATCTGTAGGAATTTAATATAATTTTAAGCTTTACCTCGGGGTGAAAAATAGGATAACTTGATAATTAATTTGTGACTATATTTTTTTAAATTCTAAAATAAATTAAACTTGTAATATTATTAGAAACAACATAACTTTTTTCTAAGATCTAAGCAGAAACAAAAAAATATACATTAAGTTATTAACAAAATATTACTTAATTTAAAATAAATTTGAATCAATAATTATTTATTTTAAATACACATATAAATCATACTTTCCAATTATAACTAAAATCTTCAATAAACTATTATTAAATAATATGTAACCATTATATACATACTATATAAATCATAACATATTGTAACTGGACCACCGTACAACCCCTTTATTACCTCAGTTGTAACAATTTCCTGATGAGCATATTGTAGGAAGGAACCATCGATTGGCATTCCCCAATACAGATGTCACACCCCCCCTACAACAATATTTCCTTCTCATCAGAGGATGTAGCACCATAGAGACTGGAAACACCTAGAAATTTCTGTTTGGTTTTCCAAATGGAGCCAAGTTGAATTTGATATTTTTAAAATTTGTTTTAGTTCTGTTTTTCTTTACATGCTAGATTGATCTTTTGAGAGCAGTCATATAAAAAATAATTGTTGTGAATAAGAGTAAAATTGTGATCGAGAGAGTGAGTTATTTGAAAGATTGAAAATTTTTGTGTGTAACTGTCTGAAAGATTTTCGTTCACCATTTTAGGTTAGAAGTTTTTTTTTTTTAAAAAAAAGTTGTTCCTGTTGAATGTGTGATAGCATAAGGATATTTATAAAAAAGTTGTATCTAAGTTTAATTTGTTTTAGTTGTTTGTTACTGAAGGTTTTTTGAATTTAAAATAGGTATTTGGTTTGAGAAAAAAGTTAACGTTTGTTTGGGAGGCCTAACATTAGAAGACACATGGGTATAGTTTTGATCAGGTTTGGGAAAAGTAAAAAAGTTTTATTTTTCTGTATAAGTGTGTTTGAAGACTAGGTGAGGTATTATAAAGAGGTATTTATAAAAAAGTTTATGTAAGTTTAATTCGTTTTAGTTAAGTTTGTTACTGAGTTTTTTAAATTTTAAAATTGGCATATATTTTGAGATAAAAGGCCTAACGTTAGTAAACACGTGGTTGTAGTTTGATCAAGCTTGGGAAAAAGTAAAAAAAGTTTTTTTTATTTTTCAGTATAAGGGTGTTTGAAGAATAGTAGAGGTATTATAAAGCCAAATATAGAATAGGTGATTTGAAAAATAAGAATATGGATTCCATTTGTGTGGCACAATGTATATACGATCAACAGAAAGGAGTTAGACGAGCAGTAGTTGAGTGTACAGTGTGTGCTGAGGTGTATCATTTGAAATGTTTGAATAAAAATAGGAAGGATGTAACAGGTTTCTGGATATGTAGTCAGTGTGTAAATGTGATTAAAGAGGTGAGAAAGTGGTTTTTAAGTGTAGGTAGTCTAGAGAGAAAGTCAGAGAGGGAGCAAAATGTAGTTAAGAAAGATAGGACAGAGTATGGTTTTAGTGGAGTGTCAGAAAATATGGGTGAAGGAAGTAGTAATGCAATGGAGATGGTTAGACAGAGAATAAGTAAGATAGAGGAAGAAATGAAGGATGTAGAAGTAAAGTTAAAATTGTTAGAGATGAAGTGTGAGGAGATAAAGGAATTATTGAGTAGACATGATAAGGAAGAAATGGATAAGGAAATTCAGGTGGTAGAAAAGGTTAAAGATGGAGTAGAGAAAGTAGATTATGAGGCAGTATTGATAGGAGATTCACTAATAAGAGAATGTGGGGATATAATTGCAAGGGAAAATAGAAGCAGGTATGTTAGAGTATGTTTTCCTGGAGCAAAAATTAGGAATGTGACAGATAAAGTAAGAAAGCAAGGTAGTAGAGATATATATGTAATGGTATGGACTAAATTTGTTAGAACCATCAGAGAAAGTAATGGATGAGTATGTAGAATTGATTAACAATTTGAGAGGGATTAAAGGAAGAGTAGGAGTAGTGGGACTATTACTAAGATTTGATAAGAGGCATTTATTAGATAGGGCATGTTCTATAAATGAGAGTGAAAAAATTGTGTGAGAGAAATAATGTTGTGTTTGTGGATGTATGGGATTGGTTTATTGGAAAGAGGGAGTTGTATAGTAAAGATGGTTTGCACTTAGGAAAACAAGGAAGTGAAGTTTTAGGGAGTCTGATATTTAAAGAATATAATTCGGGAAACCTTTAAAGGGGGGTGGGCTTTTAAATTGTAATATTATCAAAAAGAAGAAGAATGGAGGGGATATAAGAAATAAGCAAAAGATGGTTGATTTAGATATAAGTGTAGATGTGGAGAGGGAATGATTTTGTAAGATTAGTGGTAAGAAAGTTTGTTATAAACGTAATGGAGAAGAAGGAAGCAAAAGAATTTATAAAAGAGTAGTTAGGAAAGAAGAAATTGTTAAAATTGGGTTTTTGAATATGCAAGGTGGTAGGAGACCAGAAAAATGGCTGGAATTAAATAAAGCAATTGAAAATGAAGGGCTTGAGGTATTAGCAGTAGTGGAAACTCATCTAAGAGAAGAAGAAGAACCTATTTTGGAAGAGGTAGTATGGCAGGGTATAAACAGAAAAGAAAAAGAAAAAAGGGATGGTGGTATAGGTGTTATATCAAAAAAAAAATTAAATATTGTTAAATGTCAAGAACATTTGTGGTTTGAAATAAGGTTGGGTAGACAAGAATGGATGGTGGCTGTAGTGTATATCGCCACTGGAGATAGTCAAACTGTAATGGAGTGGAACAGTAGTATATATGAATGCCTAGTTAAGGATATACAGAGTTTTAAAGAAAAGGGGAAGAGAATAATGGTTATAGGGGATATGAATGGGCATATTGAAGAAATTGATGATGTAGATAATAAGAATGGTCAGTTTTTGAAGGAATTTTGTCAAAGAGTAAATTTGAGCATTGGGAATTTATCAAATGTATATGATGGACAATACACATGGTCTAGGAATAATGTATTTCACACAATAGATTATGTATTGGTAGAGAAAGAGGGAATGAATAAAATACGAAAAATTAAGGTGTTTGATAATGAAGAGAGGGTGTGTAATAGTCATCATAACTTTATTGTAATAGAAATGGTTAGTAATGTGATGGAGGATAGAAATAAAGGTAGAAATAATAGTGAAAGATGTGGATGGAGAGTGAATGATAAGAATAAGTTGGAAGAGTATAAAATAAAAGTTGAAGAAACCATGGAGCAGTTGGTTGGGGATGAGTATAAGGACTGGTGTGGTGAAGTAGAAAAAGTGGCAAATAGGGTTTTAGTCGAGAATATGAAGAAGAATAAAAAAAAAATAAAAAAATGAGAGTTAGTAAAAGTGTAAAAGATAGAAAAAAAGCATGCAGAGAATATAAGTGTGCTATTAAGAATAAAGAAAGTGAAAATGATATTAATGCTAAATGGGAAAAGTACTTAGAAAAGAAGAAGCTAGCTAAAATGGATAATTATAGAGAGAGAATGAAGTTAAATAATAAATTGTTGGAGGATATTAATAAAAAATGGAAGAGATGGGAGTAAAAAAATTTGGAATTACATTAAAAGGAGAAATGTAGGGGAAAGAGAGATAGTATTAATAGATGATGAGGGAATAGAATGTAGCTCTAGAGGCGAGCTAGAGAAAATCTTAAATAGATATGTAATGGATATAGAAAAGATGTTAGATGTGAAGGAATTAGTGATAGAAAACATGAAAGCAGTTAGTGGTGGGAATATTAGGTTCACAAAAAATGAATTGAATGAGGCAGGAAAGAGATTGAAAAGTGGAAAGGCGAGAGGTTTAGATGGATGGGCAGCAGAAATGGTAATGAATTTAGGGCATAGAGCAAAAGCAAAGTTATCATGTTTTAATAAGATGGCGCAGAAGAGTTTTTCTGGGTAGTTGGAGTAATACAAGAATAAGATTATTATTTAAAGGAAAGGGTAAGGATCATAGAAAGTTAAATAATTATAGACCGATAGCGGTAACATCAGTTTTATATAAAGTTTTTACATATATGGTAGCTGGAAGAGTTGTAAAATGGATGGAAGAGAATAATGTAGTGGGGGAAATGCAAGGAGGTTTTAGATCAGATAGGTGTATAGGAGATAGTTTGTTTGTAGTTACACAACTTATGGAGATGAGTAAGAATTCAGGTAGATCATTATATATGAGTTTTATAGATATAGAGAAAGCATATGATAGAGTAAACAGAAATAGATTATGGGTAAGATTAGCCAATTTGGAAAAAGATGAAGCTTTAGTAAATATTATTAAGAAATTATATGAAAATAATTATTATACTTACCAATTAGGGGATATAGAATCAGTTAAAGTTAAAAATGGAGTGGGATTAAGGCAAGGATGCCCTATGTCACCAATTTTGTTTTTGTTGTTTTTGAGTGAAATGGAAAAAGCAATAGAAAGACTAGGAAGAGGGGTAGAGATACCATTAATAGGTGGCAAAGGAGTATATACTTTGTCGGGTCTTTTTTTGCAGATGATATCTTTTTATGTGCAGAAAGAAGAGAAG
Organism: Epiperipatus broadwayi; assembly: GCA_028023455.1. Lineage (NCBI taxonomy): Eukaryota > Metazoa > Onychophora > Udeonychophora > Euonychophora > Peripatidae > Epiperipatus > Epiperipatus broadwayi. The sequence continues at coordinate 2,744,333 of JAQFVV010012446.1, forward strand.
ATATGGATATTATGTTGAGGACATGTGCAAGGGTGGGTAAAGAGATGGGGATTAAATTTAGTGAAGAAAAATCAAATATAATGATGGTTAATACTGGGGAAAGAGAGGATGTAGTTTTTTTATTGGGGGATATAAAGTTAAGTGTGGTGGATAGATATAGGTATTTGGGAATCATCTTATGTAATCAGGAAAATTGCTTGGTTGAATGGGAGAAAAACTTGGTAAATGAAGCAAAGAAAAGAAAAGGTTTGGTAAAGAAACTAACAGTATTTTCATATAATAAATATAATGTAGCTAGAATTGTATGGAAGGGAGTTGCAGTAGCAGGATTAACATGTGGTAATGATGCATTGTGTTAGTAAAAGGATTTTAGATTATTTAGAGAAAGTACAAAGGGAAGTAGGAAGACATGCATTAGATGCAGAGATGTGGACAGCAAAGGAGGCAATTCAAGGAGAAATGGGATGGTCAAGTTTCTATATGAGAGATGCAAAAAGTAAAATGAAAATGTTTGGTAGGTTGCAGTTTATGGATAGTAAAAGAATAGCCAAAATAGTGTTTAATTGGGTTATGAGTAAAGGGCAGGTAACAAGATGGGTGAGAAAGGTAATGCGGTATGCAAAAGATTTGGATAACGAATTTATATCGATATACTTGTATAAAAGGTGGGGTGATTGTGTTAGGGGGATTGTTGAGTGTGATAGTGGTAAAGAATGGGATAAAAGAATAGAAGCATTAATAAAAAATAGGGAGTTGGAGAGATGGAGAAGTAGTATGGAGGGTAAGAAGAGTTTAAATATATATAGAAGTAAACGGAATATTGGAAGCAAGTTAATTTATGATAATAGTAAGGAAAGTAGTTTATTGTTTAAGGCTCGAACGGGATCTTTAGCAACAAGAGAATATACATGTAAATGGAAAACTATGGGTGATTTAGCGTGCAAATTGTGTAAGGAAGGTATAGAAAATATTAGGCATCTGTTGATTGAATGTAAATGCTTGAAAGCAGAAAGGGTACAGATAATGAAGTTATGGGAGAATAGGTATGAACAAAGTGACAATACAGAAAGTGAGTTAGTAGTTTTTATGCTGGGTTTGCGAAAAGATAAGGGGGATTTAGATTTAAAGACCATAGAGTTGACAAAGATTATGTTGTGGGAATGGGATGGGGCAGAATATGGGAAGACTTAGAGTGGGGAATGGAAAATAAAGTGGCTAACAGGTTTATCTGGGCATAATTGCCGAGATATTCTTGACTTCGTTTAAGGAGAAGCCAAATTCATCACATCACATCACATGCAACCTGACTTACCTAGGTCTAGTTATGCCAGACATAGCTCAGGAAGCATGAAATTCTCGTGAACAAGTGCAATGAATAACAAGTGATGCAACATGAACAACTGGATTGATTTTATATAACAATAAATTTATTTAACAATATTTATTTCCATAACAATGTTTGGATCATCGGTCCTCCACAGTTATTTTGGTTGTATCAATATTTAGATAATAATTCAATAAAAGTTTGTTACTAGTTCCAGTTTGACACAGTTCATCTTTGGGATCCTATTTTTCTGTATGCGCATATATATTCCTAAGTTATATGGATCTCTTATTCATCATTGATGACATATTTATCCGTCGTATCCATTAATCCTTGCGTTGTGATTCTCATATAGAATATTATTCTGATCCAGGTCCAGATATATTTTACTTATAAGCATTTACAATTCCTTCAGGCCTAGATGTATATTATATCTCAGCATTTGTAATTATTCCACATACAAACAGATTTGATATACCAGCATTTATAATTTATCCAGATGTAAGTACATTTTATACGTGAGCATTTGCGATTTATTCAAGCACAGACCTGTTTGGTATATAAACAGTTATAGTTTATTTGGATATAGACAGATTTTATTTATGAGCATTTATAATTTATTTAGTTATAGCTGTATGTATATAGTATCTCAGCATTTTTAATTCTTTCAGATATAAACATATTTGCATATCAACAATATAAATAATTATAATTCATTCAGATATAGAGGTATATTATATCTCAGCATATGTAATTATTCCACATATGAACAGATTTGGTATATCAGCATTTATAATTCATCCAGATATAAGCACATTTTATATGTGAGCATTTGCAATTTATTCAAGTACAGATGTGTATGGTATATAATCCATTCGGATATAGTCATATTTTATTTATCAGCATTTATAATTCTTCCAGGTATAAACTTATTTCTATATCAACAATATAAATAGTTACAATTCATTCAAATATAGAGGTATATTATGTCTCAGCATTTGTAATTCTTTCAGATATAAATATATTTGTATATCACCAATATAAATAGTTATAATTTATTCAGATATAGAGGTATATTATATCTCAGCATTCGTAATTCATAATTCTTTCAGATATAAACATATTTGTGTATCAACAATATAGTTATAATTTATTCAGATATAGATGGATATTATATGCAAGTCTTTAATATTTATTCAGATATAGACATATATGATATATAAACAATTATAATCCATTCGGATATAGTCATATTTTATTTATCCACATTTATAATTTAGTTAGTTATAGCTATAAATAATAGTTCAGCATTTCTAATTCTTCTGGGTATAAACTTATTTGTATATCAACAATATAAATAGTTACAATTCATTCAGATATAAAGGTATATTATGTCTCAGCATTTGTAATTCTTTCAGATATCAACATATTTGTATATCACCAATATAAATAGTTATAATTTATTCAGACAGAGATGTATATTATATACAAGTCTTTAATATTTATTCAGGTATAGATGTATATGATATACAAACAATAATAATCCATTCGGATATAGTCATTTTTTTATTATTTATCAGCATTTACAATTTAGTTAATTATAAGTATTCATTTTTATTTTTATTTTAATTTGGATGTATATGCATATAAAAAAAATCATTTATGATTTACCTTATTAAAAACGCCTTTTGATTATAGGCATTTACGTATTTATGATTTATCACCAATAAAACGTATTTTCACATAGCTATAATTATTTAAGAAAGACATTTTGTTTCTTTTTTTTTTTTTATGAACACATATCAGTATTTAATATTTCATGAATTTGTTACCTTCATTTTATCCAGTTTATTCATCCACTTCAGGTTACTACTGCATTTCAAAAAGGGGTCATTTTATTTAAGCTGAATGGCATTATTTACTTTCCATGATGTTCACTCAGGCAAGTCTTGGAGATTCATGGCTATGGACAAAGAGAGGAAGCTATTACGGATTAGCCTTCCATCTTCATGATTTCCTTATTAATACTTTCTTTTTTAACATCAATAGTGTGGCTGTAAATATTATATTCCAAGGTAACTAAAATCAGTTGTCAACTAAACAGTTAAGCAACACTTCGATAAAACTTTTTAACTTTTTTTAACTCTTTCACTTTTCTTACTTTTTTAACTCCTAAAAAAAATAAAATCCCCTCTGAACTTCAAACTCAACTATTTATACCCTGATCTCTGGATTGATTCAGCAGCACTCGCACTGTATCTGATTTGTTACATAGTTTCATTTAAGCCCGAGTGCTTTTCTCTTCTTAAGAATTGGACCACTACTTTTACCGGGACAGATAAGGAATCATGAGGATTAAGCCATGTTTTTCAATTTGATAAGCTTGCCTCAAGTGATTATTACACTTTGTATGACAACATCGTTTCAAAAATTAAAAATATAATATTTTAATAAATGCCAGCTTTAAATAAACACTTAGAGAAGTATTTATCTTCTAATTTAAAATTATAAAATCAATAATGAAGGTTTATCTTTTCTTTTTCAGTTATAGAAAATAATGATTTTCTTTTAACTTTAAACTTTTTGCTTTATTTTTTTTTTTTAAAAAAATATAAGATCAACTTCTTTCATATACATTTGCCTTTTTTTTAGGTGGAAGGGTAAAATAAATCTTAGAATACATACATGAAACAGAGTTTCTGTTTCAATATATATAAATTTATATAGATGTATTTGTGGTTTACAGATGGATTTGTATAGTCATTATAAACTCAAATTCATTTCTAGAGCAGTTTTCCCCTCTATTCTTTTTTTATCTCTTGTAGTTAGAATGGCTATAGAAAGTGACTACTATTATTACTAACTTTACAAAGAATAAAATTATATATCTTCAAATTTAGTCACTATTCATATCTTATATGTGCACATAACCAAATATTTATTTAAATTTTATATCTAAATTTTCAGTAAATATTCAATTAAATAATTTCCAGTTTTAACTTTACTTAACTAATTAATTGGGTACTTAGTGAAAATTTTAATATAAAGTTTAAAGAAATATTTCTTTATATAGACATGTGACATGAACGTATGTATATGCAGATGTATTGATTACACTGTTTTTAAAATTATATGTAATTATATATAAATATTTTGAACAGTGAGAACAGAAAAGCTAAATATCCATTAAATAATTTCACTTGCTGGGCATGCTTTCGACTGCCAAGCAGACTCATAGTGCTCGTAGTTTGCGGAATGTAGTATCTAAATAAAATCAAAATTATGTAAATAGCTAATTTACATGTTACAGTGCAATGCCAGTTTCTTTTTTAGTAATAGCATGAGGGCTTTGGGAAATAAATCATGCCTCCTTAATTTAGTGCTAGCAATCATCGCCCTCAGAGCATACAATGCCCACATTTACAGGATCAAAGTGGCCATATTCTAGTTCTTGCTCCCGAAATACAGATCTGTAGTCAGAGCCACTCTTAACATGATTGTACAAATATCTGTGTTGTATGATTCTGATAGTCATATTTTCCCAGGATTCCCAATAATACATAGTGCTACAAGCAGCCGTACTGCATATAATTTTATACACAGTTTGTGAGGTTTGATCTAAGAGAAAAGTAGCTTTAGTGTTGTTTAGGTATCTGTTTAAATTTGGAGTTCTTAAGCTAACATTATATGTACTGGAGTGTATTTTTTTCATTTTTATGAGATCCTGAGTAATTATGGAAGGCTTATCCAAGATTTTGTATCTGCCTGTAGTGACTGTAATCATTGTAGACTCTTATAGAATTTCTATGCAAAGTCAATTAGCATGTTGTGATTATATCCTAATTTGCAAAGATCCTTAATACAAGTCTCGATATTGGCCTTGCGATCAACTATCATATTTGCAGAGCTTTAGATTTCTATTTAGAAAGCCTTTCAATCCTTGCAAGTGTTCAAAATGTTTATATATAATTACAAATAGTACAAAAAAAATAATAAACCCTTGAAAATTAAAGTTATATTTGTATTTATATATATGTTGGTACTTATATAATGTGTATATGATTAAATAATTTTTAAAAATATCTTATTGAAGGTTTTAGTTTATAGATTGTATTTAAAATATAATAATTTTTAGGTCGACTTCATATAAAATTTAAAATAAGTAATATTAAATAATCCAATTTTTTACTGTCTTTGAAAAAAGATTATTGAACAACTGAAATGTAAAATTAGTTAATAAAATTTTAAATTACAAAAAAATACGTGTAGAAAGGAATTGATTTACTAAAAAAAAAAAATTATGTGCAATGTTAAAAAAAGACGAGTATTATTTAGCCTAGCTGCCACATGATCCATAGACTTCATTGAAATAGTTCTGCTACCCAAATGTTTATTACATAAATTATAATATAAAATAAAAGAGATATTATATCAGCACGATACTGTATATATTTGGATCAATTTGATAATATTTATAATGAACAAATAATTTGTAAGTTAAAAGTTGAGTTAAAACTAAACTACATATTTTTAATTTAAAAGCTTAATACATTTTGTTAATTACCAAAAAAAGTGTTTTCTTTTCAAATAAGGTTTTATTTATATATGAAGTACAAGCAAAAATTACAATTTTTTGAACCATTACATTTTGAAAATAATCGCAAAATTTAACATTATGATTATTTAAGTTCAAATTTACAATTGAATTTGAGAAAACTACACAAAGTATAGGTATTATTATTATTTTTTTTTATTAATACTAATATTTTTTTAAAATGTGAAAAGATTATTGCTATCAGATATTTATGTTTTTATTTCTTGGTGCATATTCGCGACCCATTAAAAATTTAACGTGACCAAAAAATTGGGTTGCGACCCAAGATTGAGAAACACTGATTTAAACAATATATATATATATTGACATGAAGTGCTGATATGGATAGAGAAATGTTTAAATGTAATTAAAAATAAAAATAATAAAATGCAAACATTATTGTTGTTTTACAATAAAATAAACAGCTAATTAAAACTAATAAGATGAAGATCAGAAAACAATAAATAAAGGGGAAAAAATCAGAAAACAAAACGATAATTACTTGCCAAATACTTAACAACAAGTAATTATACTTTTTTATTTTGAAAGAACAACATACTTGTCAAATATTTTATAAGATTATGTTGTTCTTTCAAAATGAAAAACATTAAACAAGCCACTTCAAAGCAATTAAAATGTAAAGAAATAAAATGATGTGAAGCTGCAATATCCGTTATGTTCCGTTCCAAGTCCCCTTAATATAAATCATGATAAATTTTGATTAGAATAGATATTGTTTACTGAATTGCAAGTATACAGTACTTTTTAACATGCACACGTATGTATATAAAATAAAAATATAACATTTTTTTTTCAAAATAATAATATAGTTATTAATAAGAAATTGAAGGGACAGATTTACATATACTTTACTAAATGTGCATTCACTCACTGAAAAAATGAGTAAAAAATAAATAAATAGAAAAATATCTGACTTTCATCACAATTAAATACACTGAATTATATTCTTTTTTTCTAAATTTTTTTTATCTTATAGAAATATAATAAGTGATCTTAAGAAGCTATGAACTCTAATTGCTTTGATGTTTTTAAGTCAACATCAAGTTTAAATATGTTCTTAAATTTTGTTAACCTTTTAGCATTAAGTTTTGAAAATATTTTATTATGTGAATATGGAATATCAAATTTGGAAAGAACATAAAATATATGTGATTTCAATATGAACTAAGAAATTTTATTAATAAACAAGATTGCAGGATACTCTGAGATAGAAAAATGGCTGCTGATATATTGTAAAATTTATTCACAAATTTTTATTTTTAAAGATGATCATATATGGTAGAGACAGGAAAATAGCTGCTTATATATCATAAAATATATTAAATTTATGATTTTTTTTGTTTATTTTCAGTTTGTTTGTTTGTTTAGAATATTTTTTGATAGTGTACAATTGAAGAATAATACTGTTATAGCATAGTTTAAGGCTTCAATGGACTTGAAAATGTTATGAATTGGTATATTAAATTGGCTTTGCTTGGTCATTTTTCTAATAAAAAAATAATAACAATTTTTTTCAAAAACTCTTCGAAATATTGTCTGAGCTTTCATTTACAGAGATTGGCAAACCTTATCAATGCATTTAATTTCAATATTTAATTGCTAACCTTCAGAAGATGTAGAGGAGTAAAATTTAAAACTAATGGTTTCATTATCATTCCAATGATAGAATATCTTCTAACCTAGCTTTGAACTCTAAGTGAAGAGTCTCCAAGTAATTGATGTACAGAAAGATGTTTTCTTCTTGGATTGTGCCTATCTTAAATAAGTTGGGGGACTGGGAAAGCTCAGATCTTGCAATATTTTGCTTAAAAAAACATTAATCTGGCAACAAAAGCTGATATGACTGATTTTGCTTTGATGAGATTCAAATTGTCTTCTTGCAGTTGTAAATTAACATCATTAAATTTGCCAAATAAGTCAGTTAAATAAGCAATATCTGTTTTACTTTTAAGTAAATTTTGTTTTAAACTGGAATCCTTGTCTTCCAAAAACTCTAAAACAGATTGAAAAAGTGCAAAAAATATTAAATCTTTTGAAAACGAGTGAACTTTGGTATGGACAACCAATCGATAGAAATCTTTGTCACTTTCCTTGCATAATCGAGCGAACAGTCTAGTGTTCAGAGCATAACTTCGATTTTTGTTCACAGTTGTTACAATAAACTGAAGTGATTTATGCAATTTGTCACTAAGGTTTTTGGTTATTAAATGTTGCCTATGAATCACTGAACTGCAAGCACTTCAGGTAACTTTATTAAACTGTGATAATGACCAACCATAGCTGGTACTCCATCTGCCACAACAGATATTTGTCAATGGAATTGCTTTTTCCCTGAAAAATAGCTCCATTAAATTAAAAATCAATTCATGTTTGGTGTCAGTTTCTAAAGTTATAGCAAAACGCAGCTCTTCATGCACTTCCTGATCTTGAATAAAGCAAACGTATGCCAGCAACAAAGCTTCATTACCGGATAATGTTGACTCATCCAATTGGAGGGACAAAACATTTTTTTGCGAATGATTACAGTTTTCCACATTATGACTCATTTTGTTGATATGTCTTTGAATTGTGTTATTGCTCAAAGGGATCCTTTTTATAACAGGTTTGTGGAGTTCAGTGTTCAAAACTTCCATGATGGCTGGTATAGTCAGCTTCCCACCTATGCTGTGCAGCTTGCCACACTTTGCGATAAATAAGGAATATGTTGTACAATGTGCTTAATGATGAAAGAAATATATTAATAGTTCTCTTCAGAATTTTATCTTTAAGTGATTAAAAGTATGACAAATATTTTTCTTTTTTGTCCGTGTGAATTCTGTTCAAGTGATCTACTAGTTTTGATGGTTTCCTAGCAACATCGCTAATGACTTTTTCACATATGAGGCACATTAGTAAACGTGTGTTTGGTAATGACGGGACAAATCCTAGCTTCAAATAGTCCAAGTTGTATTGTCTGCATTTCTTTTTTGGTTCAGTCATATTATTATCATAAGAAATAAAAACTTTTATTCACAAACAATTTCGACAACCCCTGTAATAAAAAAAAAATGTCATAAAGTATGTACTTACTTGAAAAAGATTTTTGTTTCAACTCAAATAAACTGCATCCTCTGATTTTCTTTTTCATAGTACTACTGCTCAACAAATAATTATATTGAAAGTTCAAATCACAAATAAGTATATATCACAACAAACAAACCAATTTATAGTGTTTTATGAAAGCATAACCATACAAGGCTGATAGATTCCGCTGATATCGAATATTGTCTCATCCCACTGCTAGCAAGTGCAGACATGCAACGATTTTTCATGTCGACACTTGTTTTGATACATTTGATAAGACAATGTACAGACATATTTATGCTATTTTTACACATTCTTATGTGTGACTCTTTTATTTTACCTTTTCATTCACAAGTTTGGTATGTATTGTGTTTTTATCAAAAAAGTGTTTTTTTGAATTATTTTATTTAATTAGGTATTTATTGAAATCATAGATATTTAAAGTAACAAACAAATAGCAGTAGTAAGGGGATATACTTTTGCTGTCATCAACTCCCAAATTTTTTTATTGAAATTATTAACCCCTAGAATATTCAAATTGCCCTCAGGGAGCTGATATTGGGAACTCTTGGTCTAAATAAAGCAGCACAGGTAAAAGATCAATCAAATTTCCTGTGCTGCTTTATTCAGACTTATGATTGTTTCAGAAGGGAGCATTGCTGAAAATAATCTAATATTTGGTGTTTTATGTTGAATTTCAGCTAATGGTATGTAATTGGTTTTATTGTTTATGTAATTTTGTACATATAGAAATGGGTGTGATATAATTTAGGTACTTTATATTTATTAATAGTTTATATATTGAAACAGTAAGGTCTGCTTTGCAGATCTTCGTTTCACCTTTTCTCACCTATTTCCTACCCTCATACCTTAGTTTGAACCCCAATCTATCGTAGGGTATCTGCAATACGCTTATATACCAAAAATCCCGCCTAATTTTAAACCACGAGTACAATGCTCGTATTATATATAAGTATAACTCATGCCCAAATAAATAAAATATTATGGATTCTGTATATGTTCACATAATTTAGATTTATTTAAAAGTAGGTTATATAGGTCATAATTGTGCACACACTATGATATGCATTTTAAAACATATCAAAATTATAAATTGTTAATTAAAGTTATTTTGTTTGAATCTATTTACAAAATATATTACAGTCGTAATATATTTTTGATTTAAAATAAAATTCATATTCATTTAGTAGATAGATTCAAATATTGAGATTTAAAAGTAAAATAATTTTCTTTTACTTTAATAAAAGTCAGTCCAAATATTTCTGAAAAAATAAATGAGGGACAATAGTTTAATTATTTTATGTTATAGAAGCTTATCTAAAAATACAGCAGATGTCCACTTAAGGTTTTCTTTAATTAGTAAAAGTAATTTTTAATTAAATCTAGTTTGTAATTCGAATGTCGACAAGGAAATTAACAATAGAAATTAATTAAAATTTTGTTGAATTCCTTTAGACATTCGGATAGATCTAATTACAGCTGATAAGTCCGATATATTTTTGTAACGCTCCAGGGCAGTTCTATTGTTTATTTCCACTATAAAAAGGAGGGTTATTCTTTTGTTCTCCATTCTGGTCATTTGCTGATGAAATGTTTCTAACCAAAATTATTCTAGTTTTTGCTGATGAAATGTTTCTAACCAAAATTATTCTGGTGTTGCTAATGAAATGATTCGAGTGATATTCTAGTAAAATATTCTTCAAAATTATATTTTTCCTGAGATTTTAGCTACATGCCTGCGAACTTATATTTAAAGCCGAGTTTTCGTCTCTAAATTAATTTACCATGTTTACCACACCTATTGCTAACTGTGACATGACTGAGTAGAGCCGGCGGAGGCTATTTCCCTCAGGAATGGCCGGCTGCTGCTCTAGATCATTGGAAGCCCGGAACTGCTGCTGCTGCCAAAAATATGAACAATTCCAGATTTTGCTGCTGAATTATTCAACCTGTCGAACATCAATCTACCTGCAAATGCTTCTTCAGAGGTAACCTAAATTAACCCAAGAGCTCTTGTGATTCCTAACTAACATGCTATAGCTATTTTAAATTGTTTTTTCTTTGTTTTCACATAATTTTATTATGTACTTCTTTAACATGTTCAAATATAATCAACAGTTTTGCTCTCTATCCTTGGGTTAATATTTTCGATTTATTAAGCTTTCTTTTATTTTATTATGATAATGTGTCAGAATCATCTTTGACCGAATGAATTATTCCCTTTGTTGAAAGTAAGATGCCGCTATTAAGGCATATTTTAAATTTATAATAATTCCCAATTTTATTATCTTGCAAATCACTCGTTCGAGGGCGATTCTAATCTTCTTTAATATATATAATAATCACATAATTTAAAATCAACCTGTGCGAGGTCAATGATTTAAATGTGTCCCCAAATGCATGATTGCGTAAATAAACCTATGCTTTCTTTTCAAACCCGCAAGCATGCATTTTCCTATTTTTAAATACTGTGTTCTACTTTAATTACAAAGTTCATCATTGACGTCGAGAATGTGCGGACCCTTTTAAATGAATTTCTGGGAATTTGATTGGGCATTTCTCTTAATCCAAGTAAAACCCATTTAGTATGTTTTATATACACTAGTCTAGTATTGCTGGTAAATGAATTGATTGTTGAGACTGCTTTGTTTTCTTTCCAAGGATTTTAAACGGCCAAATCCGCTCTCTTTTTGTTTCCTGCATTTCCCAGACAGAGTGTATACTCAAATGTCACACCTGGGAATTAGAAGCAGTCGTCACCCAGTCGCTAAGTTTCGGCTGTCCGTGGCACCACATTCCTATGGGTCAGCGACGAGATGCCCTCCATAGTCATTCCAAATATTTCACTATTGTTTTATTTATATATTTATTTTTACAAAGCATCCATGATTTAAATGTGTCACATCCTCCAACTTTAATAAATTCATTATTAGCAATACTGACCTCCCATCTGTTTTAATTATTATTATCAAATAAATGTCTTGATCATATCCCCACTTTATTGCTTAGTAAGCTTGTGTCCATGCTATTCTCAAAATCAATAAATATTTTATAACACTTAATTTTCAAATATTTTATTAAACTTGTATAATTACTCAAAGCACCTCGCACATGTTCCTATCTCTTCAAGCACATTATCGTAATGCTATTAGCCCGAGGGATAGAATATATAATTTTGCTTTAAAACCCTTTTGTCATTTATTGAAATGTAATGCCAACAATTATTTAATATGCATCCCTGTCTCATATAAGCAGACAGTGGTGTTATATATATATATTTCTATATAAATAAATTTTGAAATCATTTAAAATTAATTTTGATCTTTTATTTTATTGATTGCTATCACTGTCTCGGTCTATATATATATTTTCTTCATTTCTTTTGTACATCCATAGACGTTAATTAGCAACAGAAACTTATTTTAATATAGAGTCTTTTTGTTTCTCCCTGACCACCAGGCACCGGTAAAAGGTTATACTAGTAGTAGCATCAGATGCGTTATCACGTAGGTGGCACTGTGAAATTTGGATTTTAAATTCGAACTTAGTATATCTAGAAGGCAACCCCTCCTAGAATGTTCAGTTTCGTGTTTGGGGTTTGAATTCCGCAGTGTATTAGCGAGATAGACGATTCTGACTGTTACAATATGTTGTATCATTAGGGTATATTGGGAGGGCTAGTTCTAGAAAGCAAAACCATATAAATTAATTTAAATATAAGTTGTTGTTTTTAAATAACATTCTAGAGATTGATCATGTTATTTTATTCTAATAATAATAATAATGATAATAATTTTTTTATCTTGGTCCCTCGAGGATAAACATGCGTAATTTCCAAATTAAAGGATGCAAATTTCCAGTTAAGATATATATTAATAAAAGGAATTCATGGTTCATAAATATTGAGATGAGGGAAAATATTAATATTCACTTCAAATAGACTTAATGATAATTAAAAACCACCCAAAGAACAAATCATATAATAACTTTATGAAATATAGATAACTTATATTTACATATAAATAGTCCTATAGGATATTAACCAGAAATGCATGAATGTATGAGTAAATGCATCACAGAACCTTAGAGTTTATTAAGTTATTTAAATTCATTTCTGTTTTATGCATCTGAAGTTTAACTTTGGAAATTTTATCATGGCATAAATATAAAGTTTTGATTGTAAGAAGATGTCTACAATATGACAATGTTGAAGCTAAGTTATATGTGCATACGATTGTTTGAATATATGACAATATTATTGTCAGGTGTGAATTTATCCTAATACTAAATATTACACATAAAGAATGATGATCATGTGATGTTTAGTGGTGTATTACTAAATATTCAAATGAGAATTCTATCATGAGTATTTAGTTATGAGTTCCATGCTTGTAAGTTTAAGAAATGAAAAGTGTGCACGATTCATTTTTAATATTAATATATTGCAGTTATACTTTAGTAAGATAATTTATTTGCTACATTTTGTTTTTGTATAATGATTTTTTTCTGCATTCGAATAGTTATATTTATTTTTTCTGCGTATTAATTTGTGCTTCATATGAATATTGGATAGATACATGCAATCAGAATTCATCACCTATTTATACTATCTGGCAATATTGAAAGCCTATGTAAAAATATTTCTCATGTGCAGACTGCTTTCATGTCCATGTACATGTTGAAATTTAGCATATTATATATAACACTTATTGGAATCTTGGTAAGGATGGACGCTCCAAAACTTTGTGTTATCTAGGTCATTGATTACGATCTGGCTCTAGTCTGTGACATTTATTTTCATGTTTATATGATACCCATAGCTAGCATAAAACTAAAAGTTTATGGTTGAATTGGAAAATGTGTCACATTGAATAAATTAAATTACCTAAAATTAGTTATATATCATGAATAATTCAAGATAATTTACATAATAATGTTTTGAAGGTCTAGATTTACTCTTTGATAATCCATTAACTTTTTAAAGAAAATAGTGATATTAACGAATGTTCAAAATTTCAATAATTCCAACCTAGGAAGAAGTATTTCAAAGATATCAAGATAAATTTAATCTCTAGTCTAAAAAAAATGTATAAAATAAATAAATAAATATATTTAAGCAATGCTGTCTTTTATCCCAGAATATGAATTAAGTGATCAAAGACCTGAAATAAGTGCTGATTTAAATTTAATACATTATATATATTTATGTTTATATTTCAATTAAACAATTGAGCAGTATCATTTTTTTTTTATTTTTTTTTTTAGTTATTCATTTAGTTAAAATGTTTATGTTTTCTTTATTAAACAAGTTAATGCGTACTACCCCAAAATAACCAATCTCTGTCAGTCTAAGGATTACCTGCCCTAACTGAACTAGCTAGTAGCTGAGCATGAAGTAATATATTATTATTGTTTTCATTAAATCCCCTCACTATAATTCTTATGCTAGCATAGGATTGGCGTATGGAATTGGAAAATGCCAACATCCATAAATATAATGGTTGGGGAAATATTAATTAGTGATTAATAAAAACTAAGGCCAAGTATTCCCATACCTATATAATTATATCTGTTATTTTGTCCTTTTTTATTGTTGGGAGATTAAGTTTTAAATAACTTGTCTCTAGGCTATGGTGGCTACAAGTCCATTTCGTTTATGTATTAATCATTAATATCATTTACTAATAATACATTATACAAGCAGATTTTAATAAAGATAGCATAAGTTCAACTCAGTAAAGATGGAGAGGGTCAGAAGCCATTATGGTTTTTTATGCTTTGGACACGAACTTGTAGCCTGAGTAAAAAGAATCGAGTTACTTAAGTGCATATTCTATGTAGCATATTTACATTTAACAAAATATTGAAATTGTATTAAATCTTTTAAATGCATCCATCTGTGCACATAATGTAAATTAAATTTATTCAGTAACTAATTTAGTTTCCAGAATTTTACCTTTTAATGTGTGTGTGTGTGATAATAAAAATATTTTGTTTGATTAATTTTGGCAGGAACTTATTTTTATATATTTTTATTAATAATATTTTTTAAAATTAAGAATTAGAAAATTTTAAATAGTCAGCATGATATTATATGCTCAGCTCTTCCAAGAATTAGCAACTGGGGCTTTTGTGTTCGGCAAGAGTAACCTCTCCCATATGTATCTGCCGCCTTTATAAATTTTCTAAGTTCAAATAACCTAGTAGCACCCTGGCATGGCAGATTGGGTTGGGAGGTTGAGTCACAGTTATAATTGGCTACCCAACATGGCTTGATACCCTTTAACCACGAATATCTTGGGA
This sequence comes from Epiperipatus broadwayi, assembly GCA_028023455.1. Taxonomy (NCBI): domain Eukaryota; kingdom Metazoa; phylum Onychophora; class Udeonychophora; order Euonychophora; family Peripatidae; genus Epiperipatus; species Epiperipatus broadwayi. The sequence goes on from JAQFVV010012446.1 coordinate 2,759,659, forward strand.
ATTTTAGGAAATTGTACCAGTAACAATATGGTTATTTTTTTGTTGTTGTTTTATAAAAAATTATAAATTTGAATGTAATGTAAAAATACTGCCAGAAAGTAACTTGCACACATTTGTATATACACAAGTAAGAACACTGATTGAATATAACATAGAAAAGTAAATGTGTTTCATAAAGAGAAAAGGTAAGGAAATTGGGAACTGTTAAGAGGGAGGCATGTTCTCAGGTGATGTTGAAATGTGGGAAGATAGACAATTTATTTTGTGTGTAATTACTAACCAAAGAAATCAGTAAAAATTTCTTTTCTAATGTATGTTTACTAACATTTAAATAAATTCTCTTTTTTTATTGTTTTTGTTTTAGTTCAGAGATATGTAATGGTATACATATATGCCGTTACATCACTGTCAAATAATAAAAGAAATATCGATAAATAAAATCATTCAAATAGAAATTTTAAAAAATTAATAAATTTATTTAAATCAATATACAATACTTGCACAGATGGCAAACTATTAAATAATTACTTAAAAGAAAGTGAAAGTTAAAACAATCTAAAGATAAGATTATTTTAAAGGAATGTAAAAGGAAAGAAAATCTAATTACTTTCTATTAAAAGTTATTTTTAAATCTTGATAGAATGAAAATGACTTTTTTATTTTAAAATGATATAATAGCAAGCAGGCCCTTGAGCGCATTTAATCAATCAGTCAGATAAGAGATCAATTAAAAAATTCCTAGTAATAAAAGTGAACTGCTCAATAAATGATGCAAATAAACACATGGTCCAAAGAGAAAATCATCATCACCAATAAGATCAGCGCTAAACCAGGCAAGATTGATCTTCGAATTTGATGATAAAAAATTCAAATGAATATAAAAAAAAAGAAAACTTTTGCCAAATGGAGTTTTGTTCTTTTATATTGCTCTTGTTGATTACATAATTATTTAAACATATTTAAATGTATTGCAGACCTCCAAAATATAGGGATCATGCAATAAGTCTTTGTTTTTCTCATATTTGCAGCAGCTGATGTTGCTTCCAGAATGATGGTTCCTAGAAAGCGGAAATAATGGATTTGTCTTCCCAAAAACAACATTAATATTAAATTGACTTTGAATAAAGTTGTATGATGCATTAAGGATCGCAAAAGCAAAATCTAGCATGGAACATATGAACTTTTGTCTTAAATGAGATATGAACTTCATATTTGTCTTTTAATATGTTTGCTATTATTATTATTTCCATTCTTGTAATTTTTTTAAAATTAATAATTTAAAAATATGCGTAAATGGCTGTATAGATTTGTAAGATTATGTTAGTTTAATGTGTGTTAATTTTGGGCTATTTGTTTTGTAGTTGAATTGGTGCAGGTGGGGGGATGTATGGGTGTTTTATATCAATGTAATCTGGGGAGGCGCATTGGATTCTCAATCCCTTGTGCCGCGTTACCATACAGGATATAGTATCCAACTGAATGCATGGCCCAAAAGTAACTACTACATTGCCAATGGTTGTAGATGTATTTTCTAGGCGAATGATCTCCTTACACTCTGGTTGGAACAGTAAGCCAGCAAAGACCACTATTCCCCATTTGTTGAACATTTCTTTTATATATATTTACAAATGATTACTTCACCAGACAGATGCACATCCCTATATTGGACATAGAGTCATTATTTCTTCAATAATATGCTACAGATACACATTCCTGTCAGCATGGTGTTTTATGCTAATATCTTTATCTTGCATTGATCGCATCAGTATATCAAGAATCTGGCATTGATTTGGATGCAAACTTGTAGCCTGAAGTTAAAAGAATCGAGTTAGTTAAGTGGGTATGCTATGGTGCATATCTACATTTAGCAAAATATTGAAATTGTATTAAATCTCTTAAATGCATCTATCTGTGCATATAATATAAATTAAATTTATTCAGTAACTAATTTAGTTTCCAGAATTTTTCCTTTTAATGTGTGTGTGTGTGTGATAATAAAAATAATTTGTTTAATTAATTTTGTAAAGTATTAAGAATTTTTAATTTCTCTCTTAATATTATAAAAAATAAAATTAAAAGCGTATGTAGTGCTTGAAAGAGAAGCTATAATGTATGCACAAACATTAAACGCTTAGCGCTTTCGAGGTGAGTTGTCTCATATTCATAGCAATACTGAGCAGTACAGAACAGGGAGTAATGACAGTAACTTATTTTTATATATTTTTATTAATAATACTTTTTAAAATTAAGAATTAGAAAATTTTAAATAGACAGCATGATATTATAAGCTCAGCTCTTCCGAGAATTAGCGACTGGAGCTTTCAGTTCGACAAGAGTAACCTCTCCCATATGTATCTACCGCCATTATAAATTTTCTACGTTCGAATAACCTACTGGCACCCTGGCATGGCAGATAGTGTTGGTAGGTTGAATCACACCATTATAATTGGCTACCCATTATGGCTTGATACACTTTAACTATGAGTACCTTGGGAATTTTAGGAAATTGTACCAGTAACAAAATGGATATTTTTTGTTTTGTTTTATAGAAAGTTATATTTGAACGTAATAAAAAAATACTGCCAAAAAGTAAAATGCGCACATTTATATACACACAAGTAAGGATGCTGATTGAATATAACATAGAAAAGTAAATGTGTTTCATAAAGAGAAAAGATAAGGAAATTGGGAACTGTTGAGGGGGAGGCACACTCTCGGGCGATGTAGAAATGTGGGAAAATAGACATTTCTTTTTGTGTCTAATTATTAACCAAAGAAATCAGAAAAAATATATTTTCTAACGTATGTTTCCTAACACTTAAGTAAATTCTTTTTTTTTATTCTTTTTGTTTTTGATGATGTTCATTGATATGTAACAGTATACATATATGCCGTTACATCACTGTCAAATAATAAAAGAAATATCAATAAATAAAATCATTCAAATAAAAATTTAAAAAATTAATAAATTTATTTAAATCAATATATAATACTTGCACAGATGAGAAACTATTAAATAATTACTTAAAAGAAAGTTAAAGTTAAAACAATCTAAAAATAAGATTATTTTAAAGGAATGTAAAAAAAAAAAAAAATCTAATTATTTTCTGTTAAAAGTTATTTTTAAATCTTGATAGAATGAAAATGATTTTTTCATTTTGAAATGGTATAATAGAAAACAGGCCCTTGAGGGCATTTAACCGATCAGTTAGATAAGAGTTCAATCAAAAAATTCCTAGTAATAAAAGTGAAATGCCTAATAAATGATGCAAAATGAACACATGGTCCAAAGAGAAAATCATCATCGCCAATAGGATCAGCACTAAGCCAGGGCAAGATCAATCCTGGAATTTGATGATAAAGAATTCAAAAGGATATAAAAGAAAGAAACTAAAACTTTTGCTAAGTGGAGTTTTGTTCTTTTATATTGTTCTTGTTGATTACATAATTATTTAAACATATTAACATGTATTGCAGACCTCCAAAATGTAGAGATCGTGCAATAAGTTTTCATTTTCCCCATATTTGCAGCAGCTGAGGCGGTCTCCAGAGTGATGGTTCCTGGAAAGCGGAAACAACGGACTTGTCTTCCAGAAAACAACATTAATATTAAATAGACTTCAAATGAAGTTGTGCAACACATTAATAACTGCAAAGATTTAATCCAGTAATCTGAAGCCATGGAAATTATGAACTTTTGTCTTAAATGAGATATGAATTTTAATAATTTAAAATAAGAACTTTTATAAATACTTAAACCTAAACAGTAACTAACCCATAAAGTCTCTTATCTGATTAAGTAGAAATTTAAATTATTTGTCTTATTTTTATGTTTGCTATTATTATTATTTCCATTCTTGTAATTTCTTTTAAATTAATAATTTAAAATATGCGTAAATGGCTGCATAGATTTGTAAGATTATATTAGTTTAATTTGTGTTAATTTTGGGCTATTTGTTTTGTAGTTGAATCAGTGCAGATGGAGAGATGTACAGGTGTTTTATGCCAATGTAATCTGGTGAGCCGAATTGGATTCTCATTCTCTTGTGCCATGTTAGCATACAGGGCATAGTATCCAAGTGAATGGATGGCCCAAAAGTAGACATCGCGTTGCCAATGGTCATAGATGTATTTTCTAGGTGAATGATCTCCTTATACTCTGGTTGAAACAGTAAGCCGGCAAAGACCGCTAGGATGCACATTCCTGTATTGGACTTAGGGTCATTATTTCTTTAATAATATCATGCTATAGATACACATTCCTGTCAACATGTTTTTTTATGCTAATATCTGCATTTTGCATTGATTGCATCAGTATATCAGGAAACTAGCATTGACCTGGACGTGAACTTGTAACCTGAAGTTAAAAGAATCAAGTTAGTTAAGTGGGTATATTACATAGCGTATTTACATTTAGAAAAATATTGAAATTGTATTAAATTTCTTAAATGCTTCCATCTGTGTATATAACATAAATTTATTCAGTTACTAATTTAGTTTCCAGAATTTTTCCTTTTAATGTGTGCATGATAATAAAAATGTTTTGTTCAATTAATTTTGGCAATAACTTACTTTTATATATTTTTATTAATATTTTTTAAAATCAAGAATTAGAAAATTTTAAATAGACAACATGATATTATAAGCTCAACTCTTCTGAGATTTAGTGACTGGGGCTTTTGTTTTGACAAAAGAGTAACCTCTTCTGTATGTATCTACCCTCTTTATAAATTTTCTAGGTTCGAATAACCTACCCTGGCATGGCAGATAGGGTTGGGAGGTTGAGTCATACTGTTATAATAAATATATACAAACAATTCCATTTATCTGTTCAACACACATAAAGTAAAAAGAAAAAATATTAAATCATTTAAAGTACAAGGGAATCCTTTAATCAAGAATAATAAATGATAAAAGGATTGGTGATTAAAAGAATTTCCAATTTCCTATTATTTACTTATTGATAGTGATTTTACTACAGTTGATTAGCATTATTTTGTATAATTAATTTATTGTCAATTATTATGCATGAATGATGAAATGTAAATATTGTCTTGCCTGAGTTAACAACTGAGATATACAGTATGTATAGAGAATCAATGATAAAATAATTAGTAAAAAGAATTATACAAATAATCCAAAAAGTGAGACAATATATGCATATATTGTAGCAACTAATGCATTAGCCTGGCATATCTTATACAACAAATTATACAGAATTGTAAACAAATCAACTTAGGTGAGTCATTTGCATATTATTTATTTTAGCATGTCATCATATTTGAATTCAAAGGCATACTGCACTTTTAACATTCAATTTTCATTACAATATATATATATACACAGACATTACATATAAGTGTAAATCCATTTTAATGCCTAACTTGCATTAAAATTATTGAATTATATGTGGAATTACAAGTTACAATCCTATAGATAATAGATGGGAATATTGTAATTAATTTTAGGTAATTTTATCAATCTTAAAAAAGCTAGATTTGAACCCAGTTACATAGTTTAGCCATGATATTCGCAGATAGATTGACTTCATAAAATATATCAAGCACTGATAAAATATCCACTAGTTGTTGGATAAAAATAAATAGACCGAGACATTAAAATTATGATGAGACTGAAAAATTAAATATAATAACTGGAAATAAAATATAAAGCAATACACATTAGAGATTTACAATTAGACATAGTATTGAAGTACAGTATTTCATAAAATATCACGTAAACAGAAAAAGGGACAAGCATTTTCTATATGTGATTGGATTTATGGTTCTCAGATTGGTTTGCATAGCTATTGCAAAACTCATTTAGTGTTTTTTTCTTTCTCTGTTATTTCTTTTCTTTTCCTTTTTTTTTTTTGAAGGAGGGTGAGGACAGAAAGGCCACACTCTTTTTTGAGAGGCTGCTTATTATTTAAATATTTACTAGCATAAAATTAGACCAACAGTTAAATACACTTTAATAATAATAAAAAATTATGGCAATGACATTAGATTTGAGATAAAATGAAAAGTTGCAAGATATAGTTACAAAAAATCAATAAATGCAATAAAAATAAATTAGAAGCATAGAGATATTGAAAAGACCGAGTGAAAAGTCATTAAAAAAATGAAATAGAAATTGTTAGTGCCAGATGTATGCTGATATCACTAATAATACAATCATTCCTGTGCAGTTTGGCGCAGTTGGTAGCATCCGACTTGGTATCAGGAGGTCCCAGGATCGATTCTGGCATTCAACTTCTTATGAGCTACTGGCAATAAAGGTATATGACTATTTATTTTTATTGACAGAAAAAGAGAGTATTGGAATAAAAAAGTAAATGAAATTTTATGATTTCCAAGAAACTAATGCTTTTCTATCTCTAGCAAGAGCTAGAAATGAAGAGGCTATAGAAAAAGTTTTAAAGTACTGTGCAACTTTTTAAAAATGATCAATATCTATGATTAGAAGAATAATACAAGATGAAAATTATTTCTAAAAAAATCATAATAATGAAGACAACAATTATTTTAATAGGCAAAACTCACTATATATATGCCACATACAGCAAGCTTGAGTAATCAATGGACGCCAGAAGGTTTGTGCATAAAATCCCCATCTAGTGCCTACTCATCCAATATCCCCAGACTAGTTTCTGGCTTATGGCCTTCATCAGTGAGGAGCCTTGGATCTGAGAGCACTGCATCTAGATCTTAGGATCTAATGCAACCCTCCAGCAACCACCTTTTATCTCCATTTAACTACAAAACTATGAGTCTTAAACTGAAAACACCTTAATGTTTTCAATCCAAGCCCATTATTTTAAATAGTCCTATGGGTCTGAACCCAGTTCAGTACCCATACATTTTGGTGTCTTTTTCAATAATTAGATCTCAAATGAATGAGAACAAACAAAATTAAAAGAACTATGAATTAACTACAGATAATATTCATTTTATTTTTTAAATAGTTGTTTTATTTCAACTGTATCAAACATTTGATTATGTTCAGTTAATCAAAACAGTGCTTGTCCTATGTAGTTTAATACAATGGTTAAATGACTATCTGGAGATCCAATCCATGAATCATGACTCCAACTTTGTCATTCCAGAGCTCAAACTTCTTATGAACTCCTGAACTATAAATCATTTGATTACTTAAAAGAGTGCTTGATCCTTCTTACATTACATCCACTTTGAAGAATTCAGCTATTATAAAATAAGAATGTGATGTGTTTAGGAAAAGCTTTTCTAAATTAGACTAAATTACCGACCAAATTTAATACTTCTTTTTAGATGAGCATTAATGGTGACTAACAAATAATTAACTAAAAAATGTTTAGTTTTTGTATTTTTCAAATCTTAATAATCAAAAATAAAATGATTGATAATACCTTCAAGATTTATCCTTAGAAGTTTCACACTTTGTTATTATTATTATAGAGTTCTTTCATCTCTTTAAGACTTTGAAAAATATGACGCAAAAATGTCTTTGAATTTGTTCCTGGATATGATAACTTAGATGATACATGGAAAAAAATTTTATTCTCTCCTGCAATCATGTAAGAAACTCCATAACCTGCATCAGAAACTGGACCAAAACCACCACCAGGGCAGACCTAAAAAATATAGCGACTATTAATTCACACATAGAGACAAACAATATTGTACAGACACAAAAGTAAAAAAAGAAATAAATATTAATATTTCAAATATTCCAATTTTTAATGATTATCGTGATATGAAAAAATTTAAATTACATCAATAAAATGCTAAATTAATGGAACTTTTCTCTCAGAAAGTCAAATTAACAAAATTTAATTTACATTAAACCATTTCAAAATAACTGATATTACAAAATATTTTCTAAGTATAACTATTCAATTCCTTAATACCCATGAGTATGACTGTTAGTAGTAACAAGAGGGTGAAAGCAAAATACTTGGGTGAAAGAATAAACAGATATCATTGAGATCAACCAAAGTATTAAAGAGACTGAAATGGAATTAGGACTACTATATTGCTAGAAGTGATGATAATAAATGGACAGTTGCAGTCTTAAAATGGATTCCAAAAGATTTTAAAAGACCTATGAAGAAACCATATATGAAATGGAAGAAATGTTGGTATGATGTGGAGAAGTGAGGTTGTGGATCAGAAAAATGAGATTAAACTTGGTAGGAACATTATTCTGCAATGGACTGGTAAAATTCAGAGTTTCAGGTTCAATAAGCAATTTACAATATAAATTAAATTTGGAATTGGTTGCCATTTTTTTCTAAATCCTTACTCTATTGACCCATGATTTTTGAACTATCCTAAATAAATTAGCAACAATGCATAACTTTATAAAATTATACTCAACAATTTTGCAGAAACTATTTCAACTAGATTAATGATCATTTTGAATTTTATTCTTGTTTCAATAATTTAAAATTATAAGAAATGAATTAAGCAGTGCTAGAAGATAAAATATTCTTTTTTAGCTGTTGAATATGAAAACTGATGGTGATAAATAAGTTGGTTAAAATGAAATATTTAATCTCCATAAATTGTTTTTCATATAATAAATATTTTAAAGATAATAAAAAATTAATTAAAATTTATTACAATATAGTTCTAAAAATTGACTTGATAGAATAAATTATATTAAGAGATGAAAAACAATAGCAAACCATTAAATAATGATCAAATGTCATCACTAGATTGCATGATATTAAACAGGCAAAACTCTCCATACAGCAGTGCCACCCTGTACCAACCAGAATAATTAATGGATGCCAGAAGGCTTGTGCATAAAATCCCCATCTCTCACTGACGAAGGCCACAAGCCAGAAATTAATCTGGGGATATTGGATGAGTAGACACTAGATGGAAATTTTATGCACAAGCCTTCTGGCATCCATTGATTACTCTGGTTGGCACAGGGTGGCACTAATGTATGGAGAGTTTTGCCTGTTTGATAACAGTTATGTGCTAAAATAGGAGATGGTGATCATGTGATGTTTAGATAGCATGATGTAAAATGATTTATTAAATGAAGGAAACTTCAATACATAGACCATATCTAAAAATCCTGCTGTCAAGCTAAATACCTATTTCCTCTAAAAACATTTCCTATCATTGTACATTTATCTATTTATTCTTTCTACCTTTCGGATGGAATAATTTAGTCAAGTTCTCTGCCCATCGTCATAGAACTTGACACACATACAATATGTCTTCTTAAATGCATAAAATAGAATAGGAATTACATAAACACAATTATACCATATGACTTTAAAAATTCTAGCCAATCAGACTGTTACATATTATGATCTATGTATAATGTAAAACTTAACAAATCATTCTACAGAATTTTTTAAAATAATTCTATTTTTATCAATTGCCTCATAGCAAAAATCTAGCTAGACCTAACAGTAAATCATGAATAAATAAAATAGCAGTTTTATAAATTAAAATGTCCAATTATATGCCCAAATAACACTAAAGTCAGAGTCCAGATTTATGAATTAAAGATTACATTTGGTGGTTGATTAATTTAATGAAGGTATCAATAAATATAAGTTATTTAATTCTACTTTGGGTGTTATTTGGTTTTATAATTGAAGGATTTAATATATATAAGACTATTTATGCTTTATGATCAAGCCAATGTTGATTTGGTGTTTTTATAAAATATGATTATGCTATTTCATGAAGATTGGAAATACTATGAGAAAGCTGATAAAAGAGATTATTTTAGAAATATATGTTTTGGAGGATTGGCTGAATTTTACCTTATACAGTGATCATACAAGTATGTAACTTGTCATCTAATTGATTACAATCTCTAGATGTAGTGTTAATGTGTAGATATCTACTTTATATAGTTTGGTGCAATAATAGAGTGGTAAAATATGGACATAAAGTTCACAAATTGAACCCAGCTCCATCCTTTTTGGCACTCAAACTTCTTATGAATTCCTGAACAATGAAGTCATTCAATTATTTATTTTCCTTTAATATATATGTTATGTTTAAGCTGATGATGTTAGTTATTCTTATTTTCCATTAAAATTTTCATATATTATCTCCAAATATGAGATAGGACCATTTGAAAAAAAGCAATTATCAAAAGGAGCAATTTATTATACAGTGAATCTCTATTATCAATTAATTTGAATGCATTTCCTAGGATTATAAAGCAAATCTTATAGCTCTAATAATTTAAAATTTTTATCAAATACAAAATATTGATTATTATATTTTCATGCTCCAAAACTTATTCATTAATAGTTTTATCAATGGCTAATATATATATATATGTTGTTAAAAAGAGCTTGCCTGAAACTGTTGATTGTTATTGATTTTGGGATTGTCTAATTGTTGACTGGCCTTTAATGATATATATATTGTAATAGTATAGACTCTTGGGTGAATTATGAGAAGATAGTAAACCATCATCACCCCCAAATATACAAAATATAAAAGGAATGAGCATAAATACAATGAGCATGAGAGATCAGCACAGAACTAATTATAAGTATAACTTTACCACCATTACACAAAAACAATAATCATTCATCATTAAGAATGATCAAAAATACAAAAAATCAACAATCAATCTTGTTACTGGATTTGACATGGGTCTATTCTAGACCAAGTTAATTATTTAGCCCTTGCCAGCTTGGGGCAGATTATTTAAACAATAATTTGGATGTACAAAGTTAAGTGATAATCCATAAGAATAAAACAATTAAATACAATAATGCTGGGATATTAAAACATGCTGATCATTATCAATGCTATGGCCACTTAGTACCATTAATGTACTGGTCAACTATAAACTAAATTTCTAAAGTAGTAATAAAAAAATGAAATGTAGTTCATGAACTTTAAAGGATATCTCCTTTGCATAATCCAGCATCATCATCATCTGGATGTCCATATCACTAAACCTAGACCATTATGCATGAACCCAGCTCAGTAAACAAAAGCTCTATAACTGTTACTATGAGCAAGAGAAATAATCCTAACATATAATGTTTTAAATCTATTCTAGGATTAATTAAATTCACTGGAGTAACTTTAACAATGAAATATCAATTTATTATTAATAAATAAAATGAAATTAAGATCTGCTGAATATACCATAAATATAAATTTGGCATTCTGATTTTGATTAATACAATAAACTATCACAACATTGTGATTTACAAATACCTCATAATAGGTTTACATAAAACACACCTAAATATATGCACACAGACATGTGATATAATAATTTAAAAATATATTTGAATTGTCATAAACCTATAAATGAAATTCATTTTTATAATACATAATTAATGACTGATTTAACATATATGTGTGTGTGCATGGAAAAGTGTGCACACACTGGCATTTATAAAAAAAAATAAACCTAATAAACCATATTATATTTTCTCAAATTCCAATTAATTTCATGTTGAAAATATACATAAAATTCATACATATTGTAACAGTCAAAACATGTCTATCTCGCTAACACACTGTAGAATTTAAACCCGGGACATAGAACTCAACACTAGGAGAGTTACCTCCCAGAAATCTCAAGTTCGAATCCAAAGTCCAAACTCCACAACGCCCTCTACGTGATAACACATTTGATGCTACTAATAATATAATTTCATGCCGGTGCCGGTGATCAGGGAGAAAACAAAAGACTCTAAATCTAAAATAGCCCTAGGTTAATTTAACAATAACTTATAGATGTGCCAAAGATAAGTTTAATGGACTATGTAATTTATATTGCACCCCGAATAAATAGAGAAAAGGAAATAAATTTATAAATAAGATTTTAATAATTTGGTAATAAAATAATTTAGCGATACAAATTGGATAGTTATATAATAAACAAACAAAATGGCTGATACCTCGTACTTGGGTTCGTTTAGATAAAATGTCTATAATATATTGACACGGTAGGCATATGCGAGTCACGTAAAGTCTAATAGAGTTTGAAATATTCTAAAACATTTATAACTGGAGATTTAAATGGAGATCGAGAGTCGCTCGCGAATAGATTATAAGATCGAGCTACACTGAACGGATTTGAAATTCATTTGAATAGAATTCTTTTAATAAGTAAAGGGAAATATACGGTGGTGCTAGCGAGTATATGCTGAGGAGGGGTGCAGTTTATGAGTATGCAACTTTCAAGGATGGCAAAAGGTCTTGGCATTGGATAGGCATTCTGCCTTTTATTTGGGACGTCTCTAGCCCACTCACAGCTCAAGCCTGGCCCGCACCCAGGAGCTTCGTAACTGTGTGGACATACGCGAAATAATTCCCATGTGCCATTTTAGCACATGACTGGGAACCGTGGAGTAAAATATGGGGAAACAGATTCGAACGATGATGACCTTTGCCAACAGGAGGATTCCAGCACCCATGCATATTTACTAGCAACACAGCTTAATTTTCATAAGAATTAATAAAATAAAGAGCAATTCGTTAATTAAGGAACAGAAATAGCTCGATCTCGACTTTCATATTTGAATAGCCAGCAGACTCTCAACAAAACTTAAGATAAATAACTATTCATTTAACAAAATTTTATACGCAAAATATACTTTGAAACATATATATGAGATACTTTTAAATAGAAACAATGGGAGGGGGGGGATGCGTGTTTGCGGTTTATAAACTAAGATGGCAACCACGCATCATTTAACTTCCCTACGTAACTCGCATTAGTCTAAAGAAATTAATTATACATTTCATAATAACACATTGAAATTAAACATTTATAAATATAATAGAAGATCAACCCAAGCACAAATTCAGCATGCATTAGAAAAACATTTAAATAAATACATTTATAGAATATACAAAATTGTTAGCTTTAGCTCGAAGTTTTCCGAGATCTCGGGTTGATTTTAATTACCTTGTTCTTTTAACTGTGTCCGTGGGAATTTCCAAACTTGTAGCAAAGTTCTTAAGTAAAATTATGAGTTTTCTTCGATTCATGGTTCCGCAGCAGCAGTTAGAAGATTTTAGGAGCAGCATATCATTGGGCTGGTTCAGTTGGATTTCATGATACGGTGACAGGACATCAGATTTTGACGGATGGACGGCCGAGGCACAGGATCCCGAGGAAAAACAGCGATTGCCCCGTTACCCCGACATTCTGAGGTTAAACTATTTTACAACTGGATTTACTGTCACGATCAGGTAGCTTCATTAATAACTCTGTCTAATCATAATTACAATCAGCCCTATTTATACGCTCTCCCTGATTACCATCTAACTCTGCGGTGATGAAATCCATTCTTTAATTATTACACATTTGAAAAACACGGATTACATTTTCTAATTAAAATCTGTTCGTAAACACTGTTTTATCTCATCAAATCTACTGGCGCCAATATGATTAAAATTAGCTACTATTGTTCTTTCTCTACCCTCACTGATTTAAAAATGATGACATGTTTTTGAATAATATTTTACAACGCTTTACATTTATCAAACACTATTTCTGAATTTAATTTCCAGAAACATTTCTCAGTGATATTATTTCTTAAAGACAAATAATTATAACGAAATAACATCACAAATAAATCGATTCAAAAACAACTTTTAAATAAAATATTTTGATATTTTTTTAAATATTATCGCAGTATGTGTGTAGATGAGAATATGTGACCTACTTTATTGTACAAGCATATATACGTAATATATACTCGACGGTTTGAAAATAAAACCGTTTAAAAACAATTTTAATTATTATTAAACCCCGGGCACCCCATTATACATATAAATTTAGGCGGGATTTCGGTAAATATACCCAGTACACACACAATACGATGAAATTAGGGTTTTAAATAAGGCATGAGGGTAGGAAACAGGCAGGCAAGGCGAAACTAAGATTGGTAAGGCAAATCTTACTGTTTCACATTCCCTTAGTATGTAAAAAAAATTTTAAAAAAAAAAAGATTTTACACCCAGTGTTTACTATCATTTTTGAATATCAACACACAAAAAAAATTGACAAGGGGCAATGAGATTTAATGATATACCCGAATCATATTTCAACATTATTCAACATTTTATTTTTTTACTTTTTTTTTTAGCAAAAACGTATATATATTTTGACGCATTTTTTTTTTTTTTACTGTTCAAATTTAGATTAGAAATATATATATAAAAAAAAATTTTTAAAAGTCTATACGAAAGTCCAAATTCAGGCGTAGATAAATGTCCAAATTCAAGTTATTGTACGATCAAAATTTTGTAAGAGTGTCCAAGTTCGAGTCCTTTTTTTTTTATTGTGGTAGCTTGCTTTTTTTTTCTACTTATATATATATTTTGCTCTCCTCCTGGGTCAGGTGGGTAGCGCTGATCTCTCGTACTCGGAGAACGTCCTCTCGGGTGGTACAGTCTCTTTTCTTTGTCTGGCGGTTCTTTGGCCCAAGGATTGAAGTCCGATGTAGTCAAAAATTCTGCCATCTCCACTGCGTCTTGAATTCTGCTTCCGGCCATCAGTTGTTGGATTGACAGAGGCATGTTCTGTTGGATGGTGCGGATAATGTGCGGATCAGAGAATGAGAAGGTGGTGAGCGATCTCAGACGATTAACTCGCCAGATATAGAATTGTGTGTGTGTTTCTTTGATGCTCCCGTATTTTTCTCGGGATATGGTATTGAAGATGCCACTCTGGCGTTTCTCGCTCCAGTAGTGTTTCAATAAGGCCTTGCTATACTCGATGAAGTCTCCAGGTTTTTCTTTTATGATGCTCCACCAGTCCTTCGCGTAGTCGTGTAAATGGTGGGTGGCGATAGCAATTTGTTCTTTTGTCTCCGTCTCAGAGAATGTGAAAAAGTCTTTCAAGCTATCTATGTGCAAATGAGGGTTTTCCCCAACTTCCCCTCGGACTATCTTGATGTGGATGGTCTTGGCCAACTGGGTTTGAATGCTTGGGTCAGGCGTCACGACTCTACAGATATTGGTGATCTCAGGGCTTTTAGTATTTTTCTCTTCGTTGATCGGTAGTGGAATTTTCGGGGTGGTTTTATTTTGATCACACTCTTCCTCTTCTTTTGTTCCGTTATTAATGTTTTCTGTTTTTAGAACTAAAGTTTCCAAGTTTAATTTTGGAGTGAACCTCTCTTCTATTTCATATTTCTGTTTGATTTGTTTGATTTGGTTCATTATGAGCCTGGTCAGTTCTCTGAACTCACTCCATTCTTTTTTTTTCTTCTTCCATTTTGGTTTTAGTATTTGAAACGTTGGCTATAAATGGCAATTCTGGATCACTAATTTTTGGTTATTATTATTTGGTAAGATATTTATTATTTTAAAGTTCTTTTAACTAAACTTTTTTTCCTTTATCAAACAATGGCGACTGGCTGTCTTCCACTCGGTCTCTGGCCTTTCCGTGCGTCCTTGCTTTGTCCTGTACCGATTTCATTATGCTGCTTCTTTGTTGTTTTGGAAATATGAACAAAATATTATTTTATTATTCAGATTCCTTCTGCTGCTTGCTCAACTGTTTGGCGGTGCACTATTTAATTTTTTGCTAGACTCGGGTATCTCAATGGGTATCTCACTGTCATTTCCCCTTGTTCAATGATATCAGATAGATAGATTTACAAAAAAAATTATTATTATTTTTACAGAAGCTTGTTTACATATATATATACATAAAATGACCAAATCTGAATTTTACATCTTTACATGCATGAACCAATCGGTTCATCATCCTTATTTCGAGGTGCAATGCCATCTGTGGCAACATCTATACAATTAACCTCCCCAGGGATATTTAACTTACTTATTTCGTTTGACACCGGACATTCAACTAGACAATCATATATTTTTATTTTTACAAATCTTATTCGATACAAACTATATATTTTGCACTATATTTTGAAATCATATTTAGCACAGTAATTTGTGCACATATATTTTTATAATACGACCAGAGCTGACAAAAGTTTACATATATATTGCTCGTGTCGTACTATATTAAACTGAAATCTCTAAGTGATTGTCTAAATGCCCGAGTCAAACAAAATACATATAATAATATCTTTAAAATATAACTCACAATATTGAACTACAGGAAATGGGTAATTAAACGGACTAAATACTATCAGGGTTTTGTGGGTGTTTAAATCGAAGCCTCACATTGAAAAGCGCCATGGACCCGGAAAAAAAAAATACTATGTAACAGTCAAAACATGTCTATCTCGCTAACACACTGTAGAATTTAAACCCGGGACATAGAACTCAACACTAGGAGAGTTACCTCCCAGAAATCTCAAGTTCGAATCCAAAGTCCAAACTCCACAACGCCCTCTACGTGATAACACATTTGATGCTACTAATAATATAATTTCATGCCGGTGCCGGTGATCAGGGAGAAAACAAAAGACTCTAAATCTAAAATAGCCCTAGGTTAATTTAACAATAACTTATAGATGTGCCAAAGATAAGTTTAATGGACTATGTAATTTATATTGCACCCCGAATAAATAGAGAAAAGGAAATAAATTTATAAATAAGATTTTAATAATTTGGTAATAAAATAATTTAGCGATACAAATTGGATAGTTATATAATAAACAAACAAAATGGCTGATACCTCGTACTTGGGTTCGTTTAGATAAAATGTCTATAATATATTGACACGGTAGGCATATGCGAGTCACGTAAAGTCTAATAGAGTTTGAAATATTCTAAAACATTTATAACTGGAGATTTAAATGGAGATCGAGAGTCGCTCGCGAATAGATTATAAGATCGAGCTACACTGAACGGATTTGAAATTCATTTGAATAGAATTCTTTTAATAAGTAAAGGGAAATATACGGTGGTGCTAGCGAGTATATGCTGAGGAGGGGTGCAGTTTATGAGTATGCAACTTTCAAGGATGGCAAAAGGTCTTGGCATTGGATAGGCATTCTGCCTTTTATTTGGGACGTCTCTAGCCCACTCACAGCTCAAGCCTGGCCCGCACCCAGGAGCTTCGTAACTGTGTGGACATACGCGAAATAATTCCCATGTGCCATTTTAGCACATGACTGGGAACCGTGGAGTAAAATATGGGGAAACAGATTCGAACGATGATGACCTTTGCCAACAGGAGGATTCCAGCACCCATGCATATTTACTAGCAACACAGCTTAATTTTCATAAGAATTAATAAAATAAAGAGCAATTCGTTAATTAAGGAACAGAAATAGCTCGATCTCGACTTTCATATTTGAATAGCCAGCAGACTCTCAACAAAACTTAAGATAAATAACTATTCATTTAACAAAATTTTATACGCAAAATATACTTTGAAACATATATATGAGATACTTTTAAATAGAAACGATGGGAAGGGGGGGGAAATGCGTGTTTGCGGTTTATAAACTAAGATGGCAACCACGCATCATTTAACTTCCCTACGTAACTCGCATTAGTCTAAAGAAATTAATTATACATTTCATAATAACACATTGAAATTAAACATTTATAAATATAATAGAAGATCAACCCAAGCACAAATTCAGCATGCATTAGAAAAACATTTAAATAAATACATTTATAGAATATACAAAATTGTTAGCTTTAGCTCGAAGTTTTCCGAGATCTCGGGTTGATTTTAATTACCTCGTTCTTTTAACTGTGTCCGTGGGAATTTCCAAACTTGTAGCAAAGTTCTTAAGTAAAATTATGAGTTTTCTTCGATTCATGGTTCCGCAGCAGCAGTTAGAAGATTTTAGGAGCAGCATATCATTGGGCTGGTTCAGTTGGATTTCATGATACGGTGACAGGACATCAGATTTTGACGGATGGACGGCCGAGGCACAGGATCCCGAGGAAAAACAGCGATTGCCCCGTTACCCCGACATTCTGAGGTTAAACTATTTTACAACTGGATTTACTGTCACGATCAGGTAGCTTAATTAATAACTCTGTCTAATCATAATTACAATCAATCAGCCCTATTTATACGCTCTCCCTGATTACCATCTAACCCTGCGGTGATGAAATCCATTCTTTAATTATTACACATTTGAAAAACACGGATTACATTTTCTAATTAAAATCTGTTCGTAAACACTGTTTTATCTCATCAAATCTACTGGCGCCAATATGATTAAAATTAGCTACTATTGTTCTTTCTCTACCCTCACTGATTTAAAAATGATGACATGTTTTTGAATAATATTTTACAACGCTTTACATTTATCAAACACTATTTCTGAATTTAATTTCCAGAAACATTTCTCAGTGATATTATTTCTTAAAGACAAATAATTATAACGAAATAACATCACAAATAAATCGATTCAAAAACAACTTTTAAATAAAATATTTTGATATATTTTTTTAAATATTATCGCAGTATGTGTGTAGATGAGAATATGTGACCTACTTTATTGTACAAGCATATATACGTAATATATACTCGACGGTTTGAAAATAAAACCGTTTAAAAACAATTTTAATTATTATTAAACCCCGGGCACCCCATTATACATATAAATTTAGGCGGGATTTCGGTAAATATACCCAGTACACACACAATACGATGAAATTAGGGTTTTAAATAAGACATGAGGGTAGGAAACAGGCAGGCAAGGTGAAACTAAGATTGGTAAGGCAAATCTTACTGTTTCAATATATATCAGTACTTAGATGTAGTGTATAATAATTTAAATATTAACATGCCCAAATTGTCACAGACTTATAAAAAAATTCAATTCATTTTTAATAATATATAAATGTGCATATGTGTGTATATATACAAATAGATAGTCCGAATTAAAGCTATTAATTAGCCTCTTTTTTATGGTAAGTAAAAGTTTTCTTTAAAAAAAGTATATTACTTTTTTGATACTTCATAAAAGTTTTTTATTAGGTTACTCTTGGTTGATTAAACATATTTAAAAATATTCCAGAAAGGTTTTTTGTTCAATATAAAAAGATGTTTTCCTATTTTTTTAAACAAAATATACTGGAAACGCATCTTACTTAGTTGAATAAAATTATTTACTTTAAAAAAAATTATGAATTAAAAAATTACCACTATCATTTGACTCTACTAACCAGCTGTACTTTATATATATGATGCAGTACTTTTATCAGTGCTTCTCTGAATATAGATGAAACAGTATACATATAAACTAATTCTTCAGCAAGTTGATACTCTTGTTAAACTGGTCTCTTTTAAAACAGTAGATTGGCTTATTGTCATATTCAGTAAAGGCATAATCCAGTAACTGTTGACATTCAATCAGCTCCATTTAGTCTTTATCATTTAATAAACTTTAAGCAAGCCAGCTGTCTAATGCACACATATACAGGCTATAACAACAACAAAATCTGAACCTTGCTTCCATGTGAATCCAAACTCTACCATGGTGAATTAGCAATGTCTGAATACACTGTCTCTTGCCTTCAATCATAACTTCATGGTAGTAATCTTGTCATAATCTGTAAAAGTCTAAAATTCCACCTAATCTTTTTACCCAACCTTTTTAGAATCAGGGTGGAATTGAAAAAATCATAGTAATTGAAAGAAGTTAATGACTTTTCCATTTACCTTAATCCTTCAAAAACAACTTTTTAGAACTTTAGTCAAAATGTTATACAAGCTTTAATAAAAAAAAAAATCTAATCAAAATAGTGGAATTTTATAATTACCAGTATATCTATTGAAACATAAAAACATAATTGTTTTAATTTCAAAATCAGAATTAATAAAATATTGTTTAGACCTTTTTAAATGTTTAATTTATAACAATTTTTTTAAATTCAAAATTATTTAATCCTTATCTGTTATTCCGGTGTAATATAGAAAATATCTACAAAATTTTTTTGTCTGTTTATTTCTACTTTTCCTTTCAACTTTATACATACATGTGCACACACACTACTATGTTATTGCATGCCATGAGATCCATGACTGTCTCATATCCCTCCCTCATGGAGAAAAGAGAAATAAAACATCAACCTAACAATATTTTACATAATATATATGTATAATTACCATAAAGTTCATACCTCAAACTATGTACTCATCTGTTTTTTTAGAAATTTGACAGGCATCTGACAGTTAACAGAATGAACAGTGACCTGCAATTCTGAGATAAAAAATTCAGTTACTGAACTATAACTACACAATACATCATGATCACTAAGAGGGCTTTCACAATTTAAACTCTAAGCTACAACCCTTGATATGTAAAATGCAAAAATCTTTGCAAAGCCTCGCTCTTTTGAATCTTAGGGGCTTGAAAATAGAAAACTATACTTTGCTCTTTTTCTTGGAGATTTAGAGGCTGAGATCATGGCAGTACTATGTTAACTGCACCATGATAAATAATATAAAATCATAAAGTGGGTTAGAGCAATGGCTAAAATAGAATACCCCCTGGAGTTTCATGAAAATATTGTATTCTCATGCCAATGACAATACCCTCCATTCACTATCAAAACTAAAAGTACAGCTAAACAAACTACAACAGTCAAAAACCCAATCCAATCTCCAAAATCATAGATTTTCTATCCTAGTCTAAATACTAACTCCTTAAATATAAATTAACCACTATTTTATAACTTATAATTATCAATACTCCTGTTACATTTTTGATAGTAATTTTTTTAATGTTAATTTTGCATAAAATGAATACTTTTTCCGTTCTCAGAAGTGATTATATTTGAGATCAAGTTGAGTGGCAATTTTATAATAATGACCACCAGTATCTGATCATTATCTGCTCCAGTTGAATAAGCATTTGTAACAGTTTGAACTATTTGGGTAAATTATGAGATGGGAAACCATCATCAACCATGAATAAACAAAATATGAAATTAAATATAAAAGGAATCAACATGAATATGAGTATGAGAGACCATCATAGAACTAGCTATAAGTTCACCAGCATTACACAAACAATAAACATTCATCATTAAAAATAATCAAAAATACAAAAAATCAACAGTTGATCTATGACTGGATTTGAAATGGATCTACTATAGACCAGGCTAATTATTTAGTCTTTCTAGCTTATGGTAGATTATTTAAATAACAATTTGAATGCACAACTTAAATGCTAATCCATAAGAATATAACGATCAAATACAATAATGCTGGGATACTAAAACATGTTAATCATCATTAATGCCATCATCACTTATACCATTAATGTTCTGGTTAACTGTAAATTAAATTTCTAAAGAAATAATAAATAAAATGAAATATAGTGCATGAACTTTAAAGGATATCCCCTTTGCACCATCCAGCATTATCATCATCTGGACATCCATATCACTTAACATAAATCCCTTTTATGCACCAGACCATTATGCATGAATCCAACTCAGTGAACAAAAGCTCTTTAATTGTTACTATGAGCAAAAGATATAACCCTAACATATAATGTTTTAAATCTATTCTAGGATTAATTAAATTCACTTGAAAACTTTAACAATGAAATATCAATTTATTAATAACAATTAAAATGAAAATAAAATCTGCTGAGTAGGCCATAAATATAAATTCAGGATTTTGATTTTGATTAATACAATAAGCCATCACATTGTAATTTACAAATACCTCATAATAGGTTTACATAAAACACACCTAAATATATGCACACAGACATGTGATATAATAATTTAAAAATATATTTGAATTGTCATAAACCTATAAATGAAATTCATTTTTATAATATATAATTAATGACTGATTTAGCATATATGTGTGTGTGCATCAAAATGTGTGCACATACTGGCGTTTATAAAAAAAGTTAAACTATATTATATTTTCTCAATATACAATTATTTCCATATTGAAAATATACATAAAATTCACACATATATAAGCATTCAGATATGTTTTAATATATTTGGATTATCGTAGACTTATAAAAAAATTCAATTCATTTTTAATAATACATAAACACACACGTATATGTGTAAAAAAATAGATAGTCTGAATTAAAGCTATTAATTAACATCTTTTTTTAATGGTAAGTGAAAGTTTTCTTTTTAAAAAATTACTTTTTTGACAGTCAATAAAAGTTTTTCTTTTTTAGGTTACTCTTGATTAATTATGTCTTTAAAAATACTCCAGCAAGTTCTTTTGTTCAATATAGAAAGATTTTTTCCTTTTTTTAATAAAATATATTGGAAACACATCTTACTTTTAGTTGAATAAATTTATTTACTTTTAAAAAAATTGTAATTTAAAATTGTCATTTTTTCATGAAATTATTTGAAATAATATCATTCTCAATATACATATTACACTCTACTCACCAGCGTATTTTATATATAAAACACAGTACCTTTATCTGTGCTTTTCTGCATATAGATAAAGCAATATACATATAAATATTCTTCATCAAGTTGATGGACTTTCTTGGTAAACTGTTTCCCTTTAAAATGTCAGAATGGCTTATTGTCATCTTCGGAAAAGGCATAATCTAGTAACTGATGGCATTCAATCAGCACCATTTAGTCTTTATCATTTCATGGACTTCAGGCAAGCCAGCCATCTAATACACACATGTACGGGTTATAAACCACATAAATGCTGGGTCTTGCTTCCTTGTGAATCCAAACTCTACTATTGTGAACTAGCAATGGATGGATCTCTCTTGCCTTCAGTTATAACTTCATAATAGTAATTTCGTTTGTTATAATCTGTAAAAGTCTAAAACTCCCCCTAATCTTTTTTTCTAACCTTTTTATAGTCAGGGTAGAATTAAAAAAACAAACTCAGTAATTAAAAGTTTTCTCTATCTTGATTGAAAAAAGTCAATGACTGTTTATCTTAATTCTTTCAAAAACAACTTTGTAGAATTTTTATCAAAAATGTTATACAATCTTTAATTAAAAAAATTTAATCTAATCAAAATAGATAATGGAATTTTATAATTACCATTACATCTATTGTAATATAAAAACAAGCTTGCTTTAATTTCAAATCTTTTTAAATGTTTAATTTATAATAATTTCTTTTTAATTCAAAATTATTTAATCCTTACTTGTTATTCCAGTGTAATATAGAAAATATCTACAAAATTTTTTTGTCTGTGTTTATTTCTACATTTTGTTTCAACTTTATATATACATGTAAGCACTGGCTACTATGTTGTATGCCACAAGATGCACAACTGTCTCAATATATATGTATATTGCAAATGGCAGATCAAAAACAAATAGCAAAGTAAACTTAATTTTAAAAAATATTATTAGAAATGAAGCTTTTATACCATATTATTCAATAGTCATTCAAAATATTTTTTTATATATTTATTATGCTATTTACAAGAGGAAAAAAAACCTTTTTATTGCACCATATACAAAAGATTAGACAAACGGATATAAAAATATTGTACTTCTAAAATTCTAAACACACTTCAACACAAGAAATAAAATGATAGCGATTACAAAAGCAGCAACAGTTGAAGAAAAATATTTTTTGCATTGACAGAGCAATGGAATGGAGAGCAAAAAGTATCTGGTATTTGAACTTTGTCTGAGCTTTCATATAATTGACCATAAGTTATAATTATTATTAACATTATATTTCTATCAGTCATGATGGCAGTTTAAGATATATATATATATATAAGCAATATATTGTAAGCATAACTTTAATTTCGCTGACCACAGGTAATTGTAACATAATACAAATTTTTGTAAAAGGAACTAAAGTAGATAAATCCAAAATATTTTTCTATTAAATAAAATTTTTAAATTGTAATGCAGCTGATTGAAAAAAAAAAACAGACTGTACATTCTATGGCAGATATTGTATATTAAATTTTACCCATATAATACTTCTTTTTGAAGTGCCAGCAGTGTATAATAATAATTCCCTTGCTTTTATGCTATTTTCTTATGGTGAAAATATCCTTGAGAAATCATTTTCCATGTTCCATCATTCATTACTCTAAGATTTTTTAGTAAGAAGCCAAATCTAAGAAATGCACCATTAAAAACATATTATGTATCCAAATACTGTGGAATTATATAAGACAACCGACTATTATCATGATATGGTTCTACCTTATTATTTCCACAATGCTTTTTCTATTTTATTTAGCTGATTTCTAAATTTTACATCCTGATAATAATTCTCTTGATATTCCTTTCTTTCTTCTGTGCATCAGTTCTCATGAGAAATGTATTTTCAAACATGAAAATCTGTGTTATTTTGACTGTTTGGTCAAAAAAAAATTTTTTATGAGTTCAAGAGTTTGACATGGCATGAAAATAAATTAACATTTTCAGAACTGATTAATGAAATGCTCATCACTTCCTTTCATCTTTGAATAATCAATTCTCATTCAAGCTATTATTTTTGAATATAAGGATGGTTTTTAAAAAAAATTCTTAGTGTCTCATCAAAACAAAAATCTTGTGTAACCAAACTAAACTCGAGCAAAAGAAAAATGATCTTTTCAATCTCCAAAAATAGGTCTTTCTTGTAAAAAAATATTTTTGAAAATTAGTTTCATGTTTTCAAAGGATTATGCAGTGTTGCATTATGGAAAGAATAATGAATGAAACTTATTTCCATTATATAGATTTTCAATCTGGCTGGCTGTGATTGGGCTGACATAATTATGTTATTATTAAGTTTTTGTGCTCACATTATGCTTAAAGAATAATAAAGTGCCTTGACCATGTTTAAAACATATTATTAACATTAAAACAAGAGATTAAAATGACTTAAAATTGCTTTTCAAAAATTATATCATCTAAAACTGAGTGATAAAACAATTCTATCAATATATTGAAAACATGACCAAAAATATGCATTTATAAAAATTAGTTTTCATACAATAGAAATTATGTTTATTAGAAGATTTTATTTAATCATCGCTTAAAATTATATTAAAGAAAAAACATCTTATATAGAATAATATGCTCTGCAAGAGTATTTGAATGTTAAACTACATTAGTTTAATTTGTTGTAGTGTTACACGTAAAAAAGTATTTATTACAGAATTCTATCAATTAAATCTATTTCACAAAAGTTACTAATATTAATTACATTAATATTCAAACACAAGTAGTATGTATTTTTTATCACCTTATCTTTAAAATGAGGATGACCACAATCAGGTGATGTTATTATCTGTTGCTGTGGCTGCTGACTTGTTGACAATGTCCATGGTCGGCTTAAGGATTTCGTCAGGAAATCACTCTCCTAAATATTAGACAATAAATGAAAGTCTGAATATGTTTACAGTTTAAATCTACAATAAAATTATACTTTTATAGATAAAGTTAAATTAATTTTTTTATTATAAAATAATATGAAATTGATAATATTATTGTTTGATTAAACATGGAAATATTAATTTATCAAATAACCTTTAATTTTAGAAATTTATGGAATAATTTCTATTTATATACAGTACTTACAAATACTATATAGAT
This sequence comes from Epiperipatus broadwayi, assembly GCA_028023455.1. Lineage (NCBI taxonomy): Eukaryota > Metazoa > Onychophora > Udeonychophora > Euonychophora > Peripatidae > Epiperipatus > Epiperipatus broadwayi. The sequence goes on from JAQFVV010012446.1 coordinate 2,785,077, forward strand.
GTCTAAAACAACTCAAGAAAAATCTAGAAAACATACTCATGATTTTAAAAATGACATCAAAAATCAATGAAAATCAAGTAAACTGTAGGCTGAAGCCAAAAATATTATAAAAAATAACTGAAAAAAAAAAGTCATTTCTCAGTTTCAATTTCAAAGAAGAGATCATTTGTAATCAAGGTATAAAAAAACGATTTTTTTTTTTTAAAGATAATGAATCATAAATGCTAAACAGCTAATTTAGAAAAGTAATAAAACATCATATGACACCAGTCTTTACAATGCTTTTCAATAGCAAATACTCTTTTTGTCATAATAATTATACCACCTAGTGTAAGTTTGAGTTATTAGTTGATGTTAAGTGATAGTCCTCGTGCTATCTTATACAATTTTTAGCTTATGGTTTTTGTTGGATGAAATTTTTTTGGATCTGACTTAGATTCAGAACATTAAAGGGTTTTTGAATTTTAACCTGGTAGCTTGATAGTAAAAAAAAAAAAAAAAAATTGGCTATTGGAGGAAAAATTCAAATATATCCAAACAATCCAGAGACACAAGACCTAGATTCAAAACTACTCACTGATGAAAGTTTTAAATTAAAAAGTAGTCTGGGGATATGAATAGATCAGGATTGGATAGAAATTTATTAAGCAATATTATCTATTGATTATTCAAGCTTACATAAGAGGAGTAGGAGAAAGATGATTTTACAGCAAAGCATTATGTGAATCAGGATCATGTGATATTTTACTGGGGTTCTTGACCAAAGGATAGAGATTCCTATAGTTATTAAAAGACTAAGGATATTTTAATACACAGATACAGAACTGATTTCGAATGTACATTACTATATTAACAAGTCAGATTAGAAGAAAAAACATTGAGATGTTTTTTAAATTAGAATTGACTGTTTGTTAGTAAAGCAGTAAAAGATGGCCGCTAGAAAAAAAGTGTGTTAGATCCAAAAGATCCAGGTGCTCTACTCCTAAATTCAATACCCCTAACAGATGAAAGCCATAAGCTGGAAACTAATCTGGGGATAGTGATAGTAAGTGACATAATTGGAGTGAGAATGAGAATTTGCTAGAAAAAAATAATTTAGAAAACAAATGATAATAATATTACTGTAACAAATGTTAAGACACTGCTGGAATATCAAAGGCTGTCTTAAAAATTCACAAGATCAAATAATTTGAGCCTAAATGCTTATAATGAAGAAGAGGTTTGATATAAATGATATAGTAAACACCTAAAATTATATATACAGAAAAGCTTCATTGCAACAACAAGATGAAATATTTCTGTGATATAAAGAGAGACTTGATTAGCTTTAAAATGAATGATATAAAATAATGAATATTTGTGACAAAATTCTACAAAAAAATAGAAATGTATTGATATATTAATCAAAACCATTTACAAAATCATTTAATGGCCTACAAAGTGGAGAAGACAACTTTTTATTTCAATAAAAAAAAAATACCAGAAAGAATGTGTAATATAATTTATCACATTCAGTAAGATTTATGAAGATGTTTGAACACAGATAAAGCTTATTATTTAAAGATGAAAATTGTTTTATACAGAGTTTTAGCATATTAAAAATATGTGCATTGATAATTGTCCAAAATTTGCTTCAGATATGTGGAGGTTAATCATTTTCACATGTTCTACCTAAATCTAGACTAATGACAATAACAATGGCTGATCCAAAAGAAGAACTTCTAATTTGACATTTTGAATATAATGAAAAGTTATATAGTTTATCTATTAACAAAATATTATGAAGAAACTGGTGAAGATTCCAACAAGGATATACATTCACTAGTGTCTTTATTAAGTCCATTTGACAATTATACAATTTATGCTTTTTGCTTATCCACATGTACATATGTAAATAGCTATTGAATTCAATAGCAGATTAATTATTGGCTGAATATTAGCATTACAGTAACAGCATTCCAAATATAAATAATAGTAAGAACTCTAAAACGAAAAATTTATTAATATAATAACAAAGATCTCATAGCATGAGAAAAATTATAAATTTTATTAAAAATGATAATAAGAAACCTGGAGTAAAAAGAAAATTAAGAGCAATAGAAAGCATCAAAACTTCAAATATATACCATGGAGCAAAAACAAGTTGAGCTACACTCTCTCAACAGGGGAATACGTTGGACAAAGTTAATAAATGAGTGCAATATTTCATTTGCAATGACAATTGATCTGATCCGCTCATTGAAAAATAAATCGTCAACAATCAATTATTCTGCAATCTAGATTCACTTAAATTATCTATATTGGTTTGTGTGTGTGAAAATATGATCAAATGTATAATAGTGTATTTAATTTTGTGGATTGAAATATAATAAATGAATCGATTTTACATATTTTATCAGATATGTACAGACAGATATATATATATATATACTTTTAATTATAATCATAAATTTTTTTATAATGTATATAGATTCTTTTTTTTTTGAAGGGTGGGGGAGATATTGTTTCCTAATTATAAGTTAAGTTTATTCTACACAAAAAGAAATGGAACCTATTCCCTTCCACATACTGTATTATATATATAATTGGGTAATTAATAATCATTAAGATGTGCATCTGGGGAGAAATGGTGTCTTAGTTGTGCTTGCAGAAAGTTTGGGATCTTTGGATTAAATTGCACTAATTTGATATTGGTAAATACTGAATAAGGATAATGAAGGCATATGAGTGGTTGTGATTTGAACTAACTGAAGATTGATAAAATGCATCTTGAAGGTCATTTATTTTTTTCAAATGTCTTTATTCATATAATTAAAGTATATGTAGTAAATTTTTATATATAACAATATAAATTGATTTTTAATGACATAAAGAAAAATTAAAATCAAAAGTATAGAACAGATTTATTTTTCTCATTTTTGTTAACATCTTCAAAAAACAATTTTTTTTATTTACATTTGGTATTTTTTAAACTCTATCACAGAACCAATCTTTTCATGCATGGTAATTGATGAAATACAGATAGCTGCAAATTAATGGCCTCATAATATGGAGGGGGGGGGATAATAAACTTATATATCAGTAAAGTTTGGAAATGCTTTCATATATAAAGTCTAAGATAAAACAGACTCAGCAATAAGCAATCTTTCTATAAAGCTTGGTTTTGAAATGAAATTTAAAAAAAGAGACATTAAACACATCTGAAATCAATCTATTATACTAAGAGCGCTCTTATATACATACTGTACATTTATATAGTATTGAAAAATCATAACTGGTACATGTAATGAATAAAATAAAGTTATTGTGGCAAAATACTACAATAAAGTATTTATTCGCCAAGTTTATTTTTGATTAGTATATATCATAATCAGAGCAAACCATCCCAAATGTAGTGATATGACCAATATTTTTTTATTTAGGCTGTCATATGGCTGCTATAGTAAACTTCATTCTTAATCATATATTTTGGATCATTTTTTGCTACATCTGGGAGTTCCTGTCGACTGTGCCAATTGCTACATCTGGGAACAAATCCCTATGCTACCAAATACACAAGCTTATAATATTGCAGCAACTTAGGCTTATCATTTAATAGATTAATAATACAACCATTACAAGCATTTTAATTACAGATATATACATATAAACAATTTATATAAAGCATATATATTTACATACCCGGAGGCATTATTCTCAAATAATAATAAAGGTCGGGGGTGAGCTGTTTTGTTCCTAGACTTGCTTTGCCATGTTTGGAGGTATAAACCTCTCTGCAATATTAGCTGTCAAGGGTAATACATGATGACATCTAGCATCATTGTTGTTGCAATTAATCTGCATATTTGTAGCTTCCACAAGGAAGTGTTTCTTGCTTCTTTTCTAGACCAATCTTTCACAATTAATAATTAGAACTCCTGTTCTAACTGGCTGGATTACATGGATCCTGCAGACATTGTCTAATGTTACTTATCTGTAGATATATCCGGTTACTAGTAATTTCTTCTTTTTAATTGTCACTAATTAATTAGATCAATTTTTGATGGAATTCTGTTATCTCTTTTGCTCTTTAGGAATTTAATTATGATTGTTTCCTGGACTTATAATCAATCTTTTAGTAATATCAATTTTTTTGTCTATGGTTACAATCAGTTTTAATTTTACTTTTCATTTAAATTTAATATACACCTGGGTCTCTTTTTATGCAGACTTATTTAACACAATTTTGAAGTTACGCGATTCATGTTTCACTGGAAGTCGAACTCCGATAATGTGATATTACTTTAAATAATAAATTTCGCGCACTTACGTTATATTGAAAGTAATAGCACATTATTGGAATTCGACTTTCATCTTAGTAATATCAATATTTTCAGTGCTTTATAATAGTAAGATTTTATACAATAATGAAATTAAAATCATGATTTCCACATTTTATGTATACACACATTAAATTTTGCAAGATTATAATGTAAATTTGTTCAAACATTGTGCGTGTTAATTTTGCATTTTAAATCACATTCTGTTTTTGCTTTTTAAAAAAGAACGTAATCAATTATTAATTATTAATCATTTAGTGTCCACAAGTTTATTTTTAAAAGGTGAGTAATAGCAGTGGGCACAATTAAATTTGACAATTAAAAATTAAAATCTGATTTTTAATTGTAATTAACAATTTAAAAATTACTTATGGCAACTTGAAATTAATATTATGTAAAACGAAATTTGATTTTTAAATGGAATTGAAAATTAAAAAATTAAAGACAAAAATAAGAATTTAATTTTTAGTTGTTAGTTTTAATTAAATTTTTCCCAGCAGTGGTGAATAAATGTCTTTTTATTATCATAAGTCTAAATTCATAAACAATTAATAAAATCATCGTCTCAAAGATTAATTACTAATTACGTTGTCAACAGAAAACCATTAACACAACATGAGAGTGCAAACGAACGTGTTTTTCAGCAAATAGGGATAATAATTAAAACGTGTATAAAAAAATGTAAATTACTGTACTGTATATTATGCATAAAAATATATTATTTTGAATAAAATTAAATATTATAGTTAAAAAAAGTTAGTCTTGTATCAATTTTTTTCAAATTTGAAATTTTTTATTAGTCATATTTTATTTCCTTATTTTTTTGCACGAATTTTAAAGTAATTTTACGTTGGTGCTTTGCTTTTACGCGAATTGTGAAAAATCACAGACCGCATCACCCCTTTTTCAATATAAGTTACGTCTATTTTTGCGCGATTTCGTTTGCGCGTGTTTTCTGAGGAACCTATCTATCGCTTAAAACGAGACCCAGGTGTACTTATTTTTAAACTTTAATTGTGCATGTATTTTGACATACATACATATATATTAACACACAATTATTCATAACTGTCTTTTAACTATATACATGTATTTATTTTAACATACACATATAAACATAATACATATTTTATACTATTTTTTATTGCTATTATGATGATAAAGTTGAAAAATATTCAGTCTTTATATTTTCACTACTCACCGATAAGGAATTATTTGTGCATATTTAGCTGTGTGTGTTATTGTAATTGCATTTAACATTTTACATACATTTTTTTGTTTGTTTGTTTAACTAATACAGTATTTTTAAACAAATTTCTAAAGCTATCTTATTTAACATTTTTTGATTGTCAGCTGACTATATTTAGTTCTAATTCTAATGTCTAAATTATTTTTGAAGCTTTAGTACATTTTATTTTTTTAAAATTCACTTACATAACCACGTCCTTTACAAACAACATACAATCCAAATAGATGACGGTCAATTCCCTTGCCATTCATGGCATCTCTATACAATTTTTGGTGCCCGTCAGCTGCAACAGTTAATAAATGAATCTTTTCTTTATTTGATTTATTATTTTCCACCATAGATCTAAATATCATAAAAAAAAGAGTTGAAATATGAGCAATCATATTTATATAAAATGACTATTAAGATAAAATTTGCTAATAATATTAAATAATCATTTTAAAAATGTAAACATAAAAAAACTCTGGTGTTTGGGCTTAAGAAATCATACAAGACAAAAATTCTAATGCACAATGAAATTTAATAAAAATATTCATCAAACTGAACAGAATACCTAACATTATAAAACTAAAATATTAATTTAAATGAGGTTTGGAAACAATTAATTTTAACAAACAAAGCATCACATAACCTTTTCTGTTTACTTTAAACAACTGCACTAAAATCAGCAATTCACTATTTATTTTTATTACAGAGCCATCTATTGTAACTTTGAGCAATAAATAAACCCTAGATGGTAATTCCAGTAACCAGAAATTTATCTAAGTATTCAGGTAACACACCAATTAGTATTCACTAATTACTTAAGAATGCAAGAGATAGTTCTGAAGTAAAAAATATAAATAGAAAAATAAAGTATTGCTTCTAAGATTAACAATTAATATTATCAGTGAAAAAAAAAAAAAAAACCCTCAGAAAATAACTTACAGGATAAATTTTAAAATAGCAATCAATTTTTCTATAATAATTCAATTAAAAGATGCATAAATAAAATAGCTAGTCTTTATTGATGAATCCTACACATTGGATTTCAAATCTTTGAATAAGACAATCTAGCATATATAGAAAAATATTTAAGTAAATTAAAAAATGAATGTAAAGAAATAAGAAGAAAACACTAATGGCTTTATTGCTCAGAAGTTCGTAAGAAGTTTGGGTGCCAGACCTGCGAATGTCAGAATATATCCTGGGACTTTCCGATCCCAAGTCAGATATTCTACTGCTGTGTCAAACTACATGGGCTGTAAAAAAAATTAAAACTCTAAACATAACACTTCAGTTGTGACATAAACTTGATAAATGGATTAAATAAAATAATTGAATGGCTTTATTTCTTAAGAGTTCATAAGAAGTTTGTGTTCTGAAAACGCCAGAACTAGAATCCATCCAAGAGTTTTACGTTCCACTCTGACATCCTACCATTGTAATAATCACATGGAGCATTAATTAAATAATAAATGAGAGAAAAAAGTGATGTTTCCATAGTGATCATTCTCAGAAAGTTAATATATAAATACATAATGTTTTACATGATAATTTTTAAAATGCTTTTATAATTCAATCACTTCATCAATCATCAAAATTTGACTGCTTTAAATATAGTAGATGTTTAAAAGTTTCTATTAAGTAATAATTAATGTAGATATAAGATTTTTATTAAAGTATTAGAAAACGTATATAGAGCATCAAAATAATTCTATATTTTTGTTTCAAAAATGGAACTCGTTTACAAAATAAAGAAAGAAAACACATATGCAATGGCAATTTATTCTAACTGCCAAAGTTCATATAAATTTATAAAAATATATTAAAATCAATATTGTCCTTATAATAGAGAAAACATAGTGATGTTACATTTAAATCAATCTATATAATAATTCAGTATTATGTAAATTTTCTTCAGCTTTCACAATTCATCAGATTGAAAAAAGGTCACATAAGTGGATGTGATTTGCAAGTTTATTTATACAATTCTTTGCTCCATGCTTTTGTTAACTGGGAAAATTTTATTTTTTACTTATAGTACATTTACATTTATTTAATTTTTTTTTCAACTTTTTAGTTTTATATAATAGTGAATTATCAAAAGCAATTTTCAACAAATTACTTACTTTTAAATTACAAGTAATTTCATTAAATACTATTTACCATCAATGTTACAATTAGAAATAAAAATTTAAATTGCTAATTTTTTGTTAAAATTGTTTGCAAACTCTTTAAAAATGTATTGTCATTGAAAATACATATGCGTGCAAGTTTCAACTAGATCAGAAATTAGGAAGTGGATGAAAATTGAATTAAAAGATTTTATTCTACCAGAACAAAAAAAAACAGTAAGTTAAATAGAAGTGTATTAAAAAATCATATTTTTCACTGACAACATCATTAGTAAGTACATAAGCAAACAGAATGAACTTGCAAGAACCTGTTGTAAATTGACATATAATAATATAACATATTCTAATCTAATTGCCAAAATATATCAGAAACCAACAATCATTATAGTAATGTAATTTGTAATTATAAAATGATACACAAAATATTGATAAAGAAGTAATATATCTTGGAACTGCAATTAATATCTACTAAGACATGAATGGAACAATGATAATTGTCAGAAATTAGTATACTGCAAGAGTGGGGAATCTTTTTTCTACTAAAGACCATTGGGATATTTTTAATATCATTTGCGAGCCATAGAAAATTATCCATTTAAAGATTAGTCTGCCACATCTGATCAAAAATTTTATTATTTTACCACTAATTATTAAGTATGGGCAAGCTTTTTCAACCGGAAGGCCAATTTCAAGTTCTCCTTTTTAAAATGAGGGTCATGATTTTTTTTGTGACTTAAAAATAAAGCAACATCATTATTATTGATGATTGTTACATATTTAACAACAATTTTTTAATTCACCTTGTAACTGTTTTTCGACATATTTATATTACTGGATTTCTTCATATCTTATGGGTAGATTAATTCTACAGCAACTAGGATACAGTCTTTTATAAATTCCCCTTCAAAAAATGGTTTCAAAATTTCAGTTTTTTTATTAAAAAAAAAACAAAACTTGTTTTCACAAAATTTTCTGACTTGTTTGTACTTTTTTATAAAACATGTCAGTCACTTGATGAAGCTCTTTTTCAAGTTTTTTATTTCAATATTTCTTTTTTCGCCAATACTCATTATAATTGAAATGTTTTGATAAATAGTATCTCTTAATATTGTGGTCTTTATTAATTGAAACACTTTCCAGACATATTGATTTTCTATTTCTTTCTATTAAAAAAAAAAGTCGTTTGAAATGTATGATTTTCTATGTCAATTTTTCTTATTTTATGCAGCGTAACCATCCTAATAAAAAAAAAAGTTAATGCAAAATAATAATAATAATAAAGCAAAGTAAAATTCATATTTTATTTTCATTAGTATATATTTGACTGTGAAAAATCACTATAAAAACAAACAAAATGCCCTCAGCTTCATAAATTAATGTAAAAATCACTCCAAAAGCAAATCTTACCTAACAAAAGCTACTGATTCTTTTGTAAGAGAACGAACAGTTTCTGTTCGGCCACAAAGATACAACCTGGTCATAGAGGATTCATATGTCAAGGGAAATTTATGAGCATCTTTATAAAATGCTAACTGAAGTGCTAACTGTATATATGCATCAGGACTCACCTGTTCAGAGAATAAGAAAAAAATCAGTGTACTGTTAACATATATTTTAACAATTAGATAAATTCATAGCAACATTTATTACCTTACACTGCTTCATGAAACCTTTGCCATATGCATCATGATCACCAACTTCAAGATCAACATCATTGTTCATCTTTAAAAATAAATATACCTAAATAAATTAACCTTACATTTAAATCATATCATTATTATATTCATTTAATAGAGTGTCCTTTTTTAAAAAAAAAAATGACAAAACCATAAAAATAAATATTCTAGATTTAAAACGAATGATTTATTACAAATACACACTATATTATTATCAGTTAAAGTGACTACCCCTGAAATGTTATGAATCATGTCATAGAAAAATATAAATAAGATCAATCAAAATATTGCATGTTTCAGTTCCTCCACCAATCTAATGAAGAAACCTAAAAAATAAATCATGTACAGTTCACAAACATATACATTTTATGACATTAATCTAAAGATACTAGAATAAATTATGCTAAGGGAAAGGCAAACAATGATAAAACACTACTGCCAATGATCAAAGGTCATAATAATCCATTTCCTAGTTATTCTCAATCTGTCTTTGGATGGAAAACTTACATAACTCATACAAATTCATTCAATGGATGGATAATATTAATACTAAGTAGACATAAGATAACCCATAAATAGGTAACATATTTTACATCATGTAAGTTGTGACTAACATAAGATTAAATCCGAAAGTAAAAGATTAAACACCTCAATAATAATATACTCATTCAAATCTTGTGATGAATGGCCCACTTTGTTACAAAAATTTAATTAAATGCAAACAATATTAATTATAACATTGAGGTAAATGATAATAGCTGGAAGAAAATACATTTGATCCTAAAAGCCCAAATGTATTGTTCCAAGGTCCAAAGTTCCTTATTCATGAAAATTATAAGCTTGAAATTAGTCTGAGGATTTTGGACAAAACAGCATAGGATAAGTATTTATTAAGCATTATCAAGTGATATTTATCATTACTTACTAATGTTTACGCTAAGTGGCATAGAGAAAACATCATTATGTAAGATGATATCATATGATAGGTCATGAGATAGTTTATTGGTTTATACCAAATCCTAACCAGTGATTTTAGATCTTTATAACATATATTAACAAGTTGGCTTAGATTGAAAATATTTATATGTTTTTCAGTTTGGCTGATAGCTTGGTAATATAATATTGAAGTAAATGATAATAACTGGAATGAAGGTACATTAGATTCTAAATATCTAGGTGCACTGTTCTAAGGTCCAAAACTCCTCACTGATGAAAATCATAGGATTTTGAATGGACTGACATAGGATAGGGATTTATTAAACACTATCATTTGGTATCTATCATTACTTACTAAAGCTTACATTAAGTGGCATAGAGAAAGTGGAAAAGTATGCTGCTAAAATATTATGATTTTTTTAATTTTTGTAAAGGTATAAAGTTACTTACTACAACTTCAAAGCAGAAATAGAACTGGAAAAATTATTCTTCATATTACCCATATTTCAATAGATATTACTTTTACATTTAGGTTGGAAATAGTACAAATTAAAATGTTAAAAAAAAAAAAACCGTATGCATTTAAAAATATTATAATCTGAGAGCCCGATATGAAAATTAATTTTATCTGCTCTTTATTAATAGGTAAATGTCAATGTGTTAAGAATTTTCATTTTAATTTTTCAAATCTTACTTAAATTAAAAAGAATTAATTCTACCTTAATCATTAATTACTTTCTTCATTTTCTGCATAGTAATAATAATTATCAGCATTTATAAATGAATACGGCCATTCTAATTTCCAAAACAAATCAAAAAATGGAGAGATAAAAAATTGTTCTAGAAATGAGTTTTGCAATACTTATACAAATCGATCTGTGAATCACAAATATGTTCAATATAAAACATTCAATTTTTCTTTTTGCTTTTATATTTAATGATGTTGTCTATTAATTTCTTCAGCAGAAAACCTTTCTAACATACTTCAATAATATGCCTAATTGCAACTTTCCAATGTATTCTATTCTTAGCCATATTTTACCAATAGAAACAATGGCATTGCACTTAGAATATCTTTGAGATAATCCTTATAACATTTAAATATAGTGCAGATTCTCACATGAATTAGTGTAGTGATACGATGGTGAATTCTGGAGTTTAAGATCCATGGATCATGATTATAGCTGTTATTTCCAGTGCTTGGACTTCATATGAACTCCTGAGTAATAAAACATTTGAATATTACTTTTATATAAAATGCAAATTAGATTTTTAGTTTGTGTAGATATCAGGCAATGTGTCATTTAAATGAACTGATATGCACCGAACCAATTTGGTCATTGCTCTGTAATCAGTGACTAATTCTTGCAGTAAATTCTATATAATCACTATACATTTTTGGGGAGCTATAAACTCTACTCCTGGTGTAATGATTAAAAAAACTGTCTTTAGCACTTATGAAAACATTACTTTCACAACCTTTTATTTAATCATTAAAAATGTCCTTTTTTTTTGTTGTTTCGTTTGAAAAAACAATGATTAAAAAAATGGGAATATATTCATCAGTGCTTACCTGAAGACTACAACAAGAAAGAACTATATTATCTGAATTTTCAAATTAGAAGATTGAATTTGAACTAATATATTGTACGCTAATGAATAGATTACATATTGTAAATAATTTCGTCTAGAATTATTAAAAAATAAATTCCATAAACAACGTAAAGATTTTGAAATTAAAACATCTCATTTGAAAAAAGAAGAAATTTATAGACGTCTGAAGAGTTGTTTTTTTTTATTAGTTTAAAACAAAACACGGTTTGCTAAAAGTCAATTCATAAAGTTTTACGAATTAAAGAATAATTAGAGGGGGGAGAAATTTAACTTTGCAAAAACTAAACTTTAGAATAAATTAAGAAAGTGGTATTTAGAAAGTTAGTTTTATTTTTAAAAAATGCAGTTAGCCTGAGGGGGAATGTAACTGAGAAAATGAAAAGAGAGATTTTTTTTACTTTTTTAAGATTTTTTTTCCATATGTCATAGCATCGGCCGGGAGGCGAACCTGCAACAACAGTCTGCAACCAACTGCTTGCTTGCAAGGTGGCTGTGCTGACCTCTTGGCTAACAACACTTGACTAAGATTTTTTTTTCTTTAATAGGATTAATTAAACATATCTTAAGAATTTAATCAACAAAAGCAGTGGATGAATTTAAAAACTAATTAAAAAGAATAACAAAATCAGCACATAAATAGGGCCAAAAATTTTGTAAGGCAGTCAGTCATTCACATATCTAGTCTTTCACATATTGAGATCCAGTCAACTGTTAGACATAGTTTTTTAAATGCAGTGTTAAGCCGAAAGTCGTAGCATCAGTCTGACAAAACATCAGCAATCTGCCCAATAGAAGCAATGCCTGTCTAATAATCTGAAGCCACCAGGAATGTCTAACTGCCTGAAAGGGAAGTAGCACGAAACCTCAATCATCAGGAATGCAACAGAAGCCTAAAATCCAACCGGTTGGTAAAACACACACGCAGCAGTTAAGAGTGAGAAACCACCACGTTTTAAAAATCCTGTAGGTAATAACATTTCTTATTCCACTTCCTAATATTAATTAAAGTAGCCATTGCAATCTTTGATCAGTATAATAAATGAACTCTATAGCCAGCATAAAATTGACTATTTATATGCAGGTTTAGTGTAATGAACTTTCCTAAAACCGACAAATAGCCTATGAAAATATATATGTGCGTGTTTTAATGCTTGGTATTTATTTATGCTTTATGTTTATATTATATTACTATTTTATGTTTATTATAATGTGTGTGCCCGAAATATTATAAAATCATTGTTTATATCAATTAGAAATTTATAATTAGTTTACAGATTATATTAAACATTTTATTTAAAATAAGGTATTTGTATTACTGTCGGTCAATTCTTTAAGTCCACCACTAAGAACAATTTAGCAAAGTTAGACACATAGTTTATTCCATTTGTTTCCATTGAGCTAGTTGGGATTTCTTAGGTGCTGAATTAGTTTGCCATCATTCAGGGTATGTTAGTTACTTCTTGTAATTAACTAGCGCCTGAAGTTTACTTCGAAACAAAAAAATGCTTTGAATGACAGGTGTTGAATTTAGCAGTCAAGAAGATCTGTGGCCTGGAAATGTAGTCGTAGTTATGTATCTTATGTAACTCGGATTGGTCATAGGTATCCTCTGGATATTATGCTTCTCTGCCCAAGGGATCAGTGTAGTGCAATAATTAAATTGCAGTCAGAGTAGATTGAATTTATAATAATTTAATAAATAATTGTATCATATTTTTTATGTATAAAAGTAAGTTGTACAATTTTGCTTGTCACAATTTTCTATTTCTATTAAAGAGTAACATGTTATGCTATATGTTGCTTTTCATATTCGATCGACTACCCCACCTAGTTCAATATATATATAAATAAAGAGAGAGAGCACTCAGATTCTCAAAAAGATTGACTGTCAATCTAAATACTTAATGTAGATTAACTTAAAAATATATAGATGATATGGAAATCATTTAACAAAGAGATAATCTTCCAGCAATATTGGTATAAAGTTAACATCGTACTTAAAATCTAGAAATAAATAAAATCTAATAAGAAATAATGAAGAGATAATATTAAAAAAAAGCACTACTACATATATAAAAAATCATAGGTAAGTTAGTGATTTTATAACCAAGGAATAATTGGGTTCTGCAGAGGGATAAATTAACAATATTCTATATACATATATATTGTTAAAAAGAGGTTGCCTTGACAACAGTTTGAGATTGCTGATTGTTATGGATATTGGGATTATCTAAGTGCTGACTGCTTTTAATAATTATATATATATATATAAACTACAATTTACATTTTCCCATTTCAAAGTAAGTATTTGCTAAAAATATGACGCTAAGCTAAAATGCATCTAATATATATTCAAGATTTATTTGGTGGTCGAGAGGTCAGCGACAGCTGCTTTACAAGCAGTTGTCCCAGGTTAGTGGGTTTGCTTCCCGGCTGATGCTATGACACATGAGAAAGAAAAACTATTCACATATTTAAAGATTGAAAAAAATTTAATTTATATAAATTTTAATTTATATTGCAAATGCACAAATCAAACTTCAAACATAACAAAACCAAAAGTATGGCATTAATTGTGATAAAATTATTTACATATCCAACTGGCTTCAATCCAATCAATAACAAATGAGATTGAACAATCTGATAAAAATCAAATTAAATATTATTGAATCTTATCTTTTGAAAATTACTAATATAAAATTTTTGAGTCAAGTCTATTCTGGGTCTTTTACAGAAGACTCAATTCATTATTTTCCCTGACAGATATTATTAATTAAAAACATGTATTAACTAAAGCCTTCATCAAGAAAACAAGTTTCCAGTCACAACTACCACTTATGTTCAGGTCTTCTCATCAATGCAACAAAAGTTTACATATCACTGCAACTACTATCCAATTCAAAGGTGCTGAACAGTCCTGTGTATTCCTAAATGTTTTTCATTGGTGGATTATGATGAAGTTATGATTTTGCACCACATAGGATAATTCAATAAATTATATCAGTATTTATCAAGTAAATCTCTCCAAGTCTATATTGATTGCAATCTCTAGCAAATAAAGTAAGATATTTCATATCTGCAAGAGATGGCATGCTTAAACACAATCATTTTAGACTTTAAAGTCTATCAAGAAATCCAACAAACCTTCTAGCCAGTCCCTAAGCAAAAAATTCCTGATATTAAAACTGTCTGCTTGTCAAAAGTTAACAGATGATAATTTTTTAATGTTCAGAAATACTATCTCCAAGTCACTTTTTTTAAACCCAAAGAAATTAAGGTAAAATTGCTCTTTTTCAAAACCAAGATTAAATATAAGAAATATATATTTAACAATAATAATAATAAAAGGACAATAAATAATACTTACCTTCTCATTAAAAGCTACTGCTTTGATGATCAGCTTACCAAGAAGTGGATTAACATCCCAAAGTATTCTTATTGGAGGTTTAACAGCAGCTTGCTTGACATTTGTTATGAGAGTACATCGACCTGCATCATTGTATAATCGATTGACTATTCTAAATAAATAAATAAAGCAAGTCTAAACAAATTAACCACAATCCACTGCACACTGTGCTAATTAAGAGCATTCAAAAACTATTTGATTTACAATTATTATTAAGACATATCAAGTAAATGTCAACTACTGACATTCATATGAAAAACATTTTTTCAGAATGATGTTTCAACTGTTCATTTTTTCAGGTTGCACTAACACACATTCACTATTGTGATAATGGAGTCCATATTATTTTATTGCTAACTGGTCTCTCCCCCTTTCACTCCCAGTTGTTATATACTTTTCTAATGAATTTCATTATAATAAAGATAAAATAATTTAAACATGGTCAATTTAATTATGCTATAAGCAAAAATTCAGATCTTTCAGATCATATATCACTTTGTTTTTATTGCTTCTTATAGTATTATTAAAAATTTCTAATGTTATCATAATTTGAAGTATCAGTATATTTCTAATCTTTTTTAAGACCTAATTTACCCATTCTTTCACAGGAAATATAAACCATTAAGCATCACATGATCACCATCTCTTATACTAGCACATAATTGTTTATAAACAAAGCAAAACTCTCCATACAGTAGCGCCACCCTGTGCCAACCTGGCATCCATTGATTACTCTGGTTGGCACCGAGTGGAACTACTGTATGGAGAGTTTTGCTTTGTTTACAGGAAATATAGTTTGAATTATTATGATATATATTTATAAAAGTGTACACCTAAATCCAAAAATCTATTCAGAATTCTCATAGTAGTTGCTCACTGTTAATGTGTTCATACTTCTTCCACAAATGCTGAATTTACATGAGACTTTTTCCAACTGACTTCCTCAATACATATTTTCTTTGCAAAATAAATAGTTAGGGTGACAATATACACTCTTCTCTAACTCTTTTGCCAATGTGAAACCAGTCAGTTTTACCATAATCTGTTTTAACTACAGTTCTTATCTTATTTAAATATTCCTAATGAGAACAATAAATACCCTTGATCATCTATTTTCCTAAGAATATTTCATAATTTATCATAGTCAACTAAATCAAACTCTTTGTAATCAAAATAGCTTAAATAAATGACTTTCTGAAATTCACTAGCTTTTTCAATTATGCTGAAACCCTCCTGAAACTAGCCTGCATAAATTGTCTTTCAATATACACTTCTAATTTGTAAAGAATGATTTTCAGTATAATCTTAGTTCTATGAGAGGAATTGCTGTCCAATATCTTAAGGCTTTTTTCCTTTGGAATTTTCAGTCTATAAGAGACTAAATAATTTTCTAGATTAATATAATTTAGTAAGTATTTTTATCCACTTTTTGATCACTTTCCTACCACCAATTCCAGCATTCATCTCTTTGGCTATATAATATAATTTAGTAAGTATTTTTATCCACTTTTTGATCACTTTCCTACCACCAATTCCAGCATTCATCTCTTTGGCTATAACTTTTTAAAAAAAATCTGATCTTATTTTCCATTAATGAGGGTTTTTCTACAAATAAAAAGAGCCTAATTAATGTCCTAATGATATAGCTCTTTTGTATACTACTTTCATCTTTTTATATATTACTTTTGTTATTTTCAATTTCTTTATAAATATTGTAATAATTTTGCTTTTTGTCTTTGTTGGAATTTCTTTAGAATTTTCTTTTCAATTCTCTTAAATAATCTTTATTCTTTTTAATTTTATTATTTATTTTTCTCTTTACAATTAACACTACATTTTCTAAAATCCATTTTGATGTTTCAGATTGGTTATTCTTATTCAAATTTTTATCAGATCAATTTTGCTTATTTCTTTTATATTTTCATTCATAATTACCCATCATTTACATCCAAAACTTAAAATCAATTTGTAATGTTATGCCTAAAATCAATAGGTATGTTTTTTTAAAACACTGACAAATTTATAGTTCTTTTTTAACTTCAAAGTTATAGTTTATGATATTCTACAATTTTCCAACATTGCGTGAAGTATGAATACTGAACACTACCATTTGATGGCGGTCTTTTTTGCCCAATGTACATCAATATACCGATTCAAGGGTCATCAGTTTCTTTACAGAATACTGCAGTAAAAAGAAAATTTTTTTTTTCACTTTCTATACATAAAACTCGTATGGTTTTTTTTTTTTTGGGGGGGGGGGGGGGGGGTAATAAACAAACACTTTGTTTTTATATGATGTAGTGGTAGCGGGGTTTTGATTTGCTTTTAAATTATCGACTTTTTTGATTTTGAGCTTTTTTTTTTGATTTTGAATTATCGGTTTCTTTACATAATACTATGGTAAAAAAATTTTTTTTACTCCTTTCTATACATAAAACTTGTAAGGTTTTTTTTTTCTCCTTTTTAATAAACAAACACTTTGTTTTTAGATGGTAGAGGGGGGTTGGTTTGCTTCTAAATTATCACTTTTTTTTGGATTTTGATCTTTTAAAGTCTTAATTAAACAATTCAGTTTAGAGGGTGGAGGTTGGTTTGAATTTTAATTCTCATCTTTTAGTATCTTTTGCCGATGTACTGGAAACTTCGCATATTAATTTTAAATGTGTTTGAATATAGAATACATATAAAGAGATAGATTTTAACAAAATATACGAATTATTGGAGGGGGGTTGGTTTGCTTTTAAATTATCGATTTTTTTCCTTATCGACATTTGATTAATTTTGAGTTTTCTTTTTTGGGAAAGCCTTATTAATCAATTCATTTTTAATAAACTAACAGTTGTTTTTTAGAGGGTGGAGGAGGGTTGGTTTGATTTTTAATTGTCTTTTATTTTCTTATTGCGGTGTTGTTGTTTTTTTTTTAAAAATATTTACGCTACCAAAATCTTTATATGATAGCAAAAAGTTCTTCCTTTATTTTTTGCCTTTTTCAAAAAGCCTTAATTAAATAGTTTGTTTTTAAAAAAACCTTTTTTTAGAGGGGGGAGTTACAGTTTGTTTGACTCCAATAGATGAGCCTCAAAGCAGTAATTAAAGGGATTTTGGAGCCATCCAACCAGCTTCCCTTACACAGAACCCAGGTACGCATGCAGGAGTGGCAACGGAATTCCCCAGATCCTATAGTTGACTAAAACCATGCTCCTCCTGTAAACGCACAGCTTTGCATCTGGCAGGATGTTCTCTTTCTGGAAAAACACAACAGCATCAAATTCTGTGGCTGGCAATTCACTCCCTTTCAACCAATTTTGAGTACTTGCCAGTGACATGTTACTGTTCTCACACGGATTCACGTGTAAATGTGCATTTGCATGTGAACTCAGCAGAACTCTGCTGAAATCCCAAACCATTTCAGGTTGTGTGCAGTTCAAAATCATAGGGAAGCATGCATGATGGCCTGACAATTCTTAATATGTAATACTAAATCCACTATGCTTTCTCAAAATGTTTCCACAATGAATTTTTTGATAGTTTCGCATCCTTCAAATACGGCCGCCATCAAATCAGACCGTAGTGAGAGTTGAATTGTGTTCACATGAGGAATACTGTCGCAAGTCAATGGGTGTAGTATTTTGTTATGTAATCGTAGGACAAATCGCCCTCTAGGCAGCCTGTTATGGCTTTAAACAACACTGTTGTAGTGTTAGCTGTAAGTTAGGCTGCTAAAACGGTATATTGATGTGCGTATTATTATCAAAGAATTTAATCAATTTGATAACAACAAACTATTTACAACATACAACCAGAAGTTTAACTACTGAAAAATATATATGAGCAGTAAAAAAAATATTTAAATTCATAGAAACTTTTAATCATTCTCCTATTTCATTTCTACTTCAAATCCATATTTTTTATCATTATTTTTTTTTCAACTATGGTATTTCTGACAGTGCATCTAATCACAAGGCTTTTCAATTACCTCTTCACTTGGTTGAGTTTTGGGAATATAAACTTGTATTATAGTAATGTGAACATTTCCAAGATTATTCATAATGATAGTCCTTGCTATACTCTTTATAATACTGTCATTTTTTCTCAGTTCATAGCCTAAATAAAAGACAGTACATTTCTTGATAGAAATCTACTAATCCACATGACATCACTAACACCTATTCCATTTACATCTTTAGTACATAAAATGTTCATATTCATATTCTCATGTATTCACAATTCCAGCATTGAGATTCTCTTTGTAGCTTTGATTTTTGTATTTCCTGCATAGAAAAGTCATAACTAGACATTTAATTGACTTTAATATAATCAAGTCATACAAGCCAGCATTACTGAAAAATATCTATGGGTCTTCCTAAATACCATCTTGAATGCCTACAGATCCAAGGGACCAATTAACAGCATTATAACTTAATTCTCTGTTGTCTTATAATTCACAATCTTCCTATACAGTTTCAAATTTTAACCCATGTAGGGGAACAATGTTGAGAGTCAATAATCAGCAGATCATCATATTATAGATGATAATAATATTAAGAAATAACCCAAAACAAAAAAAGTATAGCAAACCAAATATTATAATAATATAAAAAGTACAGATTTTTCTTACGATTTCTTTTTCAAAAAAGATGATTAGATTTCACTGTGAAACAGTCAATCTTACTTCAAGATTGAGTTTTACTATTCTACCACTTAACCCATATTTCACCCCACTCCTTTCTGTCATATGTATATAAGTTATATGTGTATTTCTGAGAAGCGTCTATGAGATTTATAAATATAAATCTCAAATAAAAATTTTCTTTAATTATTTTAAATATTAACTTTTATAGATGCGACTCAGATATATACATATATTACAGGAGCATATAGATATAATTAAAAATACTAAATAATTTTGTGTCTTTTAAAATTATATATTTTTTACTTTTATTTTTAATACTTTGTAATTGTTTTTCTTCATATAATTACACAAATATTCAAGATGGAAGATGCAATCACTAACTAACCAAGAATAATTAAAGGGGTGGGAACATTAGTTTGTTTCATGGTTTTAAAAGGAATTTTTAAATCAGCATTAATGAAAGTAAAATTTAAAACAAAGCTAATTGATTTTATGTTAGCTGTTAACATTTTTATCAAATCTATTTCCAATCTGGAAAATGATTTGAATTTATTTTTGGACAGTTATCTAGCGATTGCATCTCCAATAACAATAGACAAAAGATTTCAGTAGATTCAGGATTAAATTTGAGTTAAGAAGTTTAATTAAAATCATTCTTCAAATAACTCAAAACTGGTATAGAGCTAAAAATCTATTGTGTTAGAGTTTGGTCAATAGTCACTAACCGACTTCACATGTTTGATTTTTAAAGAGGGTCTAAGCAACCTTCCCCTCTGGCTTCAGCCCGACTCTTTGCCGTGCCAAGATGTAGCTCCTACCGATCAAGAGTGCCTGTGCCATCAGAGAACTGCTGAGGCCAAGAAATATGCTTTTAGATTAAATACAATCTGACTGCTACAAACATCAAAGAATGCCACCTTCCACAGAAGATTCGTCATACTTCATTCCATAGAATCATGAGGTAACAAGCTCAAAGTCATTATAATCATATTACCTGAATTCTAACTACTAACTCTTAAAAAATTCATGTTTCTTTATGTTCAACCTCTTTTTACCTCACTAATCGGTGAGCATGTTAAACTA
This sequence comes from Epiperipatus broadwayi, assembly GCA_028023455.1. Classification (NCBI taxonomy): domain Eukaryota; kingdom Metazoa; phylum Onychophora; class Udeonychophora; order Euonychophora; family Peripatidae; genus Epiperipatus; species Epiperipatus broadwayi. The sequence goes on from JAQFVV010012446.1 coordinate 2,806,110, forward strand.
ATAATTATTTTCTTAGTATCGATTCTCTATAACCTAAACAAATCTTATTGTAAAATATTTCATCCAACTCACGCTTCTTATTTTTCTTATAATTTAGTGCGGTTATAATTTAATTTTAATGATATTTTTATATTCTCACTTAATTTTTATTTGCAAATGCCAATCAAACCCAATTTTATGAACTTCTTCTATATCCCGCTGTGGAATAGAAAGGGGGGGGGGGATTAATGAGTTCTTATTTATTTCTAAATAGCTCATAAGATTGAGTTTCTCTTTTAAAATGAATATGTGCTTTTTAAAAAATATTTTACCATAAATTTATACAAAATGTATAAATACTTTGCAATCTGGGGTGGATATTGGTGTCCATTAATTTTACTAATTTCTTTATTGATCATCATCGCCAAAAGGCTGGCGACCTAATTCTATTTTATTTGCACTTTTAAGTGCATGAATTTGTTTTTTTTTTAATTTTATATGTTAAACAAAATAGTATTGATTCAAGAAGGGGCAGCAATGCACACTTCATTAATTATAGTTTTAACTTCTGATAAATGACTTTATCTTACATGGGTCATTATTTTAACATATCATTACGTATTTGTTAAACCACTTAGGGCTTCATTTTAGTATTTAAATCTAATGATGTCATATTCTTATAATAGCATTGCTAGCATATGACAGACATTATTAATAAGCCACATAGGGGCTTTGATCTGATTCGCCCGTACCTCATTCCGGGGAGTCCTGTTCATCTTTGTTTGTCATTCTTCTCCTCAAAGTATATATTTATATACTGCTTGTATCTGTCTGTACCTCATTCCAGAATATTAGAAGCCTTCTGTCCTTTTTCAGTGTTCTCGTTCATAACAGGGGTATAAGACTACTCCTTGGAATAAGGAGGTTAGGGTAGTTCAAGCTCTGTATGGTTTTGCTGTGATCCGGACCCATAGCAACTTCCTACCTACCTTTCCATTTTGGGCACTGCTCAGCCTGAAGCTGGCGTACCATCTTAAAATAAAAGAATGAAGTTTTCTCGGCCGAAGTTGCCATTTTCTCTTTCACTGACATGATGCTAATATCGCAATTTCTTATATTTCGTTTTCTAGCCTGTATAACAAAATAAACCGTAATGATGTGTAATAATGAAACGTTTTTCTCTTTAAATATTTTTTGTTGGAGTTTTAGATCTAATCTCTCATGAAGCTGCCCTCCTCTTTATTGAAATAAGCCATTCCCATACTTATAGTTTCGCAATATTTGATTGTTAAATGTCGAAAATGTAGAATAAATAAATGTTTTAGTACACTTACGGATCATCATGTATCCTTATTTAATTGTCATAAATAAATGCTATAAATAAAAATAAAGTTATGTATCAAATGCCAAGGGCATTCTATTAAAGTCCTATAAACAGCGAAACTCTATTCTCGCATCTTTATATTAGTTTTCTTTTAATGTATAAAACGTCCACCAACCACCCATATAAATCTGTTTTTATAACCTTAAATAAAATCCGATTTCCAAATATACGTTCAGTATTGTAACTCCGCACTAAATTGATATCTATTAAAAAAACAAATAATTGACTCAAGATTGTCAAATATTTGAAACCAAAATAAAGTTTAAAATGCGTGAAGTTGATTATATATATATCTAAAATCATCTTGAATTTTGTCAAAATAAATATTCATATTTTTAAACTTAATCCAGTTGTTTGAATCTCATCAATATATTTATGTATGTTTTTAACTTATATCTCGGGTTCACTCAATCTCTCATTATCATCACCAGTTGAGTTCTCATGCAAAACATTGTAGCACTGGGCTGGGAGAGAATGAATTCATGTTGTATCACTGTAGGTGTTGTCCATAGTGTTATAGATTTAGGGAATGGGCAAATAGGTTAGAATTCATGATTGCTCCTGACCCGTGTATCTCGGGCATGATTGGATTCAGGGTACTTTTGCTTAGATTCTAAATCTTGTTGGATGGACATACATTTTCGATTGGTACAACTGTAAAACATGAAGTCTTATAGACTTATATTACAGTAATGTTAAAGGAATGTTCATGAAATTGAAATAATACCAGTAATATTAGATGATTCGCAAGATTATATCTAAGAATAACCTTTGCAATAATTTGATAACCATAGCCATACCAGAAAAAAAATATCATTGAAATCTGGAGTGGGTTGTGAAATGATGTATCAAAGGAAAGAAATGAACTTGTCATGACTATTCTAGTCAGTTTTAATGAGATAATTAATTGGTCATCTCAAATTTGTCAATAATATTCAATAGCTAAGTATGAAATAAAACAAATTTCTAGAATTATGAATCCATAAAGTATACTTGTACAAAAAAAAAAAAAAAATTTGAATTATTAAATCAATAACATACTCAATATCTTACCTGTAAAATTTAAAAATTAAGATAATATATTTGTATTATATATTGGGACATTTACATCATCTAATATTAAGTATTGAATGTCTTTAGATTTACCAATTACATTCAATATGCACAATGTTTCAAAATGTATTATTCTCTCCCCTCTTCAGGTGTTGCAGGCCTGACCAGCAACAGGGCTAGCATGGGAATCCTCTCCTACTAACAGTTATTAACAGTTGAATGTAAATGAAATATTTAAATAAAATTATTTTTTCTAAAGACATTCAGTATTAAATATTAGATGATGAAAATAGTCCAATACTATCATCACAAACCTTCAGGAAAACACTAAGACAATATATACTTATTATAAAATTATTATTTTTATTATTAACTTTTTTTAGTGAAAGAAGAATAGATGCTACGAAAATAAAAAATATGTTCTATTTTACTTTGAAAATAAAAGTTAATAGTTACCAAATGCAATATAAGTAAGGTCTTTACTAACAGAATCAGAAGTTAATGAAACAAAAAGTGAATATTATGACAGCGAAACAATAAATGCAAAATAGACCAAAGAGAGAAATGATTATTGAATCATCCACTTTTGAAAGAGTATAATAAATAATAAAGAGACCACTTTAAATATAAAACTATAATATTGCCGAAAACTAACATTCTAAAAGATATACCAAGTAACATTGTCTTATGATAAATTTCAGAACAAAACTGAATTTTGAAAGAATTAAACATAATACTGATATAAAACATAACTTCTTGAGAGAACAGCATTTAACGAAAAAAGTAAAAGAAAATGAAAGGTGATACTTAAAATAAATGTTAGAATGTTGAATACTACTGCCAGAAAAATTGTAAATTGAAGGTTCTATAATAAAAATAAAGGTCATATATAAGGAGGAGGGGATTGAATATAGGATAGAATTATGAAAAATATCAGAATTAATAATCAAAACACCAAATTAGCCAAATCTGAATTACACAATTTATATAAATAACTATTTGAAGAAAACTAATTAAGAAGTGTTCTATCAAACTTAATCTGAAGTCTTGAAATTTTATTAATTTTGTTATATAGAAAAAAAAACTGCCAATAAAGTAGATGATTAAAATATATGTCTTCCCTAAAAATAAAAAAAGAGAAGTTAACAAACTTCTTTTTCATAACCCCAAATAAAAGAATTCTAAAGCAATATATTGATAGGAAAATAAAAACTTTCAGACATGGATAAAAAAAAAAATCAATTGGCTTTATTGTCTGCAAATTCATGAGAAGAAGTTACAGCATTAAAAATGCCACAGCTGGAATATATCCGAAATTTTTACATTCCAAAGTCTGATGCTACTACTGCATTAAATCATGCAAGGTAAAAGTGAGTAGCTTTATTACTTGGGAGTTTATGTCGCCACTACTATACTGCCGGGAGACCTTGTCTGTGAAATTAACCATTCTCAGACTAATTTAATGATAGTAATCCTCCAGTAATTACTTGACACTATTAGATCGAGATTAAATGCAATTTAATAATAATAATCTTAGTAATTGCTAACTAAACATTACAATTTATATATACATTTATGTGCATTACTATTCATATCCATAGGCATACAAAAATAATAATCAAGATCAATACAACCTGTATGAGTCCTAACTGGCTGTTCCCATGTTTGGAGGCCAGATTTCCACAGTTGAACTCTCTGTACATTCAGGCAATGTTCTGCACCCGCTTATAGTCCAAGTGCACAGGTGAAGCTCCAAGAATCAAGTGTCCTTTTCTTGATCCAATTTGCAGTGAGTCCATTCACTGCTTCATTCTCTAAAACTGATTGGCTCGTATTCCCATCCATCTGCTCAGGTGATTCTTCCTTTCACTGCTCACACTCTGGATACAAGAATTTAACCATTATATATCTGACTTTAATTAATGAATTAATTTTTGCTTACAGTTTATAATCATGAAGAAAATCTAAACTCCAATTCTTTTAATTGTTCATTATCCCATTATAATACTGCATTCTACTCTCATTAATTTAACTGCTTTTACTTTTAGAAAATAATTTTCCTTTTAATCTTACAAAGTTATAGACTTTTATTTCCTATTTTGAAAGGATAGGCCTTTTAAAATTATTTAATTCCTTTATAACTTATTTATCTATTTCCATTAGTAATTTATACCTCTTTGTATGTATGTGCATTTAAGTATACACATACATATCATTACTTTCCCCAAGTTCAGAGATTAGGTTTTAATCTTTGAACTCAGTATGTAGTCATTAAGATACCTAAGGGTTTTTATCTTTCTTTTAGCATGTCATGAATTTTGTTCCAATTCACTTGGTGCATTCTCTGGAAATGTACTGTTTGCTACTAGGGGTGAGAGCTTTTGTTCTGCCAATGGTCCCCTGACTATTATGCAGCCACTTTTCTATATGCTGTCTACCCTTGACTGGTATCAGCATACAATCAGCTTTCATAATGCAGCCTTTGCATAATGACAGTTACTTCTGGATGTTTCATATTTCCTTGGGAAGGAAACTGGAACATTGGTTCGACCAGCCTTCCCTAAACTGTTTAATAATCCATTGGTGGCCATCGCCCTCCTTAGTCCAATGGGCTACAATTTTATTTTTTACTCTTGATTTCGGTACATCTTTGTACAATTTGTTTATATTTCTGGTCACCATGGCCCTTCTCTGACCTGCTTTTGATAATTACTGGCTTCTGGAAAGGTTTTTTCACTATGGATATATCTACTTTACCCAAATTCTCCTTGACACCCCTGGAAAAATTATTGTCTCTCAGGGCTATTAATTTGTTTAGTAAATTTTATTTTTATTCCCATTTCACTGAACCAGCCTCGTCCTAATATGGGATTGATTGGGGCCTGTACTACATGTAGCGATAGTTCTATAATTTTGCCCTTACTTCCACATATTGGTGCTTCAACTATGCCCATTATTTTAATGGCATTACTATTCATATCTAATGCCTTTAAGTCAGTTTTTTATATAATGGGTCTTTTCTTACACTTGGAAGTAACAGTACATGTCAGTGATACGCTGCTCCTACTGTCAACCTCCATGAGTATTGGGTTATTCGCATATTTTAATTTTGATCATTATCCATTGTTGCCATATTTTTAATCTTAGTCATGCTTTTCCCGACCCTTCATTATATGGTTACTATTATTAGCATAATTTCCATCTACATTGAACTGTTTTTTGCACATATTTTCCATGTACTCTCTTTTGTTGCCACATGTAATAACAGTTATTGGTCTTGTGGCCATTTACCCACAGCAAAAGCATATAAATGAATTTTTTCTGGTATCAATGTTCTCTTTACTGTTAGTGACTTTGTTTTCAATGGGGTTAAATGTTTTACAAACTTCTGTTTGTTTTTTTCCATTCCAATTGAACTCTGCATATTTTTTTGATTACTCATTGGAATTCATAAGCTGTATTATGCTTTATGGCCTCATTGTTGTCTAAATTAGTGAACGACAGTAATTGTTGACATAGGTTGTCACTGTTTATGCCTTTAAGGAACTGTTCCAGGAGGGTCTTATCTAAAGATGAATCGTATACACAATTTCCAAAATGATCAATCAAAATCTTTTATACTTTTCTCTCAACACTGGTAGCGGTCACAGAAATGTAACCTAGCGAAATGTCTAGAGGAGAGGGATTAAAATAGTTAGACAACTGCTCTTTAAATTGATTATATGAGCTTTCTTCTGGGGTGAAGGGTGAACAAGCCTATTTGCAATTTCAATCATCCCTTTCCCAGCAAAATATAAAATTGTCACAATTTTGTATTTATTTTTCCGATTTTATTTATGAAGAGATATTTCTCTATATGTTGGACAGATAAGGGTCAATTATTTGCCTCAGTGATGTCAAAATAACCTATAACTGATTGCAATTTTAACCAATCTTTATGCATAAATCTAACCTTTTACTTTTGATTACTAATGATGGGTTTCAAATTTCTTTATAATTCCATTATAGTTTCAAACTTTGAACTGCCTCTGGGGTTCATATAACTTAATCTATTCGAACTGCGGGCTGCACTACTGTTATGAGCACAGACCAATGAGGTTCATATCAAGACTATGTGACTGCACCAATTGTTGTTTCTGCACTACAATACTGCCAGACAACTTATTTACAAACTTAACTATTCCAGACTAATTTAATGATAGTAATATCCCAGTAATGACCCAAATACTATTAGGTTGAGATTAAATGTAATTTAATAATAATCATCTTAGTAATTGCTAACTAAATATTACAAATTATATATATACATCTATATACATTACATATATCCATACTCATAGATGTACAAAAATAATAATTAAGATCAATACAACCTGTATGAGTCCTAATTGGCTGTTCATATGTTTGGAAGCCAGCTCTCTGTACTTGAAGTCCCTGTGCATTCGGGCAACATTCTGCATCAGCTTATAGTCCATGTGCACAGGTGAAGATCCAAGAATCAAATATCCTTTTCTTGATCCAATTTGCACTGAGTCCATTCATTGTTTCATTCACTAAAGCTGATTGGCTCATATTCCCATCCATCCACTCAGGTGATTCTTCCTTTCACTACTCACATGCTGGATACAAGAATTTAACCATTATACATCTGACTTTAATTAATGAGTTAATTTTTGCTTACAGTTTATAATCATGAAGAAAATCTAAACCTGAATTATTTTAATTGTTCACTATCCCATTATAATACTGCATTCTACTCTCATTAATTTAACTGCTTTTACTTTAAGAAAATAATTTTCTTTCTAATCTTACAAAGTTATAAATAACTTTTACTGCCTATTTTAAAAGGATCAGTCTTTTAAAATTATTTAATTCCTTTGTAACTTATTATTTATTTCCATTGGTAATTTATACCTATATATGATTGTGCATTTAAGCATACACAAACATGTCAAGAGTTCATAAGAAGTAGAAGAAGTGCCAAAACAGGAATTGATCCAAGGACCTCACACTCCTCTACTGTTGTGCTGAACCATGCAGGATATTAGTTTGAGGATTTTAAAAAATATTTTCTCTTCCAATGATTTTTTTCAGACTGCATTTACTTTATTTAAGACATATAGATTAAATATTTGTAATATTCTTCATAATTGGAGAAATATTCCATTTATAAAAGATATTGAAATCTTGCTAACAATATGGCAGGATCAAGAAATATATTTGATAAGAAGTTATGAAAGAAGTGGGACTGTAATGAAAAAAGTATTAAAGATAAATGAAAAAAATATAGCCAAAACAATTCGTCTTCTCTTTAAAAATTTTTATCGAAAAGTTCTATTTTCCATGAAAATAAGTGGAAGTAAACTAATTAAAATTGATCAAAAAGAATGACTACTATTGGATAAGAGAAACGTTTAATAGAAAAAAAAACTTTGATAGGCATTTCCTTGATCCGATTAATAGTAAATTTGTGAATTTTATATCAAATAATATTTCCTTCCTGAGTTAATGAATTAAGATTTTTTTTTTTTCATTCATTGCCAGTTGAATTCTTCAACATCTGTATGGTCAGAAACAACTAAATATTTAGATCTGAATTTTAATAAAATAATTAATCAATAAATAAAAAACCCATACTAATCAGTAATTATTAAAGACCAAAAATGTAAAAGACTTTATACGTAAAATTAATAAATACAGAATTCCACATATATCTAGAAGTAAAATGTTGAACAATTTTAATAGTGAATGCAAGCAAACAAAGATCTGATGAGATCCAAAAAGAAGTAGGCAAAAAAAAAAAATCATGCTAACTATAGGATAGTCAAATATATAAAAATCAATGTTTATTTTTTTAAACATTTAAGGAAACATTTTATAGGGAAAAAATTAATTGAAAAGAGACTCTTACTTCTTTGAGAGGAACCAAGAAAGTCAGATTCCTAATCTTCATTCCATAAATTCTTGTCATTACAGTTGTTATATTCATATGATAAAAAAAATATAAAAGGAATACTCACAAACACAGATCATTTGATGAGGTTTATTGACTTTTATTTCTGAGTTTAAGGTCAAAAAACATCCACGATCTTAAGTCTCAAATGTCTGATAATACTCAACTAAAACATTAGTTGAATTTACTTGAAGACATGATGCATGTTGTATTTTTATATTGGACTATTTCCATCATCTAATATGCGTATCAAATGTCTTTAGAAAAATTAAGTTTATTTAAATATTCCAAATACATTCAAGTGTTAGTAATAGCACATCCAACAGGTTAGTATATGTTTGATGTGCTATTACTAACACTTGAATGTATTTGGAATATTTAAATAAAATTACATTTTTCTAAAGACATTCAATACCCATATTAGATGATGGAAATAGTCCAATATAAAAATACAACTAGAACACCATCATCACAAACCTTCAGGAAAACATGATGCATGTAGGCAAATAGAGACCTTGTACAGTTATGACAGACAAAATTAAATTGAAACTTTCATTCGGTGGTATATAGAAAGTTGTCACCCAAGAAAACTGTTGATAACAGATGATTGAATGAGTTTATATCTGGTATAATATTTATCGATGATCTTTTTAGTTATATATAATTGCAGATCTCTTTCAAGTGAATGAAGACTCTATGAATATTAGATAGTTCTCTTTCCATTATGAACTTAATGAAGTAAAAGGAAATGGTGAAGAGATAATTAATCTGAAAAATGGACATGGACTTTACTGCACTGTTGAATTGAAATCATTTACATATGAATGTCATATTATGATGATTGATGGTATATCAGACAATGTCAAAGTTAATTGTAGAACCTAATGGAGGATACTAAATATGGATAATTTAGTTTACATCCCCAAGAAGTTCCATTGACATGGAAGAAGTGAGGATTTTCATACAGATTTATATAGAATGTTTTGATCAGAAAAATGACATCTTATAACTATGAAGAGAAAATTTATGCTAAACTTAGAAAATGATTGAAAGATAAAAATAGTTTAAGTAAATTTGATTATGGAGATAAAAATGATAGAAGATATAGACTTGTGGAATATGCAGGTAAAAAAACCCTTCTGTGCTATGAATTCTCTTTTGAAAAAAATGCTAAGTAGAAATGGATTTGGAAATGTCCAAATAAAGATAAAGCAAAATTGGATTACACTTTGGTTAACATTAAATATATATTTCAAGATTATGATGTGTTTAATAGATTTAACACAAGAGATGATTATCAAATAGTTATAAGGTATGTGTTACTGCAAAACTAAAGAAAAAAAAAACTATTAATAGTTATACTAATGAATTTAAAATTGAATATGCAAACCATTTTAAAATATTAACAGATTTAAAAGATATCTCAGACTTAATAAGATCAATAAAATATCAGGCATATAAACATCTAGTACAAAAAATAATAATAATAATTCACCAGTAAATTTCCAATAGAGGAGAAATGAATATCTTGAATTCTATAAAAAGGTATGGAAAAGAATTTAAGATTACATTAAGAAATACAACTACAAAGCAATAAGCAAAACTGTAGAAAACAACAAAAGCCTCAAATGTATAAAATAACATCTTAATATTGAGAGAGAAATTGTTTGGTCAACAAAAAAAAAAAAAAATGGCACTGTGACCAAAAAAAAGATGACACCATTAAGTGTGCGGAAAAATTGTATAGTAATAAAGAACAGGAAATCAAAATAACTCCTGCAATTATTCCAATACATTTTGAAAATGCCAAATGATTTATAAAAAAATAAAAAAGCTCCAGGAAATGATGGAATTATTATAAACATTTTTAAAAAAGCAAGTGAAAAAATAGAGAAATGTTGGAAAAGCTAAGTAATAAATGTTTAAGTTAAATATATGTAACAGATAATTGAGAAAATACAATAACAGCAATGATATTTTTAAAATGGTAAAAATAAAGATATTACAAACTTGTCAATCTTTTGTGGTTTCTACATGAATTTTTACTAAAATCATTATATATCTTGTCTACTGAGTACTTTGGATTTGAAGCAGTCAAAAGAACAAGCTGAATTTAAAAATGATTATAGAAAAATTTCATCCAAGCTTTTAAAAAAAAGAATATGAGTTTCTATTATGCTTTAGATTTGTAGATTATGCTTTAGATTTTTTAGATTTCTAGATTATGGAAAGCATTATTTATAAGCATTTCCACAATGATTAAAGCGTTGGATTAAAATATAGACCCAAATGTTAGCAAATTTTAAAGAATATTTATCAAAATGTAATAGCAGTGATTAGATTTCATAGTGACTTTATCTTTCTAAACTTTTATAGGAGAGTAGTTAAGTTACTTAGATTTCAGATGTTATGCATGTTTTGCAAATACAGGCAGTTCTCGACTTTCATACATTCTACTTTCATATAATTCCCTATTTCATATGAAGAGCAATAAAAATAAACATAGCATTTTGTGGAACATTTCATCAAGAAAAAAAAGAAGGGAACAATTTGACTATTTATTGATAAATTTATAAAGAAAACAATAGATACTAATCAAAAGAGTGTTATTTATGTATATGCTAATACACCTCATTAAAAAATAAATATTTTAAAAACACTTTTTGATGTTTTTTTTTTACATTGCTCTATTTTCGTACATTTCAACTTTCATACACATTTTAGGAACCAATTATGCATGAAAGTCAAAGACCGCCTATAATGCTTATAAAAGCTATCACATAAATGCAAGAAAGTATAACTAAAAATAAATGCTAAAAAGATTAAAGTGTATGACTAACGGCTTTCTAAAAAAGAAATAAAGATTGATAGTAATCAGTTAGAAAAAGTTAACCATGGTTAAATTATTAATATAAAAAAAAAGTATGAATGAAATTGATCATCAAATTAAACTTGGATGGAATGTTTTGACAGAAATAATTTAATATAAAAGAGAATATGCCAATGTGTTTGAAAAATATATCTTTTGAAATGTGTTTTTCTAGTATGAATTTGAGACATATACTTAATAAAAAGGAATAGAGATTTTGGACATTACAATGAAATAATAAAAAATATGTGCTAGAAAAATAATAATGATTGAAAGTAAATAATATATGCCTGAGGAAAAGACAGGAACAACATCAATGAAAAAATTAAAAAGTTGAGATGGAGTTGGAATAAAAATGGCTAGAGATGTGAACTATTAAAATACATGTCAAACAATTGTAAAAAAAAAAAAAAACTAGAAGCACCTGTAAGATGAATAAGAAAATTTGCAGTAATAATATGGACAAGCTATGATTAAAAAGAACCTTGAATTTGAAAAGATATTCATTTTGCAGTGGATAATGATTTAAAGTAATGAAGCAATGATTAGTTTTGTATAGTAAATATATGTAAACCAAACTAAATTTTTATTTTTTTTTAGTTTGTGATTTTTTAAAATATTGATAACATATTATATAAACAGAGCAAAACTCTCCATACAGTATTGCCACCTGTGCTAAACAGAGTAATCAATGGATGCCAGAAGGCTTGTGCATTGATTACTCTGTTTAGCACAAGTGGCAATACTGTATGGAGAGTTTTGCTGTGTTTATCAACAATTAATGTGCTAGTATAGGAAATGTGATCATGTGATGCTTAATGGTTTAACATATTATATACAAATATTAACATATTCAAATTTGCATAAAGAAATGGTTTCTTCCTTCTTTATAACCTAAAGCTGAGTGCACTTTTAATGAAGGTCCCCATAATCATAATCAGAACTGTGATTATAATGAACTTCACCAAAAGTGTACTCAGCTTTAGATTATAAAGAAGAAAAAAATCATTTTGTTGAGTAGATGAACAAATGTATGCAAATTTGAATTACAAAAACAAATGAAGGGTAAAATCAATATTAAATTTTACCATATGTACAAAGGAAAGTTTAAATTACAAAGACATCAGGTTACAAAACTAAATCCATAATTAATCTATAATAACTTCAATAATGAGTGTTCATGAGAAATGTTACTGACAATAAAAGTTCAAGCTATGAGAACCAAAATAGATTTCCAAGTTTTAATTAGAGAATACTCTTTCAAATTCAGGAGGCCTATCATGCTTTTGATCTAAAAATATATTTAGTATGAATATAAAAAATTCTAAAATTATATTAACTGCTGTCACTATAAACTAATTCTAATAGATGATCTTGACCAATATAATCCTCCATGAATGCATGCTACTGGCACTAATTTAATGCTTACAAAATTTAAAAACTTTTACTATTTAGTTTATTTATATAATTTATTTTATAGTAATTTTAAATATTATATATATCTTTATATATATATATAATAGAGATTTAGTTTATTTATATAATTTATTTTATAATAATTTTAAATATTATATATATATAACAGAGATTGAACTTCAAGATTACAAAATGGTCAATAATCTTTTAAAACTTTAATCCTTCTGATCATGTCATGGAAGAAAAATATAATAAAATTTATTCATCTTTAAATTTATTGCATGACTAAATTTTTATATTATTTCTTTATAATTCAATAAATATTAGATTAGAATAATAAAAACATTAACGATGAACTATATAATTATTTTAAAATTAAAAAAAAAGCGGTAACAGAAACAAACAGGAAAAAAAAAGTATTATCTTCAAATCATATTTTGCAATTATTAAAGCTTGGTGGCAAGGTTGCTTGCATGATTATTTATTAATATTTAACAAAAATGCTTACAACGTTATAATTAAATTACATCATTTGCATGTGGGCCATAATAATAATTGCAAACATTCAGACTTTATAATTTTTTTTATAATACCTTAACACTACATATTACGTGAAGTAAAGTGATTTCTCTTTAGATGAGATCTGAAGTTTCTGAGCATAGGCCAGTAATCTCCTTTAATCAAATAAAACTTTTATTCCTCTAAAACTGTTTTAAAACATTGTAAATCCATCTATTTGTTTTCTCCTATTATCCCCTTCCAACCTATAATCACCAAATTATTCTACCAGCACTGGCATATTTCTTGTCCCATTTTTATAAAAACTGTTTCATTCTTCCAATATTGTACACATATATTCCACATTCTTGTCATAAAAAAGTCTATTTCTTTTGCTTCCTACACCTTTGTTTTTTCTATTATCTTACAATTTATTGTGGTCTTCATTTAACATCCTATATTAAATGTTCAACATTCTTTCTTTCATCTCCACATTGACCACATCTACAGTTTGGATTTTCACTTTATTTTTGCCATCTTTCTCGTGCCTTTGCATTAAAAAAGGTACACTATCTAATGCTATCATATATCCTTTCACATTTTATAAATTTTTTATCTTATAAATCTCTAAACAATTTTTAATTATTTTCGATAACTCTATTTCTTTTTCTTTAATTCATCTTTCCTCTTTCCTTACCTATCGCTAGGGTTTATTTGCAATATTTTCTCTATACATTTAACCCACTTTTTAGTAATATATTTAGAAATAAATCCCCTACTTATTTATATTGTAAAACCATTCTAGCTCATGGTATTTGTTGCTCTCTCTATGTAATTCAATTATACATTAGTTTTCCTAAATTATTATCATTCATATATTGGGCTTTCAAATATTTTTAATTTGATTTTAATTTCCTTCATTACAAAAAAATAAATGCATAGCATTTCTCTTTGAATAGCCTTATTCATCAACCAATGTGTATATGTATACTGCTTTTTGAATTCTATCCAAAATTTTTGAATTTAGAATGTTCATTTTCTAAATGTTAAAGCAAATATTTCTTTCCACAAAATTACAGATTTTAATCAATACATCAATTGTTTATATAATTTCTTTTTCCCCCATTTAATAGTTCTTAAAGATAAATATTCCCTATTTTTCACATCTTTCTGTTTATTTTTCCTATTAATTACTACCATCTTAGATTTTTTTCCATTAAGTTTAATATTCATATTTATTTCTATTTCTACACACTTTTCTAATACCAATTTTTTTATCATTTGCACTAATTTTTTTTTAAAAAAAACCATATTCACTCACACAAAAAAGCCACCATACTATGTATTATTCTCTATTTCTCACTATCGGAATTTCCATACCCAAACTTTCCATCCCAATTTCCAATTCACATTAGATATAAAGTAAATTCGCTGTTTTCAAAATTCCGAATCTATTCTTATATTTTCAGGATTTCTTTTCAATCTATTCATAGCCATTTTAACTTGTAAATTTCCTATATTGAAACACATTATAAACATTTACTTTTTTTACAACTAAGGAATGATGAATAAATTATATCATATCTGTCTCTCTGAATCTCATCCATGATTTTATACTTTTTTTTGTTGAAGTTCCTTGGTGTGATACAATATAAAATGGCTTCTCCTTAGACAAAATCAGAAGTTTATGTGCGTAGACCATACACCCAGAAACTTATCACCATAGCAAAACATATCTACTTTTTATTTTTTATCAAACCATTTTTCCATTCCTACTTCATTTTTTTTCTTATCTTATTCCACTTTAATCAAAACTTTTATTAATTATATTATTCTAATGTCATTTTCTCATTTTAATTTTTAAAAAAAATCATAAAATCTTAATTTTATTTTTCTTACTCCTCAAAAAATTTGCTGATTTTTTTCGTAAATACTACACTCCACCAGAAATAAATGTGCAGAATTCTGTACCCCATCCCGTATAAGTCTCCCATTTATAACCAACATTTTTATTGGGTTTTTATCTCCTTTTCTGGTATCTAAAGTTCCTATCCATACACACAAAAAACAATAAGCTCTCTCCAGTATTATTGCATATCCTTCCATATTTTACACACTTTTTATTCTTATATAACTCTAAACAATTTTATTATCCATATTCATTTTTTATAACTCCACTTTTTTTCTAACCAACTTATCCATTCTCTTCCCCCATTCTTCATAATTAATAAAATCTCTATAGGATTCTCTTTTCAATATCTTATATAATTTGTATTCTTGAGAACTTCAAACTATTTTTTTTTAATTCATATTCATTTTTTGCAATTCTGCATCTTTTTGTCTAATCAATTTAGTTATTTTCTTTTTCCATCCCTCATAATTATGTACTTATAAAATATTCCCTATATATTTATTCTATATGTAGAATAAACATGAAGAATATTAGTAAATAAAAAATTTTAATAACTCCATTACTAAATGCAATAAATTAAAGCTAGTATAAAGATCATTTCATACATGAGCAAACATTGAAAACATTAATTAAGGTTATAGTTAATGTTTTCTCTATGCATGAAGTAGTGTACGTGCCTTTAATTTATATATATATATTGTAATGGGAATTCCTTTTGTCCTTCAATACTTGTCGACTTTTTAATTTTTAAAAACTTTCTAATTATTTATTTTATTTTATAAAATCATATTATTTTGCAAAAAGACTTTTTGAAGACCCGTTACTCAAGCAGGAGAGTAAATATGATTAATACTTACATATCAATCATACCCCTGGTCAGACTATGATTTAATAAAATATTAAACCGACAGTCATCTTTCCAGATCGATGTAGCTCCCCGGCTGCATGAAACATGTCATGGGGAAATTCATAACAGATTTATAACCCAGGGCGCCATCCAATACTTAGATTGGAACCCATGAGATATCACTAGCACGTTCCACGCGCTTGACCCATGGCTAGTTCTTCACATGAGACCGGTTACACATTTGCTTATGAATGGAGAGAGAGACAGAAAAATGACATTAATAACTTAAACAAAATTTATTTTAAAACAAATGATAATAATTATGAATGTAATAATAATAAGACGTAATTAAAATATAAACACATAAGAAATATTATACGTTTAGCAAATTTTGCATGCTTAGGATAACGAATAAAATTTAAAAGTTTTAATCCTGATATCAATAAATATTTATAGGGCTGCTTTTGGAATTTATTTGTCATTTCAACATTGTCTTTGATAGGCAGTTTAAATAGTTTTTGGGCTCCATGGTAGGCATCATAGTTCTTGGATTTTTTGTAGTTGAGTGATCACCCCTTTGTCCTCGGATCCGTTTAGCTTCTTGGTCCTGGCATTGGTATTTCTAACTTAAAGGCAGCTTCTTGGTTTCTTGTTCTTGGTGTGCCTGGTTTACATAATTTTCACTTAATTTAGTAGGGCAGGTTGAAACTTTGGCAGAAGGCGAGTCAGAGCAATTTATTACAGCATTTTGCTAAATGCCATGTGCTGAACTGACTCTCTGAACTTAACTTCAAACTTAACTTAACTCCAACTGAACTCAAGACAATAGAGAATGTGTGCCTTTTATATTACTCTGCCCATCTTTGCTCGAGTTTTAACTGCGTTATCAACACATTTTATCTCAAAAAAAAATTATAATTTACATTTCTTTATTTTCTGTTTTTTAATTTTTATTACAGAGATTAGAATTAGTTGAACTAATCAGTCTGGAATTTTAATCTCCAGAGCCTGATTATTTTTGTACAAACTATTTTAATTAATCGTAAGAAACTTTTTATTATTTTAATTAAAAACACTTTTTTCTTAAAGAGTATTTTTGACAGGTCATAATATACAAAAGAAAGACAAGTTATAATTATTAATTTCTAACTTATCTCTAAATTTTTCCTCTACTTTATTTTTTTAACTATTGAATTATGATTACTGTAAATTTATATATATATTTTAATAAAAAAAAAAAACTAGTCAAGCATTGGTGGTCGAGTGGTCAGCGCAGCTGCCTTACAAGCAGTTGTCCCGGGTTTGCGGGTTCGCTTCCTGGCCGATGCTTTGACACATGAAAAAAAACTACAAGTGAATTATGTAACTCATACACACACACACACACCTGTGCAACACGTGTATATACATATTATTACAATATATATATTCTAATAATTTTTAATAACCCCATAAATAAGTTATAACCATTAAATATAAAAATGTCAAAAGAACTCTCAAATGAATATTAAAAATCTAAAAGGAGAATCAATAATTATTTTAATAAAGGAAGTCTATACAATCCTATAATTATAATTTATCTCCAATATTCTCTAATTATCTCCAATATTCAATAACTTTTTTAATCTACATTATTTATATAATTTAATGGATAATAAATATTTATTATAAATTAATTTGCCTCTTTCACTAATAAAAATAATTCATTCCCTTTAAATAAATCTTTATTTTTAATGAACATATGGCTCATATCTAAAAATTAAAACTATTACTCTCACACAAACATTTCAGCCTCAAATTATCTCCATTACCCTTGTTTACATTTACCATATCACCAAACATTGGTAATAATTCCACTAACTATACTTGCCCATTTATTTCCTTAAAACATATAATCATATTTTATAATCATTTTAATATTTCAATACTTCGATCTATAATAATGTAACATTATTATCTTTCTTTACTTTTTCTAACATTCTAACAATACACATACTCTTTTCTTTTTCTCCTATACTTTCAAATCATCACAGCCCTACATTTCTTCACTCAACAATACATTCTCTCTATTCGTGATTTCTATATAACCCTTCCTTCTCTATAATAGCTTCATTTTCTTCTAAATACACCTTCCCAATAGATATATTCCATTTTATTGTCAGTCTAATTAAGAGCACACTAATAACCTAACTGTGAAATAAAATCATTTTCAGCCAAGGATGAAAGTCTTTCCACCATTTCTATAATCCACATTTTCTCCAAAATGTTCCAACAAATTTCCCTTATTCATTAATTTCGCATGTGGTTCTTGAAATCCAGTTTAAATCTTTAGTTGTCCATTTATTGTCATATTTTCCCATAACATGCCTAACTCAGCTTCACTTTATTAATCTCTTAACTGTTTCAAAAGTCATTAATAATAACTATTTGTTCTCTCAGCCATGCATTTTGCTTTCAGTCCTTCCATACAACGCCTAAAAAATCCTTCTCCATACTTTGCTGGAAATTTGAAATTTTGTATTGCTTTTTTGTTAAGCACTAAGACTTTAATCTGTATGTAAGGAACGGTGAACATACCACAGACAGAACTTGGGAAAGTGGGGCACTTGCCTTATGCATCATGTTTTAGTGGCTCAGATTTAGGAATTTTGCTTTATGTAAAAACTAAATGAATTAAGTATAATAGTTGAGGTATCAAACTTTTGAATACATTTTTAAGACTATATTATTTGGATAGGTAAATTTACAAAACAAAATGAATTGGCATAATTGATAAATATTGTAAAAATAGTTATCTGAAAAATAAGGATTTTGAAATCAATTGCATTTTAAAAATTATATAAGTTTGTTTACTTATGCACAAATAAATTTCACGTTTATTAATTGCAATTTTTCATGTTTTGAAGCTTTTTGAAATGGAATAAATTTATTTATATGTGAATGTTATATATTTACAAATATAGCAATAATTTTTTTCATCTGTTTTTTGGTTAATTTTAGTTAAAATTAAAAAGTTATCTAAAAACTCCTATGACTCAAGAAAGATTATCTATATTGAACATAAATAATGTGAAACTCGAAATGATTGTTACCTGAAACTTTAAAAACTTTATTTTATAATTTTATTAAAATAAATTTACTCCGGAACTTGAAATAAAGAAGTAAGGTTTTCTATTTCCAATGAGATGTTTAAAACAGGCAAAACTCTCCATACAGCGGCGCCACTCAGTGCAAGCCAGAGTAATCAATGGATGCCAGAAGGCTTGAGCATAAAATCACTATCTAGTGCCTACTCATCCAATATCCCCAGACTAGTTTCTAGCTTGTGGCTTTCATTTGTTTTAACAACAGTTATGAGCAAGCATAAGAAATAGTGATCATATGATAATTAGATGTTTTCAATACTGATTTTTGCTTCTTGCCTAGCAAATTCTAGGGACTGGTATATTTATTTAAAATGTTCTCTTTCTGATACATAGGCTTATTTCTTCTAATATGAAATTATTTCAACCAAAAACTCTCTTTCCAAGTTTAATTTCATGTTCAATTATGTTTCCATTTGTCTGATCAAAATAACTTTTTACAATGGAATCTTTATTTTCTTCCTTTTTTGTAAAGCCATTGAACATTAAACTTTAGTATTTAACTTTGCTTTTATTTGATAACTCTTATAACATGTTAGTATTACTTTGAAAAAGAACCATATCATCCAAAAAACATAAATGAGCTAAGTATGCCTATTTATTTTCCCTACTTTAGCTTCCCATTTTAATGCCTAAAACATGTCTTAAACTTTCCCTAAAAAGTTTAGTTAAAAATGAATTCATCCTATTGGACACATCTTAATATCACTATGTAATCTAATCAATGCTGTTTTATTTTCATAAATATTCTTCAAAATTTGACAATATTCTGAATTTATATGTAGCTACTTCAATGTTTCAATCATTATGGAAAAGCCTTTTCATAATCTAAAAAAACAGTGCAAAATGGTGATTTAGATTTATTGGTTCTTCCTGTAATTTCTGTTAATTCTTGGATATCTTCTATTGTACTATAGCAATTGTTTAACTCCACCTTGTTATTTTAACTGGTTTGACCCCAATATTATTTTTCATTTTTCTTTTTAAATATTTTTACCACTAATAATGACATCATTTTGTAGAGCTTTTCTATTCTTCATAGATATAATTCCAAGATCTCATCTCTACAATTAACATACCATTTAAGAAGATATTATTGTAATTGTAGAGACTACTTTGTTTTCTTCTTCTTTATTACTATACAATTCTTTGTTGAATTCTTCACCTTGTGACCATGTTTATCTAAAAGGGCATATTTTCTTCATAATGCTGAAACTAACTTTTCATCCAGAATCAAGATTTGTTTATACTTTTACTCTCTTCCACAACATTTTTATACTATTTCAGAATCACATTTCCTTATGAAATCTAATTTTTTTTCCTTAACATTTAACAGACATCCAGTTTTTCTAATTTCAATCATTTTTAATTATTCCCATTTTCTTCATTATATATTATCTTATTTAAATTGAAAATTTACTATACAAAACATTTTTTTTTCTTTTTTTGTATTGGTGATCTGTGTAGTTAGTTACAGTAATAATCATCTTTTTGGTGAACTTGTTTAAATCTGAGACATCATAAAAATATGTTAATATTTTAAAATGATCTGTAAGTTTTAAAATAAATTCACTCAAGTTTTTATGAAAATTAATGATATCAATAGTTAATACTAATACTATTTTTCCTAAAAGTTTTCGTTTCTCTGGTTTTGAAATAACATATATCTGGTATTGAACTTGCTAAGCACATTATCTTAAAACACATAATTTCTGGTTATTAAAAATATAATCCAACTCTGCTGTACTTCAACTGCAACACTTCTGTGTCTATTTCTCCTTGTGTTTTTCTCAGAATTTGTAGCATATGGGGGTGGGGTCTGCAAACTCTCCCAATCTGTGTTCTCTCTCACCTTCCATGTTGAAATACTAGGTCTTCTCTGGATAATGCAATGAACATGTTGACAAACCTTTTTAAATTTTCCTTTAAATCCCAAATTTCTTCCAGTCATGACTACCATCAGTGCAAATCCCAATGTGCTTTTGTCACTCATTTTCTATGAAAAAAAAAATTATTCAACTTTTCAAATATATCTCTACCTTTAGTTACCCCGGAAAAAATTTCTACAAAACAGCAAAACTTCATGAATTTGCAAATTATATAGGTATTTAACCAACACTATTAAATTAGCATCAGTTAACTCATCAAGATGAAAGGAAATATAATACTTTGCTTGATTTGTGATAATAACATAGACATGATATTGTTGGCAATGTTATCTATTTTTCTTTTATGTCATCATGTATAGGAATTTCTTTTAAAGGGTTGGATATCTTTTACCAATCGTAAAAGTTTTTTTAGTTTTAGCCTTTAATAAAGTAATTTCTACGGAAGTTTTTACTAATGTGTCACTTAATTTAGTATGCTATGAAAAAAAAATTAGTTTGCCACTTTAATTCTTCAGCCTTTCTTTCAAAAAAATCAATTATTTTACATTTAAATTTACTATGCACTGTATCTAAATGGTGACTAAGTTTTCCTGGTCTCATACAATTATTTGGCAATTGTTTCTCAAAGATTACACACCCAAGCTTATGTGTATCATGATATGAATGTACAAGTCCATATTTCAAATAAAAAGGATCATATTTAAGAATTTTTTTAGGGATCATTTTCTGGATCTTGCTACTTGGTATTGAAAACAATGTGGACAGTTCTGCAGGTTCTGATAAAATATGAGATCACTTGCAACTCAGATTCATTGATATTTTCATTGCCTTTGACTGACTCACTTCTACAAATACATTGTGTTTTTATTAGTCACTTATCCATCTTGAGATTAATTTTTTAATGAATTATCAAAGATACTAATACCAGTGGCACTCATTTCAAAATTGAAATTAGTAAATTTGCACAGTAAAGTTCTCCAGTGTTTATAATGTTGGCATATATGAACTGTTAAATAAAGTAATTATTAAGTTGCATTACATAATGTAATGTGTAAATGTTCACATCAAAAATTAAAAAATATATTTGCATATAAAAGTAAATCCAATTAACTATTTCTAATTTAAAAATTTGAAATTCAATTTTGTAGTTTCTCTTGACAAGATCAATGGCCCCCAGTTTGAAAAGCTCTGTTATTACATCATAAAATGACTGAATAGCTTATAAAGTCTCACAAATAATTTTTGCCACAAGATTATAAAATTGTTGTATGAGAGTGTCGTGTTTAAGCAGTTAAATCTATTGTACACACTAGCTTATCCCATCCTAGATATATATTTGAAATACTAGATGCACGACAAAATGTGATCAGTTTGGTATATAATGGGAAATGATCATATATTAGCATTCACCATGTGAAGAAAAAACTATACATATTAAAATAAATTAGAATGTGTGTTCAGAGGGTCATATTTTATAAGTAAATTTAACAATCAACTTGCAATTATCCACATTGCTTTGTAAATATTTACAGCTAAACAAATAAGGATGTTCATGCATTGTATAATCAACTTCTTTCAGTGACTATTTTATTAAGTTAATGTTACTACTTGTGCACTTATTCATCTTAACAAGTGTAAATCTATAAATCATACTAAATTTATACTCTAATGCCTGCTTCATATCATTAGTTTTGTTCAGCATAACATTAGATTGATATATATTAAGATATAAAAGTTAAATAACAATTAATATAATCAAAATCAATTGTTTTAATAGAAGAATAAGTATGAACAGAATGAAGTAATTTAAATTGAAGTTTTTTTAAATCTTATGGAACCAATGAAATATTATCTCCAATAACTATAACTATTCATATAGTTCTATTTGTGTTAACCAAAAAATGATTTTAGTTTAGAATCCATTTAGTCTTATAATGTCATCAATATTATTATTCTTAATTGTAATTGTATAATAAATATATTAATATTATTCTCAAAAATGCTTTTGAGTTTATATTAATAGTATAAAAGGTAAAAAGAAACTCTTGAGACACCTAGCCTAGCATAAGTAATTTAAAAACTTTAATTATATATTGGTTTGTGACATATAATATATATATAGTAGTGCAGATATAGAGCAGTAATGTGGAAACAGGGTTTATGATAATTCAAGTTAAATAGGGTCCTAAATCGTAGTTTAATTATACTCTTTCAATTATATGTGAAATATTATAATGATGAAAGTGAATCAAAGAAGGGGATTGATCCGTATTTCTTGAATTCCAGATTCTTCCTCAAACCTAGTGGTGGCAATGTAAATGCTGATAGTGGCATGGATTGAATGAATCAAAAGAAAGATCATTCAAACTCCTCTATGTCTCAAAAATCTTAATTTATATTAATTCGTAGTCATATGCTGTATCATATTCTAGATCCTCTTTCAGACTGAAGAGATGAAATAAAATGAATAGCTGACTGTTGCAATACCTTCGTAATTTGTTTTAGTCTTATTTATATGAAAGTGACAAACAAAATCCACAATCATTAATATATTGCTTTTATATAAAACATACAAAAATATTTTTTAGTCAAGAGCAATCTATCATTTTCAATTAAAGTAAGATTGTTTTGTGTATTACAGATTATAATTTATAAGATATAATATATACAAGATATTATTTATAAATGTAAGAGAAAATGTATAATTTATTAGTTTGTTTAAAATAAGCAAAGCCAAAAAGAATGGAAGATATTGAACTAATTGAATAAAATTTTATGTAAAACATTTTCTTTTTGCTTTATTTGAAGATATAGAAAGAATAGATATAGTTATTAAATACGTGGGTTTTTTTTATAATTAATAAGCATATATATAATTATATTCTAATTAAGTGAAAATTATATATCCTCTTATTTCACAATGAGTTGATGGCATCTTATTAGGCTGATTCATATAAGTTTAGGTTCATTAATTAATTACATGTACATAGTTGATTATGATATATATTACTCAAGAAATTCATTAATCCATAACCATAAGCCACATTTTTCTTTCAAAATTTAATATATTAATTCTAGTAAATATATAAAAAAACATCAAAACATTTGCTTTAAAAACTTGTTATTTAATAGGGATCCCTATTCAATGGATGTATATAAAATGACAAGTTTTTCTAAAAAAAAATTAGTTTTGATATTTTTAGATACTAATGTGATTATAATTGCATTTACAGTTTATTTGTAAATGTCATTTAACATTAATCTTTATTTCAAATCTTAAATGTAAACAAATATAAACAATAAATCTTTTTTTAAATAAATATTAAATAGCTTGATGTCAGGTTGTTTTCACTTCACAGTTGTGAAAATCTTTTAATGTAAATGACATAACATCATTAGATCAAAGAAAATTATATTTCAAAAATTAATTTAGAACAAAATTGATTTTTTCCAATTTATTTCCTGAAAAATGGAAAGTATGGTTTCTTTTAAAAAAAAAAAAACAATGATAGTTTCATGAAAAAAAAGACCAATGGAATCTAGGTGTAAATGATATTAACAAAATTGCAAAGACCATCAATGTACATCTTTAAAATCTTCACAAACAACAAAGTTCTTCTTGAGCAGATAATAAAGATGCGACTAAAACTAAATGAGAGAAAGATAATAGATTTAAGATAATTTCTGTTCTTAAAAACAATATTTAAAAAAACAGACTAAATGAGTTTCAAAAGCATATCAATTAAACAATCTTCTTCATTCAGGTTAAAGATTATGTCTAAAAAATCTATAAAATGCAACAAGAGGAATGATTTCCACACCATATTATATACAGATTAAATTATATTGGATTTGCATTAACTAAGACAGTATAGTTTGTGGGGTAAGGAAAAGAACATATGGGCTTGTTAATGTACACTAAACATCTAAATGCTTTGAAAAATTAAATCTAATCAAAATCATGAAATCTATTTTTCTATTACAATCAAGACTATTCCTATTGATATAACATAGAAATGTGTAATAAACCATTGATCATATAAAATGCACTATATAGATAGAAAACAATTGACAAAGAAATCCATCCTGTTATTGTAGATGTATGGAAGCGCTGACTAAATACAAAAGAATAAGCTGCCTATTTTTAATATTCTTTATGAATTTCTATTTAATATGTGGTAATTCAAGCTCCTGCTGAAAATGAAGATATTGTTTCAAATTTTACATTGAAGCACGAGTTATATATATATGCCTATGCCTTTTTTCAATGTGACTAAGTTAATAAAGAGAATATGTCTTAAAAATTCAGAGAAAAGATTGTGTTCTAGAAGAGTGCTTCCTTACAAGAAACGTTGGACGAAGTGAAAGAAGATGAATTTGAGTAATATAGATTATCGTAGAAAAAAACATATTTGCCAGTCTACTGATCAAATCTAAAAATAACGTAGAAGCAGAATTTGAATTTGAAAAACGGTAAGTTATGAATATAACGTTTCATTAGAAATTGTTGCATCGTTGTTCAATTCAAAATCGAATTCTGAGAAGATTCTGATCCTATAAGCTGGTCTCATTTCAAAGGTTATAAAATGATAATTAGAATTATCTCTAATGCTTAAGCAATTGCAATAAATGGAAGAATAAGATCAGAGTAAAATAATGCACTGGAATTAACATTTTTACTTTATTAAAAAATGAAGAATTAACATATCACTATATCTGCTGATAATTTGATTTTTGATTAATCAAATATTTAAAATGTTCAAAATCTGTAGAATGTTAAAATAAATACAATAATTATTACACATCATGGGATGACTTCATTATAATCAATACCTTGTGCATTCGAACTAAAAATAGCCATCAACCCAATTAATTGGTATTTCTGTGATAAGGGTAAATAAAAGTTAAACACCACAGAAGAGACTATGCAATGTCTACTGTAATTCTGTATTATCTGCAAATTTAAATTTTTTTCTCTGACAATGTGAGATGATTTTGTGAAATCACAAGGAATAACTTAACAGCTTATCACCCATAGTCATTATTTATTTAATAACAATAAAATCTATATTCATGACTCATATTCCATATATTCAAGTTATATAAGTTTTGACAGAGGCAAAACTCTCTATACACCTTACTGGTTTTATATGCATATACTAATTTACATTTCTTTATAGAACATGGAATTTGGCTTGCTTGAGCAGGATTCCTGGAAATGGCAAGTATCATTATTAGTTTACAATTAGAAGAAAAACTAACATATTGGGTTTTGAGGGGGAAGGGAAAATGCCTATGTCTCTTTTCCATTTAATAATTACAGATATAAAAAGCATGTATTTATTATAATATGTCCTGTTTTTATATTATCCTTTGATAATATAAGCAGCATTCTTCACAGGTATTCATGCAATGTATGATTAATCTTTAAGGACTAACCTCACATTTTTTAGGAGTAAGTCATTCATTCATAATAAATTCTTTATTTAAAAAAAGATTTTATTTCAAACAGTAAACAAAATGACTTTGTAGTTCAGTCAAAATTACTTGGCCATTATAGGAAACAAAATCAGATTGTTTTTTAATGATACAATGGTAGAGTAATACATCCACTATATTATCTCATTCACTATCAAAAAAAAAAAAAAACTAGTAATCAAAAATAATATAAAACAAAATTTTATTATTTTAGTTCACATTTAAACTGTTCAGCATTGCTTAATCATTTTGATTAAAAAAAATGTGGATGGCTTTATTGCTTGAGAGTTCATAAGAATCAATTCTGGATCATCCTGTTATTCATGTTCTACCAACTATACGACTATACCAAACCACATAGGGCATCATTTTGATAATACTTAGATATCCAATTTTTGCATTTCCTCATCAAAACTTTAAATTAAACATAGCTCAATGTATATGTAAACAAAGGAAGTAAATCATCCTCTCCAGCTATGTCTTAAAAGCACTCTAAACGTTGAACAAAGAATCAAGCATATAATGAATCCACCTATTCTTGGTAGCTCTGATGTTAAAAGCATACCTTGGTCAACATTATTGGTAATTCATCTGGTTCTCTGAATTACCAATAATGTAGATAAAGGTATGCTTATAAACATCAAAGCTACCAGGAATAAGTGGGTTCATTCTATTCTTTTTTTTTTTCCATATGTCATAGCATCGGCCGGGACGCAAACCCACACCCGTCTGCAACCAACTACTTGCTTGCAAGGCGGGTGCGATGACCTGTTCAACATTTAGAGTGCTTTTAAGTCATAGCCTGGGGGATGATGATTTACCCCCTTTGTTTCCTCATTATCAGTTTTTATCAACCTATTATTTGTAAAAGGAGTGCACATATATTTCATTTAAATATATATTTAACTGTAATTAAATTGCTTATGTGAAACTTATATTACTAAAAAATCTCACTGACATTTATTTTGATTAATGTCTATTCTTTAAATTTGCCATTGATAAAGGTGGGAAGGGAAAAGCCAAAAAAAATCGCTGCTAAATTGAGCTAATACAAAGAAACAAACAAAAAATTGCTTTCACCACTTTTTAATATTTTAAATAGTTAGTCAATGGTAATATAGTAAAAACTTCTGATAAATGAAAGCTAAATAAAGCATTAACAAAAACTTTCACTCACACAAAAAAGGAATGCTTCTAAAATTACTTTTGATGTGATTTAAATGCAATAAATCTCTATTTTGATTATTTATTAATAATGTGTAGAATATTATACTAATTCTTAAATTATAACATATAAATGTATGTAAAAAAAATTGCCCTTATCTGTATTAAATGTTTTTATTTAAGAAATTTATTTATAATCTTATATAGGATTAGAAATAAACAAAGCTGATATATTATCCACAGTCTACATATCTTCTAGAGCATCTTGGAATAAAATGTAGGGATGTGGATATTCCATTATATATGTTGTTTTGATCTGGGCCTATCTTAAAGTAAATAAGAAAGAGAAGGTATCATATTATAATATTTATATTTTTAATTATATAGTCAAAAGAATTTTTTTTATCACTTTTTGGTTCTGGTTAAATGTTGAAGTCAATGTTATTTAAGTAATAGTGTTTTCATTACTTAATAACTTTCATAAAAATAATTTCCTCTGGAAGCAAAAGATTGAAATGACTAAAATAGAATAAACAAAAAAACTTAATCTCAGTGACATGGATTTATTTAGATGAAATCTAGGTTTTTGCTTAGATCTAAATTTAAAGATTCAATGATGAGGGGGGAAAACTACAATTTTTAGATAATTTTAAATATGACTAATTCATTTCCTATTTTCAAGGTTGTATGTTTGTCTCGTTTTGTTTTATTCTAATTATTTTTGTCCGTTTTAGTATGTTATGTATTTTTTTTTTTGTAATATAAGTTAAAACAATAGCAACTTAAATAAAAATTAAAAAAACCTTTTAAATATATATATATATATCACTTTAAAGTTGGAGAATTATAAAATATTTCTCATGTTTTAAATTGATAATTTATTTTAATATATATCCTGAAAGATGCCATATTAATTTTTAATTTGCTAATCTATTTAGAGATGTTCATGAAATAGATGTTTTGAGTTGGTGGCTTAAATTCAAAACTGCAAATTGATAATTGTAACAATATCCATACCAATTCATTTTTTAAAAAGGTCATTTATTTAAAAAATAATGTAATTAATAAGTAATTGTTTTACACATCTATACTGATAGCAAAAGTACAGAAGTATTCACAGATGTAATACTTAAGAATTTTGCTTTTTATCTTCATTTGCTGAGATATTTACACTCTTCAGTAGATTGTACTTTGTTTCAAATAAGATTACACATTTAGGAAAGTTATTTCATTATAATTATAATCTACTATATTGAAATATTCATAATGCAAAGAGCATATACACAAATAAATCATTTTATATTCAAGTAAAATATTTAAAATAATAAAAATGCATAATTTTTAAAAGTCAAAAACCTGTATTCAGACAAAAAATTTAAATTGGAAAATATATATATAATATAACATCTGAAGACAATTATAAGTAATAATTTTTAAATTGTACACATTTTTAAAGTAATAAAACATTCTTTCTCAACTGCAAGAACCTCCAACTTCATGACCTGTTATTTAAATTCAGGCCAGATAAAAATTATTAGTTTTTTCCCCAGGTTCCAAGTAGGCATAAGATTTTTTTTTCTTTGTAAATAGAGTCAACCCTATATGCAATTTTTCTGAGCTAAAGGGTAAAAAAAACCAAACAAACAAAATCCCCATCAAACAGCAATTGGTTAGTCTGGATGAGCAATGTTTATCTTTAACTGTTCCTCTTGGAGAAGGGTTGTTATAGAAGCATTTGCCCTGAAATGGATTATTTAAAAAGGCTGTCTTATTTTATATAAGTGTAACCGCTAGTTGGCTACCATGTATAAATCACATCACCCAATCCTCATGCTTTAATAAACCAATCAAATATCATCAATTTGTTGTCAAGGTAACACTTCAAGGATTATAAATGGAAATCTTTTTATTGCCTATTGTAGTGTTGTGTTGACAACAGACTACTGATATCCTATTGGTTTAATTAAACACAGAGTTTGTGGTGATATGATTTATGCATATATAATGAATACTTTATATTCTTTGTGGAAGTTTCTCATTTTTTACAAAGTATCTTATTCAGTACATCTTCAATGTTGACTTCTATATTTTCTATAATAGAATTCCAGTTTTAAACCCTACAAACACATATACAGAAAAATATTAATATAGATTATAAAAAATAAATATTTACTCAGCAGTCATGACAAACTCCATCATATGGGCTGTTGCAGGAGCATCACCGACAGAGTGCTCACAATTAATCCCAAATTTCCCATTTGGAAAGAAGAACGCTGTAATACATTTGTCGAACCAAATACTTTTACCATCACCATGCAACTGCATTTTACCCTGTTCAGAAAAATCTTTGGGAGATTTTGTTAATAATACAACCTGAAATGTAAAACACCACATGTTTACTACTAACTTTGTACAAATAGGTAACAATCAAAAAGAAAACAAATTATGTCAGAAAAACTAATTTTTTGCAAGCTAAAATATAACAAGAATTTAAATGGATCCAATTGTATGTGTAAAAAATAATAATAATAATATTACATTTTTATAACGTAAAGCAAAAAAAATTAAATCAGATTATAATTTGATTACAACTGCACAATTACAGAAGTTTTAATAATCAATTATTTACTTATAATTTACCAATAATTATACTAATTACATATGTAATTTAAATGGAAGCAAACTAGCTTTCACACATGCACTATGAATTATGAGCATTCCCCATCAACAGATATTTTAAAAACATGAATGGTCATTAGTATTTAGAGCTTACTTTTAAATAAACCAATAGGCAATGCCAGAGCTGTCAACAGAATGTGATTTTAAATAGTAAACATTCAAATAATCAATCTCAGAAAAAGAAAATATCTCATTTTTAATCACCTATGATAATAAAACACATTAGCTTAAATAGATGTAAATATTAGATAACATGTGTTTATATATATATATATATGTGTGTGTGTGTGTAATTTAGATGTAAGCAAACAGCTTTTCACATATACGCTATAATTGGAGCATTTCCCATCAATAAATATTTTAAAAACATGGACAACCACCCCATATTTAGAGTTTACATTTAATTAAATCAACATTTATAAATGCTCATTTATTAACACTCACATAAATCTCTTAAATGAAAATGGAAGATACATCTTAGCAGTTATTTATACATTGTAATAACATTTCATGTGAGACTGACCATGTCACTGTTACCAAAAGACCCTTGAAGAAATTTAATTATAATAATAGAAACAGATAAACTGTTGAATTAATTTTTGATATTATTTACTTATGTTATTCTTTAAACATTACCATGGAAATTCATGTTATGTTTTCCACACACAATTTCTTGTTATCAAAAAAGCTGTAACATTATTATATATGACTTAAAAAAATATATTATATTTTTATATTGGAAAAAAACACTTCTACAATCAAAATTAAAAATTAAATATATACAGAATGAAAATAATATAAAAACAATCCCAATGCAAAAGTAAATAACTGTCTAAGACAGTGTTTACTAAAATAAAATAACACGATTGCTCTGGTTTACATTTGATCTGCATTTGGCAGTAGTAGTAATTCAAATTAATCACTCCCCTGAAACACTTATGTAGGCATGAATAATCATTGACACCATCATCTTGGGACATTTAATTATTTGTGTATACACTGACAGCCAGAAGAAGAGAAACTTAGGGTATATTAGTACTGCTGTCAGATAAAACAATAAATATTTATCTCATTACACTAATTTTGTAATAACTATTTTATTTCACATTTATTTTGTAATTAATAACACGCTGATGCATTGCGGTAAAACTTTTTTACATAATAATTTATGTAGGTTTTCAATATCATAATTTCTGCAAACTAAGCGCTTTCAGAGTTTTGTTACTCCATAATCATAGTCTCTTAGATTATTAACATCATTATATGCAAATGTTTTGCCATTTCCAGAAAATGGATAATATAGGAGATAGTTTTGCATACATTTGCATATAATGATATTAATAATCTAAGATACTATGATTATGGAGTAACAAAACTCTGAAAACACTTAGTCTGCAGAAACTATGATATTGAAAGCCTACAGAAATTATTATATAAAAAAGTTTCACCGCAACGCATCAGCGTGTTATTAATTATACTAATTTTGATTATGACATTCCTGAAAGCTCTAGAATATTTAAATAAAAAGAGCTATTAAAATTCAGATACAGCTTAAAAGTAACAATTTCAAAAATAGCCTAAATCAATATTCAAAATTTCCAACAACATTACAATGATCACAGTTCTAAGATCAGATTATGTAAGTCACGAACTTAAATGTGAAATTATAATGATGCTTAATTATTAATTATGATTGACTGATGAGACTTTTAAAAACATTGTTAAATATATCATCTTTATCACATATAAAAAAAATTACCATTCATACTCTCTATAAAAAATGTTGCATCAATAAGGTTCTACAAAGTTAAGAGATATCACAAAATATATAGTTGTTTTTTTAAACATTACTTTAAGATGTTCTATTAAACGTTCATTCTTTTTACATTACTTTTATGTCTAATAAACTTTCTTACATTTAAACAATACATTTTATTGTTTCTATTTCCTTTTACGGTTTTGGATTATCTAGTAGTTGTCTTCAGAATTTTATGTGATTTTTTAGAGTTAAATACTAGTAGTCTTCTGAAAAACTGTAAGAAGAAGAATAAAATATATTGTTAATTTAAAAATGCTAAAAAGATTACATTGTTGTAGTAAATGTTATTTTCAAATTATGTTATTGAAGATTGTGTAGCAAATTCAGAAATGTTGCCAAGCAGAAAAAAATGTGGTACCAGAATGAAATCTGGTTTCAAATTTAAAAATGGAAAAAAAGTTTTACTCAGTGACTCATTACAAAAATTTAATGAGAATATTCATTACTTGATTGCCCATTTTGTGATACTTATTTTCCAGACTATTCTGATTCAAATTCCAACTATGTTAAATTCTGCCATTATTAATCCAGATAAATTTTGTCAAGTGACAGAATCTCTTATGGTTACATAAACTAATGCTCAATTATTAATTGATATTCACATTTCTTAATAGAATGATTGCTAATTTTATTTTAAAATGGAGTAAAATTTTAACAATTGTTTGTATAAATATATAAGCATGGTTATATTAAATTATATATACATATGCATCCGTTCACAAAAATCCAAAAACATCACTTGATCTCAGGTTATACATTATTTTTACTTAGGGAATTTATTTCTTCTGCTCAAGTTCTGCCATCAAATCTTGAATAATCAATAAATGTCAGATAGTAATCTCATCCAGAGTTGACTTGTATATATCTCCAAATTAGTTTCTAGCTTATGGTTTTCATCAGTGAAAAAATTTGGATATGGATCTCATTTACCTCGATTTGTTTC
Source organism: Epiperipatus broadwayi (assembly GCA_028023455.1). Taxonomy (NCBI): domain Eukaryota; kingdom Metazoa; phylum Onychophora; class Udeonychophora; order Euonychophora; family Peripatidae; genus Epiperipatus; species Epiperipatus broadwayi. The sequence continues at coordinate 2,839,136 of JAQFVV010012446.1, forward strand.
CATCTAATGTATCTTAGCTCCAGAAGACATCTTTTACTTCTTTAAAAATCATCTTAAAGACTTGAATCTAGGCCAGATCCAGCAGACATCTTTTACTTCTTTAAAAAACATCTTAAAGACTTGAATCTAAGCCAACTTGCTTGCATAATTATATAGATCTGCATAATTATATAGATCTGATACTTCTAGTATATTATTTATATATTTTGGTGATCTCAGCACTTTACATGACTCCAGCATATTTTTATATTGCAAATCTATATACACCTGGGTCTCGTTTTACGCGATAGATAGGTTCCTCAGAAAACACGCGCAAACGAAATCGCACAAAAATATATGTAACTTACATTGAAAAAGGGAGGATGCGGTCTGTGATTTTTCAAAATTCGCGTAAAAGCAAAGCACCAACGTAAAATTACTTTAAAATTCGCGCAAAAAAAAAAAAAAGGAAATAAAATATGACTAATAAAAAATTTCAAATTTGAAAAAAATTGATACAAGACAAACTGTAATATTTAATTTTATTCAAAATAACACGTTCGTTTGCAAACAACTAGCGCCAACTTCACACTCATGTTGTAACAGTGGTTTTCTGGTGACAAGACGATGATTTTATTAATTGTTTATGAAACTAACAACTAAAAATTAAATTCTTATTTTTGTCTTTAATTTTCAATTCCGTTTAAAAATCAAATTTCACATTAATTTCAAGTTGCAGTAAGTAATTTTTAAATTGTTAATTACAATTAAAAATGAGATTTTAATTGTCAAATTTAATTGTGCCCACTGCTATTACTGACCTTTTAAAAATAAACTTGTGGACACTAAATGATTAATAATTGATTACGTTTTTTTTAAAAAAGCAAAAACAGAATGTGATTTAAAATGCAAAATTAACATGCACAATGTTTGAACAAATTTACATTATAATCTGGTAAAATTTAATGTGTGTATATATAAAATGTGGAAATTATGATTTTAATTTCATTATTGCATAAAATCTTACTATTATAAAGCACTGAAAATATTGAAATTACTAAGATGAAAGTCGAATTCCAATAATGTGCTATTACTTTCAATATAACGTAAGTGCGCGAAATTTATTATTTAAAGTAACAGTGCATTATCAGAGTTCATACACGTGGGTCTCTTTTTACGCGGACTTATTTAACACACTTCCAGTGAAACACGAATCGCATAACTTCAAAATTGTGTTAAATAAGTCCGCGTAAAAAGAGACCCAGGTGTATTCTATTTCAGTTCTGCCATCTAGTGTAAGCTTGAGTAATCAATAAATGCCAGATGGTAATGCTTAATCTAATCTATTGATTTTTCAAGCTTTCATTAGATGATAGAACTTAAATAGAAGAGACATTTGCTATGTAAAAGTTACTATAAGTATCATATGATGTTTGTTGATTTTATGACAATCCTAGTCATACTTACACGAAACCAAAATATACAAATGTTGAATTGGTGATGTATATCTTTATAACTATGAAAGCAAATTAACTTAGATTCAGAACATTAAGGTAGCTTGATAATAAAAGGGGGGGGGGGTGTAGTGAACAAGAATACTTCCTATACAAAAAAGGAATGTTTTTAAAAAAGAATGTATGTCCCTACTTTCTAATAATAAATAATGAAGCTAAAATTAAAAATTACAAGAATATAAAATCTACTGAAAAGTTTTTATTTTTGTAACGAAAACTTAAATTTGAAAATTTGGTGTTTGTCTTCAAAAAATAGATTAATTGAATGTTCATATTAAGATTGTTTATCCGATTAAGTATATATCATTCAAAATTTGATAACTATAACATTACGATCAAACAGATTTATTAATTAGCAGCTAACCTTAACAAGTATTATCATCCTAACTTTTTATGATGACTATTCAAAACTAATCAGTAATTCACAAATACGTCCTCATGTATTACAAACTGATCATTTAGTGTATTTAATTTCAAAAAAGTAAAGTACGAAAAATGTTAAAAGACAGCATAGCAAGATGACAAGCAAACAGATTAAAGAACCAGCATGTTGTGTATATAGGAGTATTTTTGTTTCATGGATTAGTTTGTAAAATCAATGTAAAACTTATTTTAAATAATTTTTTTTTTCTCATTCCAGTTTACGTTCTGGAATAAGAATAGCTATATTTATTTTGAACGTTTGTTAATGATGATGTTGATATCCCTATTAAGTTGAATACTACTTTTGCGTACAAAGAGCGCCATTTTATTTATGCTTCAATATTTGTGCATGCATAAATAAAGTACATGTTCACTTGTCTCTTGTTCTAATTCCACAAAGTCCAACAGCATCCCATTTACTATTAAAAAGTTTTTCTACTTCAAGCAGTTTTCCTTCACTTGAAAAGTAATCTACAATTTTAGAGAGCTAAATAAAAGATCATCATTAAATGCCAATCTAATCTGTATCCTTCTGTTTTTTGGTCACCAGCTGATGTTTTGGCTGGCAACATTACAGACTATGGAAAATAAAAGCTATAATTTGCATTGTATGATATGATGATAAATTTTAAAAAATCAGTATTTGCACATACATCATTCATACTAATTTTCAAAAACATCTGTTGTCAATTAATAACAAGCAATCATCTGAGAAGTTAAGATTATAGAGTTTTCTTTTGTCTTAAACTCAGAAGTAGAAAAAACATATTGGTGAGAAATTCATCCCTATTCATGTAATCATATGAATAATCACATAGTAACAACAGCTGCAACAGCAAGAATGAATATAGTAAATATTACAATTTACTCTGTTGGGTAAGAATCAAAAGATTTTTATTAATAGCAGTCTCCTTTTTAGCTTATAATAATCAACCCTTAAGCAATCAATAATCTCAATCTATAGTCAAGGCAACCTCCTTTATCTATGATCTAAATTTAAAAACATATTTAAGACAAGAGTAATTGGCTTTATTGTCTTAGATATTAGTTATTGTTTGATTATTTTGTCTTCTATACCTTTTATAGCAGATAAATTTCACTTGTCCAGATTTTTCCAAACATTTTAAAAAGGCTATCAGAATGTAAGTTTGCGGAAAAAAATTAAAAATATCCCTGTAAAGTGATTAGTTGGATTAAATTTCACATTTCTTCAAATGATATAATGATATGTAAATCTGGAAACAGACTTTTAAATCTCAATTTAGAATTTAATAATTTTTACCTCTCAAAATCCAGATGCTATTATAATTCATGATCCAATAATATAAGTTAGTTAATTTTTATATAAGCAGCATATTCCTTTTTGGATATTTACAATCTATTTCTTACCAAAATCTCTTTTATTCTTGCAATCTTTGAATTCAATTTTCTAAATGCCATAACTTTGTCTAAAAAAGACTTTAGCAATTTTTAATAGCTCAGCTAAATTTCTCAGCAGTTTCAAATTATCTCAAATATCAAAGTAATAACCTAATTTAAATTAAAGTTTTTCTTTTTTCCTTTAAATATAATATTACATCTCTATTTAATTCATTCAATTGCTATCAGTTTTATTTTTGTTAACTATAGCATTCTTATTTGCATATTATATTCAAGAGGGTAATGAGTAACATATATTTATCACAATTCTTAAAAGAAAAAAAAATATCAAAAAACAAAACTGTATTTCAATGATATATTATTTAGTTCTTTTTCTTAACTTACAATTATGACTGCTTTATCAATAATTTCAATAGATTCTTTATTAATCCCCGAAGAAAAATATTGTGACCGTACTTTTGCCCATTCTGAACGTTCAAGACCTGTAAGAGCAGCTAATGCCTTTTCTTCTTGCAAAATACTATCTAGCAATTAAACAGAATAGAACCATTAATTTTAAACAGGAAACAAGTAAAATTCTAAAGAATATACTTATATGCTATATTATGTCTGCATGCAAATTTAAGTTTGTTTTTTTTTAAAAAAAAAAACTATTGATTACTATACTTGATCTACAAGTATTACACTTTCTGAAATCACAACCTAACACCAACCACTTCATAACAATAATCATTAATGAGATATTATTTTATATAACGCTATGTTTTTATACTGTAATAGTCATATTAGCGATTAAGGCAATGCATATGTGCTTTAAAGATAAATTATAAATGAATACTCTCACTTTTCCAGACACAAGATATAGTTTTTTTTAGAAAAGATGGAATAAATCCACCCATCCTTTCGACCCAAACATTTATGTATGGGCAAATCTTAAGCGTATGGAAATAAGAGCATGAAGATGTTAAGCAATCACTTTAAATTATATTTATTATGCTTGAATGAATGACACTTGCGAAATCTTTACAATTTATGATACGTCATTCTTTAGTTGAAATTAAACATATATAATGAGATATTATTTTATATAGCGCTATGTTTTTATACTGTAATAGTGATATTAGTGATTAAGCCAATGCACATGCGCTTTAAAGATAAATTATAAATGATTGCTTAACATCTTCACGCTCTCATTTCCATACGCTTAAGATTTGCCCATACATAAATGTTTGGGTCGAAAGAATGGGTGGATTAATTCCATCTTTTCTAAAAAACTATAACTTGTGTCTGGAAAAGTCATAGTAATATAATTTATCTTTAAAGCACATGTACATTGGCTTAATTGCTAATATCACTATTACAATAATCATTAATAATATTTACTGAGGCTATAACCTTGATAATATGCGTATAAAATGTGATAGTAGGGACCTCTACAGGTGTTTTAACCACAAGCTTACGCTATGGAAGAAAAGCTTGTGGTTAAAACACTTGTAGAGGTCCCTACTATCGCATTTTATACGCATATTATCGAGGTTATAGCCTCAGTAAATATTACTTATGTAATCAGTGTGCGTTTAATAAATTTATAATTACAACTTTAAATAATCATTAATGTATTTATGTGAAGTGATTTATGATAAAGTTGTGAGTACAAAAAGGTACAAAAAGTTTATACTTATAAATCAAAGTATATGATAATTGATAATATATTAGTGATTTATATACTTATGAAAGATTGTGGAAGTCAACTATTCTTCACATGTGCTATAAAAATAGATATGCATTTTCCTGTCGATATATATTTTAAAAGAAAGTAAAATATTTATTGATGGGAGAGTGTATATCTATTTTTATAGTGCATGTTTGAAGAGTAGTTGAATTTCACAATATTTCATAAATATAATAGTTTGATACTGATACTGAACAAATGATAAAGATATATAAAAGATTGAAATTCTGGGCCTACTGATGAATGCCACTATGAAATGCACATCTTGGAGATCATTTATCTTTTTCAGATTTATGTTTCGAGAAAGTTTAAAGGAGTGGAAGTTTTAAGTATACTCTTATATATATATAATTATATATTTATCACAAATATGCTTTATAATGTGCAGAATTATTTTTTTTATTAAAAAAAAACAATAATTAATTTTAAGAGGATAATCATAGGATAAATATGGCATGAGCTTTTTTTCCTTGAAAAATATGATTCTGTTATTCTATTCTTTCATAAATTAAAAAAATATATTAATTATTGGTTTGATTTAAAAAAATGGATTCTTATTTACAATTTGAAAAAAAAAAAACATAAAACAACAACAAAAAAAAGATAATGTAATTATTCAATTGCAATTATGCAATCTTCTAAATAAATAGAATAGCAGTTTTTAAAAGAAATAGAATAACCCTACAAATAAATTTACAATTATTAATTAATTACATTTAAATATCAGCCTTTCAAGCTAATTGTGCCTGTACATCTTATTATTTATTCTTATAAGATATTTCTTACTTCCTGTTTCTGACTTGAAGAATGGCAATTTCCATCGCCTTCTGTCTTCTCTCCTACTCCTTCTTTTAAACTTTGATCTCTCCCTACTTATCTTGCTATCCTTTCCTACATTTTTCCTTCCTTCTCCTATTAATTTGAAAACTGGCAGTTTCCATCTCCCTCTGTCTTCTTTCCTGCCTCTTCTTTTACTATTTGACCTCTCCCTCTTTAACTTGCTATTCATTCTTATATATTTCCTTCTTCCTTCTAAATGTACTGGTGTAGCCCTAACACGTACGCCCAGTAAGGAAATACAGCAACAAGTGAGTTACGCCGTAGCATTTCAAAAGGACACATATGCACCGCTGACAAAATAATCATATATTAAAAATTAAGATGCTAATGCTATTTTCCTTCATGAAACTACTCAGTATCAGATCATATAGTAGTATTTTTAATCATACTATTAAAGACAATTTATGAATCCAGTTTTAAGGCTATCTATATAGGTTTTTATTGATTCAAGGAGGATTACAGCATAATAAAAGGGAAATTACGACATAAAATAACAGATTTGGCATATGTACCTTTTTCAAAGATGGCTGCTACCTATTATATACCAGCGCACCCCCTTTCTCCTTCGTTATATATCTGTTTTCTAAGTTCACTGCCTCTTCTTTTAATATTTGACCTGTCCCTCTTTAACTTGCTTCTAATTCAAAAACTGGTGGTTTCCATCACTCTTTGTCTTCTTTCTTGCTCCTCTGGCTTAGCTTTCTCCGCTTAGCTTTCCGTTTTCCTTTCAATTCTAGTGCGATGCGTTTAACCTTCCAGTCTACATTTCTTCGTTTACTTCGGGTAAAAATATATTTCTGTTAGCGAAATATCCTGCTCTATCCTTCATTAAATTTAATACACTCCCCATGAACCCCATCTACTTTATGTTCCTGCTTTAATGAAACCACACAACTTTTTACTACTAAATATACTACATCCTACCAATTCTACTAAACTAATTATATACATTCTCAAATACTTATCAATGTTTCAGATCCCTAAGTAGGGTCTGCAGTCCTAATTACTAGTGTCTTACACGACCTTAAACTCGTTTTCTTTGCAAGATATGGATTGCTCTCCCTTCTCCTCATCCTATCCTTGTTACTTATACGTTTTCTTCTTTTAAATTTTGATCTTTCCTTACTCAACATCCTATCCATCCTTATATATTTCTTTCTTCTATTGATTCGAAGAATAAATTATGGAACTATTAGATTAAATTTTCCAAAATTATATAAGGGTTCGAACTCAGACTTTCACACGACCCACCACTCTCAGTGCTATCTCATATTGCTGACCCACCTGATCACACACATGTTGAAAAGATAAATAATCACAAATATAAGTATTTCATGCGAAACCAGCAATCATAAGTTGGTCTAGATTACTATCCTCACACATATATATAATCAGTATTCAGCTTTATATTAAGATAGCCAATCTTTTTTTTTTTATCTTTATACTTTAATGGACAGGCTTCAAACTATTCCAACTCACAACTCTTTAGCCTTCCATTTTCATTGAAAATCTGATGATGGAATGTTCAAAGCCCTTGTTAGTGCCAAGGTTGTCATCCTACCCATGTTGACATATTAGTCATTCTGATCCCTCATGTACAGGAGAATAATCCATTTATACATACATATGCGAGGGATGGGCAGACCTTTTACACACTATTTATATAAGTTAATATATTGTACAGGCTTAAACCTGCATTTATATATGTAATATATGAGGGTTCGAACCCAGACTTTCACCCGACTGAGGGGTGGGTTATGTGAAAGTCTGAGTTCGAACCCCGCATATATTACAAATATAAATGCAGGTTTAAGCCTGTACAATGTATTAACTTATATAAATAGTGTGTAAAAGGTCTGCCCATCCCTCGCATATGTATGTATAAATGGATTATTCTCCTGTACATGAGGGGTCAGAATGACTAATATGTCAACATGGGTAGGATGACAACCTTGGCACTAACAAGGGCTTTGAACGTCCCATCATCAGATTTTCAATGAAATGGAAGGCTAAAGAGTTGTGAGTTGGAATAGTTTGAAGCCTGTCCATTAAAGTATAAAGATTGGCTACCTTAATATAAAGCTGAATACTGATTATATATATGTGTGAGGATAGTAATCTAGACCAACTGACGATTGCTGGTTTAGCATGAAATACGTATATTGGTGACTATTTATCTTTTCAACATGTGTGATCAGGTGGGTCAGCAATATGAAATGGCACTGAGAGTGGTGGGTCGTGTGAAAGTCTGAGTTTGAACCCGCATATATTACATATATAAATGCAAGTTTAAGCCTGTACAATGTATTAACTTATATAAATAGTGTGTAAAAGGTCTGCCCATCTCTCGCATATGTATGTATAAATGAATTATTCTCCAGTACATGAGGGGTCAGAATGACTAATATGTCAACATGGGTAGGATGACAACCTTGGCACTAACAAGGGCTTTGAACGTTCCATCAGATTTTCAATGAAACGGAAGGCTAAAGAGTTGTGAGTTGGAATAGTTTGAAGCCTGTCCATTGGCTATCTTAATATAAAACTGAATACTGATTATATATAGTGTGTGAGGATAATAATCTAGACCAACTGATGATTGCTGGTTTAGCATGAAATACTTATATTGGCGATTATTTATCTTTTCAACATGTGTGTGATAAGGTGGGTCAGCAATATGAGATGGCACTGAGAGTGGTGGGTCGTGTGAAAGTCTTGAGTTCGAACCCCGCATATATTACATATATAAATGCAGGTTTAAGCCTGTATAATGTATTAACAAAATTATATAAGTAACTTTTAAATACTGCATTTGACTAAGTGCAAGATCTAAATCATATTATCGTGTCTAGGAGTAGGTAGTTATCAGTTGAACTTTCAAACCATGAAGAATTAAACTTAGTTAGCGGTTTACCTGCTAAACCAGCATCAAAAAGTAATCAAAAACTTTGCTTGACAAATTGATAAACAGTTAATATATCTTGATTTATTATATAAATTATACACAGAACAGATATCAGATAGGTAGTAAATTGAATGGCATGAACAATCTTTTATACATAAATCAACTCTGTGTGCATGCTAGTAATTAATTCTATACATATACTATTGAACAAATTCTATATATAAATATCTCCTAAGGGATACAGAAAACATAGAAGGTTTGAGACCTAAAAACTAAATCTTTCTGGGATTAAAGCTTCAGCCTATTGTAGCTTCAGTGAACCTACATGAATTCCCTGATGTGTCTTATCCACTAGGCCTTTTATAATCTTAAAGTGACATTCTCTAAAATTTATGTAAACTCAGTGAAATTAATTAATTTTCTATCTGGTTATCAATATTATCATCAACATTTGTACTACAACATTTATTTGCAATTATTTTTTAATCATAACTATTAATCTCTTTTGACTAGAAGTATTTTTAATTATGATCATTAGTCACTTTTAATCACAGGAATTTTTAAATCAACAAATACTTCTCTCAAGGTATTATTTTATACAATAAATATAAATTCTGATATATTTATACATATATTTCAAACACACATAACACTTTCTCAGTAGCCAGATATAACACATATAACATAATAACAGGGTCAATTTAACTATTGTCTTTAAAGGGTTAAATATGTTTATTTTCTTGTATTACAGCAGCTACCCTAAAGAGGTTTAAATTGTCTTTTAACAACTCATTATTAAACTTCTCAGCAGTTAAAATAATGCTCCTCCCATCCCCTCCAAATAGCAGATTTCATTGCAAGCTGTTACTAAATAAAAGTGTTTGTTAACAGAAACAATTTCACAAAGTTCATTTGATTCTCCTTCACAAAGTCTGAAAGATAGAGTAAAATCTATAGAAATCAATTATTTTGTTTGGACATTGCCACAAGTTTGTATACTACTATTTTAATCATTTTTTAATTTGATTTATTTACCATGAATAACAGTTGGCAGCAATCAAGCGTTGAATTTAGGGTGAAAGAAATGAAGCACTTGTCTTGAGAGCATAAAAGAGTGCAAAAATAGTTTTTTTTTTTTTTAATTCTGTAAAAACAATAATGTTACATGCAATAATATTAAAATAACCACTGTAAACCAATATCGTCTTTTTACCCCTCCCCACACAAAAGAAAGACAAAAGAGAAGAGAGAAAAAAATACTACTCTAGAAATGAGTTTTGCCAAAACTATACAAACCAATCAGAGAAACACAAATATATTAACCTATAGAACATGCTAGTCCATTTATCAATTTATTTGATATTTTACAATGCAATCTTTTAATTTTTTCAACAGAACTTTACAGTCTGAAATAATTCAACACCATGAATAATTGTAACTCTCCAATGTATTCTATGCTCTGCCATATCTTTCCAGTGAAAACAGTTGCCATTGCATTTCTTTGGAATGACTTTGAGATAATGCTTATAATGTAAACAGGGTCTAGGACTCCCATGAAAACCATGATTAAATTCACCATAAAATATTCTTTTAGAAAGTATTGCATTGTTCATTCATTTTACAAGTCCAATCCAATGAAGGTGTGATTTTACAATTGTGGACTCTATAGTATATCATCAAGTAGAAAAATCTGTTGAATAATTTTATGATCTTGCCATTGGATTTTTAAAATTTTATAGAGCATTCTTGAAAACTTTCTAATGGCTTTATATTGTGTTGAGAGAGTATTCAAGTATCACTTCATACAATAAATTAGGTAAATAGCAACTTTAAATATAGCTAACACATGTATGCACTGATTATAAAAATACATTGGCCCAACATACTTCTTTATCTTTTAAGTATAAGCTATATATTCATATAAGTACAATTAAATGCTTTCTTCACGTATATACAATATATTTACAAATATACACAATATTATTTGCTATACTGTATTGTATGTCTTATACGTTAGCTAGTTATATCTTTTGATTGGCATGCAACTACTAATATAAGGGACTTTAGATGCCCTCCTAGATTTATCTAATACTTCCAGTTGTAGTGTGACAGCTTTCCTCATGTGTAGGTATGGTGACATTTCCAACTGTTCTGCGGTGGTTTATCTCAAGTTTGATTTATGATACAACAGCTTCCAGTTCTAGTGTGAACTTGCCTTACTGCTTTTGCCACATAATGGACAACATGCATAATGCTGCTTAACACTAACAATAATATGTTGCAATCTCACTTTACCATCAAAGGACCTATTTATAGCTAGGTTCCCTTCAGTAATGAAAGTATTTGGATTTATTTAGCATCATCACCTATTGGCATGTTTCCGCTACTGAATATATTTTATCTATTCATATATTCATTTGCCTGTAGTGATGAGTAGTCAATCTGATCAAGAATAGATGGAATCTGGCTAGTTGAAGGTAAATTGAGATATAACCTTCCTCCCTCTGGCTAAAATTTGCTCTGGAGAATGTAATCATTGAGATGCTTTGATGGATTTCCTGGCTTCATTAGATTCATCAACAGGTATGATGATTTCATTTTGTAGATCTGGCGTCTTCATTTGTAGATCTAGTGACTTTGAAATATGAAGACTTTTCACTGCTGGCTGGCGATTCTTTACTGTTGTTTAATGACATATACTTCAACCTTAGCCAGTTTCTGGGCCTGTGATGCTTCTGTCAATCTGCTGTTTGAACAACCAAGTTTGCAATCCTTCTAACATGATCACAACCACTGGAACTGATATGGTGATACTACAATATATGCGACATAAAACTTGGGTGCCTATACTTAATTATTATTGTTTTCATAGCCATGTTGATTAGGCTTGTAGACTAACATTTGTTCTAGGATTCAAACCAATTTTTTAACAACCACATCTGGATGGACCCTTTTATATGCGACATAAAACTTGGGTGCCTATACTTAATTATTATTGTTTTCATAGCCATGTTGATTAGGCTTGTAGACTAACATTTGTTCTAGGATTCAAACCAATTTTTTAACAACCACATCTGGATGGACCCTTTTGGGGTTTTTTTGTCACAGCCTAATAAATTGATATGCTTAGCAGCAGGTAACAAGAGGCAAATGAATTGTTTTATTAAACACAATAACTTTTAACTCCTGTTTAACTCATGAATGATATTTGACAGTTAACAATCATTCTCCTGCTAGGCTGCAGAGGATGATTATTTTTTTTACTAATGATAGCCCATATGTCTTCTGATACAAGGTATACTGCAGACATAGTATCCAGTTTCCTTGTTATTGGCATATCATTAAAATAAGTCTGCTTTTGAAGGCAGGATCTCTACTGCTCACATAATTTATACAGTCATTGATTGTATTTGACTTTACATTGCCAAACCAGCTCCTTGGAATGGACTCTTCCATTCTTTTCTGAATGACTCTTCTTTTTAAAACAAGCAGCTTCTATGTGATCAACACAAAATCTACATGCTGTATACTGATGTGGACATTTCATATCTGCATGTTTTACTTTATCATATCTATAACAAACTCCAACAATATTATTATCAATATATCCGATAGCTCATTCTGATTAGGAAAATCTTTAAACGATCTGACTTTGGGACTCCTTCTATTTAATGGAGTGACCTGAATCACTGTAACAGCTGAATCAAACATAATATGAGAGTCCATCAAGAGCTTAACCCTAAGGTTGAGATCTTTCATTCCACAAATAAAATCTCTTAGAGCTTCATTTAATAAGTCTTTAAAGTTGCAGTTAAATACAAACTACCTAGCTTAGCAAAAAATCTCTTCTTTTTCTCCTTCCCTTTGGGTATAGAGAATAAAGTGATGTTTCTGTATTATCATTAGGGGATTAGGGCAAAAAAATGCTGCTCAGGCAGAAGCATGGAAGTTGCTTGTGCACAGAAGATCACATAATGTTCGAGAACCGCAGACTGACACAAATGGTAATTTTAACTCAGTTTTCTATTTGATTAGCTTGCGTATAAACAAACTTGGTCCATGTAGGTCAGTCAATTTTTAGGATAAGCTAGACTGAACTCATCTAATGAGCCAATTTTAGCCATTTTGATTTTTTTTCTGCCTTGGTAAAAACAAAATTGGATTTTTAAATCTTTTATTGATGCACTATTAATGTTAGCTGTCAATTTTTTGTTTCAACTAATGACAAAAGACCTCAGGGAGTAAGATCATGTCATGACTGCACTAAATGTGTCATGTTTATTACAATTAAATAAACACAACAGCAATATAAGCAATGCAGCATCTATTATCTATGAAAACATTTAGATATTAAATCATTTTCCATTCTTATGAAGTGCATGCGTAATGATGGAAGGTGATTTGACTTTCTGTGCTAGTGGATGTTTGTGATATTCTAGAGTTGAGATGAAGGATGCATTGATAATCTTTAAATAAAGTATATTGTTTTGGTTACACTTGATTTACATACGTTACTCTACTACAACTTTGGCCATTTATTTTAGATAAATACATTAATGAATATTACTAATCATTTATTATTCTAGAGATTATCCCTAACTCAGATATAAATTTTAACTTTGGATAAGCCAAAAACAATGTGAGCTGCATTTCATGCAAAAATAAACAACATGACGGGAACTGAAAAATGTTAGTTAGTATTCAATAAATACTAAAACATGAGCAGGATACTAACATACTGGGATTTTTTTAATATAAAGATTAAATTATATAGTATTTTTTATGTTAAAGCATATTCAAATACTTCTATTTTTTATTCAATAAAAACTTTGTTGTAATATTTTGAAATTTTTAGTAAAAAATAGAAACTAATTTTTTTTTTTGCCCATGCATCAAAATTTCTGAATATGATTGGCATATATGCAATGCTAGCATTTAATCAACAACAAATTTTAACCATATATTAATGACTATGTCCTTCATTATGACAAAAAAATAATTATTTCAAGCCATATTTTCTTTGTGTGAAGTTTATATCATATTTTTAGATCTGTCTGTGAGAGATATGGGATACATATTTTGAAATTTTTAGGAAAAATAGGGGTATACTTTTTTTTTTCCTATACATTCAAAACTGCTAAATATGATCCTGTATATATGCAATACTAACAACTTATCAATACAATAAAAGATTGTGTGCTTGCTTATTTTTGTATATGTGTTTGAGGAAAAGAGTGGGGCTGCAATTATGATGATTATACTAAAAACATTGTTTAGTATGATATATAGTTATAATATTTTTTAATACTGCATCTAGATTCTTCATAGTGACTTTTAATATGACTTCAAAAATAATATTTCCCTCTAATAATCTGTTGACCCTTGAACTCATGCATCCTTTAATCCATCAGACTGTTATAATGTTTAAAAGGAATTATGATACATGGATATAGATTTATAACAGTAATGTTTTCGACAATAAGTAAAATAGTTTTTGATCATATTGTATTGTTTTTGGCATAATCTATGCTTAGTATTTTGAGAGACATCTGTTTAACACCAGCAGAGATATCTCGCGTTAGTGCTTGCGGTTAATGACCGGCGCCCAGTGGAAATGTAGTTCACGGGTATAGCTGAAGAAGACCGCAGCGGAGATATCCAGAGCCTTCGTTGGAGAGCATACATTGCAGACCAATTCGTTGGAGAGCATTCGTTGTAGACCAATCTGTTGGAGAGCACGTTGCAGACCAATTTGTTGGACAGCATCCGCTCGTTTGGAGAGCACCCATTGCAGAGAATACAGACTATATTCAGAGCATTCGTTGCAGACCATTCATTGGAGAGCATATGCAGTTGAGTAGCAGTATTGAGTAGGCAGTAATTAGAGGACAACTCCAGTAGAGAGCAGTCACGAGATAGCAGTGTAACCAGAAGACGGCATGCCGGCTGAAATCAGAACTCGTGATCCAGTGAACTCCGCCACTGAAGGTGCCAAAGCGGAACTAGGGACTTATAGAGGCCATCCGGGCTTTATTATTATTTGTCGTAAGCCGCAAGGCCAGATTATGTAAGCATATTATTAATATATCAAACTTGTTGTAATTGTAAGGTGTATATTAAATTATTAGTAAGAATATATATGTAACCTAAATACGCTAATGTCAGTTGTTGTAAATATGCTAATATCGGTTTGTTGTAAATAAACATTTATTATTATTAATTATCGGTAGTTGAAATTATTTAGTTCGTGTGATTATAAGTAGTGGGGGAGAATATTACAATCATAATATTTTTTAATACCGCATCTAGATTCTTCATAGTGACTTTTAATATGACTTCAAAAATAATATTTCCCTCTAATAATCTGCTGACTCTTGAACTCATGCATCCTTTAATCCATCAGATTGTTATAATGTTTAAAAGGAATTATGATACATGGATATAGATTTATAACAGTAATGTTTTCAGACAATAAGTAAAATAGTTTTTGATCATATTGTATTGTTTTTGGCATAATCTATGCTTTTTCAAAGTTGTTTCAAAAAATTTAAATTATTTTAATTGAAGAATAAAAACTTGGAATTCAGTACATTCCATATTTGCTTGCACATTTTTTAAACACTACAAAATATGCAGTTAAATTATTATTGCTTTATTTTTCTTTATTATTAAATATAATTAGACACAGCAGTATCAGAATAATTCAAATACACACATCACACTTATATTTGACATGAGAGAAATTTTTTTAGCTGACAAAAATGAATAGACTAAAAAGAAGATACTATTTGTTTTTTCTCTCTCCAAATATATATATACTATTTTTGAAAATATAACAATGCAGCTGCACAAAGGCATGTGATCACCACCACCACCCCCTTCTATTTTTACTATTTATTTCATTAAAGAATTTATTTACAATGATATCAATAAATATCTAGAAATTCTTTCTTAACTTATTTTATTGCACAGTTTAATAGTGTAATTTTATTTAAATCGATTAGCATAGTTTACTACTGAGATGACAATAACTTTTTTCCAAAACTTATCTCTGCTATAAAACAATCCAAGATCTTTAACTAGTAGCTTACTTTATTCACTAAATTAACTGCTTTTAACTTAGTAAAATTCAATTTACATAACATAAAATACTTTTTATGTACTGATGACAAAATGTTTACATTTCTAATTATTCTATGAATTTATAAATAATTAAAATATTGAGCTGTAATTTAAACAAAAAAAACATTTATATTTTTAATTATTTTATGAGAATTTATGAGTAATTAAAAATATTGAGCTGTAATTTTTATATATTTTAATTTACAAATGACAACTAGTTTTAAGGTTTAGATATGTTTGTATTTTTGTTTCAAAATATCTAGATAAAAATTTTGATAGCTGTCACAATTTTCTGTTGAAAGTTTTTTTTATTTCATGCGATGTATATTTTTAGGCGCAATAATTCATTCTGCTTACTTTACTAAATAGTCCAAAGCTGCTTAGTTATGAAGATCATTAACCGAAAACTAATCAGAGAATGAGGTTACAGTATTGCCATCTAGTGCACATTGACTACTTCAAACTTACAATAGATGATTCTTGAATGAATATAATAAATTACTGTACTGCTTTTAAAGGCAATAATTATGCTCGTAATTAAAATTAAGAATTTTTATTTAATTAAAAGTATTTTAAAATAAATGTTTTAGCTTTTTAATTCAAAAGCTGGGTTACTTCTAATACAGAATTTTCTTTTGACATTTTGCAAACTGTCACAATCTCATAGTTGCTTAGACAGCAATTTTTCGTTTGTCAAAGTTTTTTAGCAAAAGCAATTAATATTAAAATTATCACATTTAAAATTAAATATTTGTTAAAATAACTTTAATAATCAATTTATTTAAAATTAATTTTCATTTAATGAATTAACAAAAACCTTGAATCAATGAATTAAAAGATAATTTTGAATTGTTGTATAAATAATACATAATAAAATGTAATTTTATAGCATATTACTTTGATAACATTTGAGATAATTGGATAAAATATAAGTCTAAAATCCTATATATATAAATTTTTAATTTTATTATAATTTTTATATCAGTAACAATTAATGCGTGGCTTTTAAGATTATTTATTTATCCAATTTTAGTTCAAAAGCTTTAAAAATAAATAACCTATACTGCTTGAAAACTCAATTTCAATTGCTAAAATGACCCCTTATTGATTCAACTATAAGGAAAGGTTCTGGAAATTCTGTTTGAGTATCAGGACAGCTTATGAACTTCCACAAAAACATTTCGCCTAAATGAAGTGGCAAAACACTCATTCTTGGAATATAAAACTCTTGACTTATACAAGTTGTTAATAGTTTTGAAATGTAAAGTAAGTTTTAAAAATAATTGGCCAGAAACATAATTAATTGCAAAAATTTAACATTTTATACCTCTTCTTCCTTCAATCAATGATTAAAATGTGCTAACTGGAAAATATTCCTGGTTCAAGCCATATGTTATCCATTATATAGATTTGCATTTAGTGTCAGTAACTGATCTTAATATGGTATAATATTAATAATTCTAAATAATAAATACAAATATAATAATTTTAACAAATATATTATGACTATTACATATGTAATTGCTGAGAACATGCAACCAAGTCCAAATACATTACTGTAATAATTCAATGTAATAATACATTTATTTCATAATTAATACAATATGCTTCAACATGTAAAGGTGAAACTATAAAATTATAAATTTTAATATTGGCTAAGCACTTTCAGAACATGAAGTAAACAGGCTCTGAAAGCACGTAGCCAATATTAAAATTTATAATTTTATAGTTTTGCCTTTATATGTTGAAGTGTATTGTATTAATTATAATAATTGACCAAGTTAAATTCCCAAAAAATTCCTTTCTAAAAAACTTAGCCATTTATACCTGCCATCGATGTTGTTATAAGGTAAATAAATCAAACAGATTCAGATGTAGTTGTTCAGCAAATAAGTTTATATTCTCAGCATTATGTATTTAAGAGCTGTAATTTATTTACACTCTTCATCTCATTTGTTATTTGAACTGGAAGTTGGCTTGATTAATATTATAAAAGTCACCATTAATCAAGATAGTCTTAAAAATACTTTGTCATTCTATGAGGCTTAATTGTGAAATGAAAATTTATAGCAAAGTAAAGAATACTCTACCACAGTTTCTATTGAGTTTTTATTAATAAACTGTTTAAAGAAAAATCCTTCAAAATCTTTACCCATATATTTTCTTAGTTATAAATAATCAAACAAGAGGATATAAATTTTAAAAAATGCATGAGATTTCCATTTTTTTTTTTTAGATAACTAGTTGTGACTGAGTATCCCAGGACAGAAATATGATCATAATAATGGTAATGATAATGAGATGATAAATCAATACTATTTTATTTATTTTATAAATCCATTAACTCAAAGGTTAATCATTCTGGAAATCATATGGTGTTCAAGCATCAATGTCTGGTCAAACTTCAAGCTAAGACCCTTTATTTTTCAAGTGAACCACTCATTATTGCATTCAACATACTGGGAATAATTAGTTAGTTACTAGGGAAGTCAGGTAATGCTCAAGCATAAAGAAGTGACATATTGATCTGTGATCCAAGAATCTATAGCTTTTGAGTCCATCACTTGATTATTGCAGTAGGAACAATTGAATGATTATTACATGGAAAATCATGTGATGTTGAAGCAATTGGAAGTGACAGATTAAACTTTGATCCAGGAACTGTTAACTCAAGAGTCCATCCCTCTGTCAATACTTTCAATATCACTGAGAATAATAAGTTAGATACTCGAGAGGTCATGTGATATTCAAACATCAGAAATGATAGATTAAACTTTAATTCTGTAACCTTTATCGTTTTGATTCCATCTCTCTATGATTGTGGAGAATAATTGAATGGGTAGTTACTTGGGAGGTCATATTATGTTCAAACATCAGAAATGAGAGGTTAAACTTTGATTCAGGAACCTTTTAGCTCTTAAGTCCATCAATCAATCATTGCATTTAATCACACATGGAATAATTGAATAGTTAGTTAATATGGAGGTCATGTGATGTTCAAACATTAAAAGTGATAGTTTGAGTTTTGATCCAGAAACCTTTAGCTCTTAATGGGTTCACTCTATCATTGCATTCAATCACATATGGAATAACTAAATAGTTAATTACTTAGAAGGTCATGTGATGTTCAAGCATCAGAAATGGCAAGTTGATCTTTGATCCAGAGATCTTTAGCTCTCAAATCCATCTATTATTGCATGCATTCAATTGCACTGAGAATAATTGAATGGTTAGTGATGGAGGATCATGTCATATTTACACATTATAGATTAATGTTAGATCCATGCACCCCTGTATTAAACTGTACATGACAAAATAATTGGTTAATTGCTTAGGTCATGGAATGTTAAACATCAGAAATAACAGTTTGGTTTTTGATCCAGAACCATTTAATTTGTAAATCTATCACTCTGTCTCTGCACTAAATTGCACAGAAATGAACCAAGTTTCAAATTTAATAATGCAAAATACACACAAAAGGGTACATGTCAAAAAAGAATGTATGTTTATAAATCTTTTTTTTAATAAGAACTTTAATAGATTTTTTATAATTTGAATCAAAAAATTTTAATAAAATTTCCAAGTCATTGGGTAATCAAAAAACTGATTATAGAAAAAAAGCAACATGGCATTTAAGATAAAATCACTTAGCAGTATAGATCTAATATTTGCAGATACTCATGAAAACATTTGAGAACAGATTAGGTATGTCTACTTCTGATTCAATAAATATTTGAGTTTACATTTGCATCTATTCCTCAAAAATACTTAAAATATATATATATAAACTTATTCTAAGATTAAACTAATAATTCCAGATTATTCAGCCATTAAATTTTGTTTCTGTTAACACTAATTATCAGAAGTTTACACAGCTAAAAAGTATTAATAAGTTACCCATTTTAGTTGTGATACTTATTCTTTATATTTAAAAAGTTATTATGGTATTTGCCCTTTTCTAATGACAAATGAGTCATTTTTCCCAACATGCTTAATTTACTGCTGTGATAAAATGACAGTATCTGAAAGTTAAGGACCATGGATCGCAGCTCTAATTTGTTACTTGCAGTGCTCAAATTTCTTATGAACTCCTAAACAATAAACAATTCAATTCATTTCATGCCCTATATAATTTAGTTCAGTGGTAAAGTAGCAAATTCTACACCTCAAAGTGCCTCCGAACTATGATTCAATCTATCACTGCTAGCAATCAAACTTCTTATGAAATCCGAAGCAATAAAACAATTTAATTATATTATTCTTTCCTTATTTAGAACCCAATTGTTCAAGTTATTTTGAGATTAAATATATTTAAGTAGCTTTTGAGGATACTGCCTTCCACTTGACTAATTCTTGGTAACAAATCAGAATAGTTGTTCATGAAATACTGATCCAAATCTATTCACTGAGTAAGTAAGTCAGGCATGCAGGATTAATTTATCAAACCTGCTATTCTTATAATGGACAAATAAAATTAAAAATGATTGGGTCTACAATATTTAAAAAAAAAAAACACAGGAGCCCCTGAATGATCTAGATATTCAATGGAAACATGAATAATTTCTTTCTAGGTAGTATATTACCCAACATTTTCCCAGAAAAAAATGAAATTTAGAACTTCAGAGTTTGAAGTAAGTAGAAATGATATATTCAAAGAGATCACTAATAATGTTATATATATATATATTACTTTAGTCAGCTAGTTTTTAAATCTTTGTTCCATAAACACATAAGGTGCAATATTTTTTTCCATGCTTGGCTTATTTTAAAACTGTCAAAAACTTTTTGACATCTGTCATTTTCCTGTCAGCTTCAAAGAATAAGACTTGGCATTTGAAATTCTTGCTATGAGTAAACCCCAAGAGATAGTATTAGTCACCTCTAGCATAGTTAATTAAACCAAAAACTTAACTATTTTAGAAATCCTAGAATTTATTTCCTCAGTAGTATAATGGAAATCTTTAGCTTTCTAGTCATACTAAAGGTAGTAGTCCAATAGGACAATTTTGCCAAATTAATAAAATAGAAAGTTTAAGACAATATACATAATATATGACTGTCATCCATGTTCACACACAGCAATAATTCTCCAAAAACCAAACTCAATCTGGATTTTTTAATGCTCATACTGTAGTTAGAAGAGAAATCTAGATTTTATTATTTATCCCATTTTTAAAATTAATAAATTAAAGATTATGTTTGATTTTAATATTTTTATTTACTTAGGATTATAGTAATAAAGGATTTTAGATTCACACTTTTAACCAATGCCTGTGATGAGTCATCATACAGATTGCATGAAAAACTACTTGCACACAAGTTCCTACGTTTTGAATTAAATTCATATGAAAAAATATTTAGGTATGCATGATATCCAAAAAGTCTGTTATTAAATAATAGATGCTATAGTCTAAAGATTCTTGTTCTAAAGTGACGGAGCCATATTATCTCCTTCGTGAGCGCAAAAGCTGATAATTTATCTCAAAGCCATGACATTTAAACAAGATAATAATAATTTGAAATCTACAATGAATTTTCAAATTATAAATTAAAATTAGATTTAAAAGACTAATGCTATATTTAATTTGAATAAAAGTGCCATCAAATGGTTGGAGGAAATATTATTCTTTTTTATTCTCTATGGTCTATGCATTGAACATTTATAATTAAAAAATACTTTTCATTTTAAACTTTATAAAGTGCAAATATATTATTTTCCAAATAATTTTATTTCCTTAGTTTTGACTAACCAGCAATTTTCTTCAGAATTACAAAATATTTAATTATATATGATTAAATAGAAATGAAATAGATTACAATTATATTTAAATATATATAATGTAATTATAGTTTAATATTTCATTTCTGTGCACATATATATATATTTATCCCTTTTGTAACTCTGAAGAAGATTGCTACACAGTCAAAACTGTAAGGAAATTAAATTATTTGGAGAAGTAATACATTTTCATTGTATAATGAATTTTTAAAAATGTGTTATTAATTATAATTATATTGGAGGAAATGCAAAGTTACATACAGTAAGGCACAATTTTTTTTATAAAATCTTTTTAATGTTTAAATACAAATAAAAATTACAATATGACCCAGTTTTGATAAATCAGAATTATGACAATAAATATAATTATATACACAACTTTTCATTTCTTTTTCTTTTTAAATTATAGCTCCATGACAATCTAAAAATAAAATGTTTAATCAATAAAGAAAATGTCATGTGATCTCCAGTATTGTTTTTTAAAAACTTCAAAACTAACTGAAATCTAATATAAATTATATGTTTGGAATGATGATTTCAAAATTATTTGTAAAAGTTTTACTTACTTGGAAAATGTATAAAATAAAAAGAATAAATAGAAGAAATATAAAAACCTTGATGATGATCAGCATCTTCTACAATAAATTCAATTTGCTCTTCTAGTGTTTCTGGATTGAGCAAAAAACCTTTGGAATCAAAGAGTTCCATCTTGTAATAAAGACCTTTTCTCATGACAACAATATGCTAAAATTATTGTTAAGTTAGAATTTGAAAAGATGCATATATATATATACAATTAATTATATATAAATACAATTTAAAACACCAACTCAATTTATATATATATAAATCTATAAATAGATAAAGATATGATATGCACGTGTGTTATAATTTTCTTTTGTTATTGATTACTAACATTGTTTTACACTTAAAATAAATAAGAATCAAGTGGTAATAATTTTTAGCAATATTAGTAAAACTTTATTAGTAACTAAGGATATTAATTCTTACTAATACAAATTTATTTAATAAATCCAGCAAGAGGAAATAAAATATGAATACTGTTTTTGTTTTTTTTTTGCTATCTGTAGAATTATCATGCTAAGTAATATTAACTGCCTTACTGTTTTGGTACTAAACGATTTTTAAAGTTGTGACATTTATATTAATTGTTGAAACAGAATTTGAAAGGCCCTAAGTTAGGGAAACTGAGAATTGGAAATGAAAGAGAAAATGACTATATCATCCCCACATTTAAAAAGCTCTATCCCATTAGACCAATTTGCTTCTTGTGTCAAAAAATAAAAATTTCAATTGTAATATTGTAACATCTCCAAATGTTGCATTATAAAAAAATTGAAATTAGGATAGTTTTCAATATCAAAATGCATCAAAAACAAATAATTTTTAATTAAAGGAAACCTGTTAACGTAAACATAAAATTAAAAAAAAATTACATGTATCTTAATAATAATTTATTTCTAATTAAAAGCTTGGTTTAATTAATTAAATTTACTGCATTCTGTCCTATAGTGTTATGAATTATTATCGATAGATTTTGATGTGGGGTTTTTTCTTTATGTACATTTAAAAAAATATTTCTTTAACCTGACCTCTCTAATTAAAAGACTCGTTACATATTAAATGATAAAAATTTTTAGAAACAATAATAATTAGAATTTTTGATACATGTGTTTCTTTAAAGATTCATTATATGATTTAAATACCTACTGTTAGTTAAATGATTACATTTTTAATATTAAATGAAATAAAAAGTATTCATTTTAAATAAATAAATAATTTTGGTTAGTAATTAAAATAAAGTTAATTACATTTTATTTATTTTAATTATTGTTTTTTAAATGTCTCAAGATTAAGTCTATTTTTGACAACTTGATTAATAAAGGTTAAGGTTGTATTAGTCAATTTAAAATCCCTGCCCCAAGGATTATTTGCTGATTGGTTAAATAAGATCACATGATAAACTTTGCTGTATTTTAGTCAGGAAAAACTGAAAAATAAATTATTACTTTTCAAATTACTTTTCTACATTTAATTTACTTTTTGACTTACTTATTTTTGAAGAAATCAACTTTAATTAAATATTATTTTAATAATGTATTGCTAGAACTTTAAATTCATTTAAGCAAATTTACTTTGGACCATAAATACTCTCCTACCAATGGACATTTTTCATTGGAAAATGCAAGATTTATTGATACAAAAGAATCTCCAAATGGTCATAAATATATGGAAATATTACAATAGTTACGCTGGAGAAGTGATATATATGTTTCTTTTACTGTTTCTATGAACTTTTAGATAATTCTAGAACTTTATTTTAAAAAAGGACAGTTTATTAACATTTCCTTTTTTAAAGTGTTAAAGTGATGTAAATTAATTATAAAGATTAATATTATTGCTTTTACATTCTACTAATAGCCTTATTTTAAGAGAAGTTATTTATTTGTGGACAATTATAAAATGTTTTAAAGCATTAATTGCTGAAACATTATTATTAAAAAAACTATCTTTAAAACTATTATAGCTACAGTTATTAAAATAAATACGATGAGTTATTTCAAAATTATTGTAAAAGCTAAGAAAATGAAACATAATCATTTTAAATCATTTATTTAAGAGAAATGAAAATGTTATCCGTGCTGATATTTTCAGTACCCTAAAGAAGGCGTTTATAGTTGTTTCATCTAATACCAACAAAATACTATTGTAGAATCCATTGATTTATCTAGTTAAAATACATTTATTATTCTACAGAAGATATAATTTGAAATTGCATCATTTATTAATCCTGAGTTACTGCATAAACTTTTGTTATTAAAGCTTCACTCTTATCTGATTATTTACAATTTTGCCTGTACTTGCTCTTTGCTCATTTTTATTTTTAAAAATTAAAATGTGGCCAATATTTTAAGAAATTCCTGACCTTATTTATTTATTCATTTACTACTTATGGGTTAATAAAACCATACAACATTTTATTTTTATGAAGAATGGTCAGAATCCTAAGTTTAGAGTTATTTTCATTTTATTTAAATGAAAGGACTCGTATACTCTCAAACTATATTGAAATGGAGTGTGTCTTTTAAGAAATTGGTATTATTATTATTATTTTTTTATTATTATTCTTTGTATTATATGGGGTATATACATGATAAGTTACATTTGAGAAGGGAAATTTGTAAGAGTAAATTTCCAAATAAAAAGAATTACAATTATAAAATTTTAAGAGTTCTCCGAATTTATATTCCAATATTATTAAAGATCTGTTAATGTGCACAGGTTAAAAGTTATTTTATGCTTCGTATGCAAATAAATGTATTATTTGAAGTTGTTGCATGAATGAATGTAGTTTTTAATCCTTATTTTATGACATTGCCTCACTATTATTTTTATATTGGTTTGCATGCTTCTTTAGTCAAAGTATGTGTTTGTGCATATATATATATGAGTGAGTGCAGGTTATATTTCCATGTACTATTTATAAACCATGCCATATTTATTCATTTATTGATATCCTTCCTATATCAATTGCAGCAATTATGTTGATAGTTTCCATTGCTATGAATTTATTAAGCCCCTTCAGAGTAGAGACTGCAGCTTCTTCAGAACTTCCAGATCATGTAACCGGGTGCCAATTTATTTATTACCATCACTTCCCCTTTAGTTCTATTAATGTATATTTATTATGTAAGCACATTTAAGGTGTACATCTATGAAATTGTTTAGATCCATTTCAAGTTACTTTCAGGTATACTAATTCATTGATAGTATTGAGCTTTTAATATTTCACCTGCATATGCATACACAGGTAAAAGATACGAATTATATTTGTTTTGGTATTCAACTACATTAGCAGTATCATAAGAATTATTTATGCATGTATTTTAAATGTAGCTGTATTTTATAATTTTAATTATCATCATTTAGTGGCCAATGTAAAAGCATGTTTGTTATTTTGTGTGCATAATTTCTAGTTGGTTTGCTCTTCAAATAAAAGTGAGAACATCTTAAATGCAATGTAAATTTAGGAATTTACTCGAGGGATATATTTAATTTACGGTATGTGAAAGTTCATGTCAGCAGTAATTTATACTGTTCTGTTTATTACTTGTTTCAATATATTATAGTGTATTAGTAAATTTATGCCATATTGTAAATAAATATTTTCTTATTCATTAAATATATTTATGTTTTTGTTATCATCATCATACCAATTTATTCAGAAAATACAATTAATAAAGTTAACTCAAACAATTGTTGAAAATTTCAAAAATCACATTAAAATTATTTATTTTATTTATACCAGCATTATTTAAAATAAAATATTATGTTGTTTTGTCTTTTATAACAAGTCTTTTTAATGGTGTTGTGGGTGCATAAAAATATCCTTTCTGCCTACTGATTTATTTTACTTTGCTTGGTACAAGGTTATACATTAAGATATTTCGATAAGATTTAATATGAATATGATTATTTATAAGAGAAGAATATAAAATATTTTGAGAGTATTTTTATCATTAGCCAAAGGTTATTTCAAGTATTCAGATACTCGAATATTTATCATTTTCACTTTCTCATTTATTTTAAAATATTTAAATTTATGAATTATAAGAAGAGTATCTTGTGTGTAAGAGCCTAAGTTATTTGAATGTATTTGAGTGCTAAACAAAGTAATTATTTATTGTATTTAATAAGAATAAAAGTCTAAGATGTGGATAAAATAACCCAATATATCAATCAGATAAAAACCTGAGATTTGGAATAAATAAAAACCTGAGATTTTATTGTTTATATTTGTGTTATAATGCATTTTGTCCATAAGAGGATTCATTCTCTGGTAAAAATTCATAGTTATTGTGGTGCCAGACTGTTTTGGTATTGCTTTGAGTGTTGATATGTCTTTATGTTGTTTTGGTGTTTGAGAGAGACCGAAGGTTACAATACATATATATACTAATACTGCCTATCATTATACTAGTAATTATAAATAAAATAGAAAATCATATAACTTTACAGTATTAGCCAAAAAAACTAAATTTTATTAAAATTCTTCCACCACCATGGTTTCATCTACTAACAAATACACTTTTTCAAATGAAATTCATCAAGAAAATATACAATATATATATATAACAAAATCATCAGAGCTTGTCTTACTTTTCTTTTTATTTCACTTCTTTCATAAAAGATAACCTCTGCATTGTCAAATGATATTTTATGAGTTGTATTTAGTTCATGAATATATAAAGCAGAGTTTTGATATGTATTTTTAACTCTACTCTGATGAATTTTAACTCTTTCTTTATATAGGTCAAAGTAATTAAGTTTTAATGAAAGAGTTAAAAGTTCATAAGAATAGAGCTTAAAATAGATATCATAACTCAACTTTGTATATTCATGAACTAAATACAGGTCATAAAATATTATTTGACCATGCAGAGGTTATCTTTTATGAAAGAAAAATAAAAAGAAGAGTAAAACAAACTGATGATTTTGTTTTGCATATATATGTTATATGTATCTTGTTGAATTTCCCTTGAAAAGATCTATTTGTTAATAGATGAAACCATAGTTGTGGAAAAAATGTAGTAATTTTTTTTTTGGTGTAATTTGTTTTTTTTATTGACTAGATTAGTTTTTGATATTTTGTATATATGTATAATCTTGAACAGTATATGAAGATATAAATACTTAATAAATAAATGGTACAATGTAAAATTCACTTTGTAATTTATGTCATACAAATCATCATTTAGATATATATAATCTATAACCAGACTATTCGGCCAATCTGCAACTTATCATCAGAAACTCAATAAATACACAGAGGTGATGACATATATTTGTAAATACAAATTAAGAGAATTATTTACATTTTGGTTCAAAATATTATATAATTAAATTGTATATGCTGCAAATGCATCTATATATGTGTGTGTGTTACACAATCGATGTATTTTGTTCAGATTTTGATGCTCAGCTCCAGATTTCTTGAAAGTCTCTGGTTATATATCAAAACACACAACATGTCAGAGTTGATGATAGGTGAATTGATGATTTGTGTGATATAAATTAAATTAAATTTTATAATTCACGTAAAAAAATCCTTTATTTATTCTACATACATATTTACGTTTATATGTATTTATTACATATGTGTTTATATATATATAAATTACATTTATAAATATACTATTACATATATATCAGAGAAATACTACTATAATTATATATATAAACAAACTAATTTAAACTTACTTTTGATACATTGGAATCATAATGAACTAATTCATCAATATCTTCTCCTGGAATTCTATATAATAAAAACGATTACAAAACCAAATTGCAAATACACAGAAAAATAAGAATTATACTTATTGAAAAATAACAATTAATAATGTTAATCAATGGTTTTAGAAAGTGGAAATCACAAAAGTTTATTTTTTAAAAAAAAAGTAATAAATACCATATTCTAAATAAAATATCTACATTAGTAATAATATATTTATACTGAAAAATGTCAGGAATATGAATTTAAAACAGGCAAAACTCACTATAGGTATTGCCACACACAGCAAGCTAGAGTAAACAATGGATGCCAGAAGGCTTGTGCATAAAATCCCCATCTAGTGCCTACTCATCCAATATCCCCAGACTATTGCTGTGTGTGGCAATACATGTAGTGAGTTTTACCTGTTTTAACAACAGTTATACACAAGCATAAGAAGTGGTGGTCATGTGATGTTTATTGGCTTAAAACCAATCCTGCCTAATAGGATAGTGGTGTCTATGGTTATTAAGAACCAAAGACACCAAAATGTATGTGTGCTGAACTGAGTTCAGACCCATATGACTATATAAGCTTATGGGCTTGGATTGAAAACATTAAGTTGTTTTCTAAATGGAGATAAAAGGTGGCTGCTGGAGGGTTGTATTAGATCCTAAGATCTAGGTGCAGTGCTCTCAGATCCAAGGCTCCTCACTGACGAAGACCACAAGCCAGAAACTAGTCTGGGGATATTGGATGAGTAGGCCCTAGATGGGGATTTTATGCACAAGCCTTCTGGCATCCATTGATTACTCTAGCTTGCTGTGTGTGGCAATACGTATAGTGAGTTTTGCCTGTTTTAACAACAGTTATACACAAGCATAAGAAGTGGTGGTCATGTGATGAATATGAATTTATGTTAATAAAATGAAACACATTACATTGAAAAATATAAAAATTCCATAGACTAATACATATAAAATGGAGTACAAGAAGTTACAGTTAATATAAGATAATTAATAAGTTAAGTAATGATTTATCAACTGAAAAAATAATGGGCAAAACACTTATTTGTTATCAGTATTAAAAATGCTAATATTTTCCCCTCTTGATGTGTTTTTTTCTTTCATAATTTCTAATTTCTCTTTTCAAGCCTTTAGTGATCTTAAAAACCCTAAATTCTGAAATACTTAACTTTGCTTTCACACCAGGAAACGCTTTGGGATGGACAACTGTACAGTGTTCATAGAATGAGAGATGATACAATTATTCATGTACACTTATGGTGCATTATCATGACTGGCTGAATCATCCAACATTATCAGTGTTATGGTTGTGTGAAAGTATGTGTTTTTTCTCATTCTGGTCTAACTTCATCATATCAAATACTCTAAAAGTTAAAACATTCTTATTCTCAAGTATTTCAGATTAAAGATAATGAAATTCTCACATATATTATTATTATTTAGTATATATATATTTTGATAAATTAAAAAATAATATAAAGGAATATGTAGAAATTCCAACCAGAAGATATATTCACTAATGACTTTATTAAATCAAGAAATTTGGCAGTCATTAGGTATTTGGTTCACAGTTTGTGTTTATACATACCAGTAGCTAATAAATTCCATTTATGAATAAGATGAACACAATGATTGTGGGTTCTCCTGAATCAATTAGTGAGGCTCCAATTGTGTCTAGGAAGATTAAATCCTGCTGGCTTTATTGTTGAATCTGGTAAAGTAAATTTGTTTGGACCCTCATAAGAATTACAATTTTTTGTTGACATAATTCTTTTGATTGTAGATTCTTGGTTGTACATCCAAAAAGTATTTTTAATTTGAGATATGTCTTACATGTGAAATTGTATCTTGAATTATTAGCAAAAATCTGCTTAACAGACTTTTAGTACATTTTCTGAGAGGCAACTACATTTGAAAGAACAAAAGCCATTGCAAAGGAATAGACTGGAGTGTGCCAATAATATTTCTCAAAATAATATTTAATTAAGAAGCCACAAGTTTAGTATGAGATCTTTTTCTTCAACAGGGAATCAGTATTCACTAGTAAAACTGTCTGCAAAGTATTTGCATCACATTCACAAATAGTGCCAGCTAAATTTCAAAGGAGTTTATTCCTAAAAATTGTGATTTAACCATTAATAAATGAGAAAGAAAAGTTAGGCTATGATCTAAGATTATTCCTAAATAACATAGGGTAGAGTTGTGTTTCTTCTATTATAGGAAAAGGTTATATTAAATTATGTTTTCCCTATTCATTAGATGAAAAATCTACCATCTTTATTGGACTAGGAATAAGATATCTTTATTGAAAGACTTCTATTTTGGGAAAGGATCTCTTTTAGGAGATCAACACAATATCATCATTATAGATTAATTTTCAGCAATCTGTTTCTTGAAGATCACTAACAGGTATTAAATATAATAGATGAAAAAAAAATTGAATCTTATGGCAATCCATTCTGTAAAATTTATATTTACCATAATTATCACTTAGTGTTATTTGAATTTTTCTATTGAAAAGGATTTTGTATTGCAAATTAATACTTTTCATACATTTAAAAAATTTTAGAAACTTCTAAGGCAGCCATTTTTCCAAACAGATTCAAAATCTGAGATACAGATAGCATCAGTTTTTAATTTAAATGGAAAATATTTTACAATGTGAGTGATTAAAAATAAAACTTGTTCGCAATAGCTTTTTCCTGACTTGAACCCAGCATTTATGATAGAGCATTCAATTATTGGAAAAATTCTTGCTAATATAATTCTTTGAAAAAGTTTATAAGGAATAATACTTGATGAGAATATTGGATGATAATTTTTTTTAATCATTTCTGGGTTTTTTTGTTTTTAAGATTGCTATAGTTTTGATTTTATATCAA
This sequence comes from Epiperipatus broadwayi, assembly GCA_028023455.1. Classification (NCBI taxonomy): domain Eukaryota; kingdom Metazoa; phylum Onychophora; class Udeonychophora; order Euonychophora; family Peripatidae; genus Epiperipatus; species Epiperipatus broadwayi. Next base: position 2,870,010 of record JAQFVV010012446.1, read on the forward strand.
ATATTTGGAATAGTTTGTATATGAATAATGTTACTGAATAGTTTGCCAAGCATAGTCTAGTTTTAGGTTCTAGCTTTTCTGCTAGAAGTATATACTATGTACTCCTGAATATTGTCTGGTTTAAATCAGTCCTAAGAAAGTTCAAGCTCATTAATATATACTGGTTTTATCAGATCGATATTAAATAAACATTGTGAAAGAAAAGCTAACATTTCAGCTTTAATGATGCTTTTTCCCCATTATATCAATCTTCATTTTAGAATTCTAATATATCACATTGACAACCACATTAGTAATGACAGTGATAGTTATTGTGGAAACCTTTTTACATCCATCAAACTTATGTAAAAATAGACAGGCCTTATGAGTAAATCTTGAGATTTCTCTTCACTTTTCTTTTCTGATATCTTTCAGTAATTTTACAAGTTTGTCAGTGCAAAATATTAAATAATATTTTAAACATAAGAATGCTGCTAAATAAATTGTTGAAAAGAAATGTTCAAATTAATCGAAGTCAAAATAAACATAGACTCATGTATATATTAATTAATTGATTAGACTTTATAAATTACCTTATATGGAAATGAATTCCTAAGACACTAATTAATTGTATAGATCTAAAACCTTACAGATATGGAAATAAATTCCTAAGAGAAATTTCATATTACAAGAACAAAGCAAGAGTAAAAATACTCCAGAAAAGATAAGAAAACAAAAGGAGAGATTATAAATTGATAGGAAAAAAGCACTGGGGACGCTTTCTGTGACTGCTGCTACTGTCACTGTTCCATGAGTTGTAGAGCAGATCATTATCGCAGGAATTACTTCTCAGGATCTTAGCTCTTGTAGGTCACTAAGCCGACTAGTACTTTTAACAGACTATCTCAGTCTTATTATTATTTTGAACACCTCAAGTGGCTCTTAGATGACTGTGTGAGAAAGATGATAGATGGTAGTGAAGGTAAAGTGAATAATAGTTTATCTAACTGTATAAATATTATTTGATATTCAATAATTAACCTGCGAATTAGTGTCACTCATGTAAAGATCCACATAGTAATTTTTTTCTTAATGCTAATAAATTACTAAACATCACATGATCACTATCTCATACTAGCACATAATTGTTATTAAACAATTCAAAACAAAGCAAAACTCTCCATATAGTAGTGTCATCTTGTGCTAACAAGAGCAATCAATGGATGCCAGAAGGCTTGTGCATAAAATCCCTATCTAGTGCCTACTCAGTCAATATCCCCAGACTAGTTTCTGGATTGTGGCCTTCATCATAGTTTTGTAGTTAAATAGAGTTAAAAGGTGGGTGCTGGAGGGTTGCATTAGATCCTAAGATCTAGGTGCAGTGCTCTCAGATCCAATGCTCCTCACTGATGAAGGCCACAAGCCAGAAACTAGTCTGGGGATATTGGATGAGTAGGCACTAGATAGGGATTTTATGCACAAGCCTTCTGGCATTCATTTATTGCTCTTGTTAACACAAGATGGCACTACTATATGGAGAGTTTTGCTTTGTTCTGAATTGGTTAATAAATTGTTATTGCTAAATATATATGTGCCATTATCTGTTAAGTTTATTGTATATTTGTTTAATGGTCACCCAGTCAAAGTTGCGGACACAGCAATAAGAAATTTCTGGTTTTATTCCCATCTGAAATGAATTGATTTTTGATATTCACAAGAAATGAACTCTTTGGCAGTTTCTGTTATGAGTTTGTAAAGCATATTACAGAAAAAGGAAGTTGTAAAGATTCTATTAATATTCTGTACACCATATTCAGTATATCAATTCTACTTAACTTTCTTTAAATTCCATTTAAGGAAAGGTTAACTTTTAACCACAGTAATGTGATTTCCGTGAGTCTATTATGCTTGACTTTTGTTGGTTATTGGGGAAATGGTCTAATGTTAGTAGTTCAGCCAGTAATGATGAACCATTTTATGTTAAAAATATAAATAAGAAGTTATGTTTCTATTTATATGAATGGAATGTGCATCCTTGCTTAGCATTATGAAATATGGGTGTTGTTTAAATACATGATAATTTGCTTGATCCACATTTATATATCACCAAAAACTACTCAAAATTTAGTTATATTTTTATATTGGAATATTTCCATCAACTAATATGAGTATTGAATGTTTTTAGAAAAATTTAACTTTATTTAAATGGTGATCATGTGATTTTATTTAAATATTCCAAATACATTCAAGTGTTAGTAATAGCACATCAAACAGGTTAGTATATGCACAATGTTTCGAGAGGTATTATTCTCCACTCTTCTTCAGGTGTTGCTGGCCTGACCAGTGACAGTATTAGCATAGGATTAGAAACTGAACCCTTAGATTCTTGAAGCTGCTCACATGATAATGGCAAAAAATCCCATAAGCCAATCTAGTGTGACTATACATAATGCATGGAAACCACTAATCAACTTTGCTTTTACGAAAAAATGAAAAATCAGGAGGAACCTCATAAATAAGTAAATAAAATTTTCTACTGACTGTTGCCGTTGGCAGGATAGTTCAGTTGGTTAAAGCGTTACCTTAAAATTCAATATTCAAGAATCTAAGGGTCCAGGTTCTAATCTGACGCTAGTACTGCCACTGGTCAGGCCAGCAACACCTGAAGAAGAGAGGAGAATATTACCTCCTGAAATGTTGTGCATATACTAACCTGTTTGATGTGCTATTACTAACAGTTGAATGTATTTGGAATATTTAAATAAAGTTAAATTTTTCTAAAGACATTCAGAACTCATATTAGATGCTGGAAATAGTCCAATATAAAAATACAACTAGAACAATATCATCACAAACCTTCAGGAAATACTCAGAATTTAAACTCCAGGGGTAGGAGAATATAGAAGGAGGAGGATTGAGTCAATTTGTATTGAGAGATTTGTAAATGCCACATGCATATAAATTATTTATTCAAATGATGATTGAAATATCATTTTAACTATCTTCAATAGAAGTTGTATTCTTTGCAATATGATTTGAAACAAAAGTAGACATACCCTTGTTTAGAGTATAATCTATACATAATCAAAGTAAAAACAGAAAGTTTATAGCAATATACATTACTAGAAGAATGATGAGTCTCCTGCATGACAATTACATTGACATTATGCTGATCAACTAATTTGTAAAGGAGAATAAGAAAATAAAAGATTGGAAGAAATGGAAATGTGGCTCTGTAGAAATTGACTAGAATGAGTTGGACAAAAAAAAAGATTAATGATCAAGAATTAAAAAAACTTGGAATGAATATAATAAAAAATAAGAAAGAATAAATTTTTGGGATATACTTTATGATATGATAAGTCTTTATCAAATATTTTGGAAGGCAAAATTTTAGGAACAAAATTAAGAGGCAGGCCAAGAATATTCTACTTAAAAATGTGAGCAGTAAAATTGGATGTTTTTCATATGATAATACGAAACAAAGTGCTGAAGATAGAATGATGTTGCTGCAATGACAAAGCCTTGCCTTTCAAAGTTAATGATGATACTTTTTAATATTTACATGAAGTAATTGGTAAAACCACTAGTCAGTTTTTATTTTGATATCTTTGGTCCCTTAGCTTTATAATCCTGATCTAGGTACTACCGATTCACGTTAATAGTTTTGTTGTGTAATTTCATTATTTTCTGTTTTTAAATGTAGTTCAACAAGATGATGTCTGTTTTTAAGATGGACTCTGAGATGGCTGAAATCCACCCACCATTTTCAATTATTACCTGTTGTTGATCCCAAATTAAATAATTTTTTTTAAAATTATTGCATATTAAAATTAATACCTTTAAAAATAATTATATTATTCACTAAATAATCTGACTTTGTATATTACTGATTTTTGACTAAAATAGACTAAATCTTTGTGAATATATACATCTAAAAATGTTCGGTACTTGTTTTGACCCTGTAATGCAGCTGCAAGAGGCGCTGTTTCTGTGTCAACACACAGAAGCATTCAGGTTACAGGGCCAAAACCAGCGGTTCTCATTCCGGCCGCTAGATGGTGCTGATTGCAATGCGTAAGCAAATTTAGCTTACGTCGTCTGCTAACAGCAAATACCCAGATTATTGGATGCCCGATTGATGGCGCTGTTGCCATGCGTAAGCACATCTAGCTTACGACGTCGGCAAACAGCGACAACCAAGAATATTGATATTCGCTTGGCGGTGTCTATGCACATACTTAATACAAAGATAACATGTAATGTGAAGGTGTTAATAATGTAGAAGGCACAGCTATTTAAATCTACTTTGACCAGTAATAATGTTAAATTCTCTTTCACCTTCTGATAAAATCAATGTATTTTAAATTATTTTCTTTTAAAAATCGATATTTTTAAAATTATTTTCTCTAAAAATGGGTTGTTTTTTAAAATAATAATTTTTACGACTTCTTTTTTATGGCAATTTTTCTTTCTTTCAACACTACTAAAAATCGATCTTTTTTTTTTAAAAAAAAAAAAGCTAATTTTCGAAACTGTGTTATTTTAAAAGGTGATTGTTTGTAGAACTTTTTTTTAAAACTAATACAAATTATATTTCGATTTATACATCTTTCAATTATTTCCTTCGCAATCGTGTTATTTTCAAAAGGCTTTTGTTCTTAAAACTGGTAAAACTAAACAAAATAAACCACACATTTAAAAGAAAACACTTTTTTTTTATTAACGTTAAGATGCTACAATGAAACATTGATGTGTCGTAACAAGTAATAATGTGTGCTGTTATGCACAAGCAATAATTGGAAGATGATTCATTTCTATCCATTCATTTTTACAATATCTTTAGCCGAGAGAATTTTTCTGATCTGTTGTTCTGAACTTGTTTCTGTGCTATGCTTCTCTTATTACAATTGTTTTAAGTTCTGTTATTCTATTTCTAAAATTCATATTTTAACTAAAAACCGTATATTGCAGTTTATAGAGATTTTGATCTGTTTATCAAAGAGTTTCGTTCACAATAAATATTTTTAAATTACTTCAAAGAAAACAAACCAAACTCTCCTTTAAATATATTCAAATATCTATTCAGTTCAAATTTAAAAAAAGTTTACTGTACAATTTATGTATGTACTGTGCCGGTCGGATTTGTATGTTCATGTAACAAGATCTAGCATCTAGGCAAAAGTACCTCGAATCCAATCGTGCACAAGATACACAGGTCAGGAACACTCATGAACTCTGCCCTATTTTCCAGATCTATAACATTATAAACAACAACCCCGATGACATCGACTTAATTTACTTCTCACCGCCGGCATCGGTCATCAGAGACACAAAAAGACTCTAGGCTAAACTTATATGATAGAATAACTTAATGACTAGCTATATTTTATGAGCAATGAAGGCTCGTGACCTAGCATATTAATTAGGTATTGAGCGGAGATCATCTAGTCATATTTAGCATAAGTAATAACTTAATATTTTAACTTAACTAAAAGAAAGCAATGGTTCGAGTTTGATATATATATTTAAGATTTATTAATAACAAAATTATGTTGGGTTATTTACCTGACATGAGCCTCGTAAGTATTATATATATATATGTTTGATTCATATTTAACGATAACATAAGATTTGCAACTATGCCAATAATATATATGTGTGATTTAATGAATTAGCGCTATTGGAATACATTACTGGAATACTATTACACCCCCAGAGACGAAAAGAGCATTTACTCAATTTAAAACGATAATAATTTTACAAGCAGATATTATATCTGGTTACATTCAATATTATTAGTGATTGGAGTTATAAATGATTAATGCGCGGGGTGGGTAATGAATAATTATATAAACGATACTAAATCTATCGCATTAATACGTATATTAAACTAATGGAAATATGTCTGTTTAAAGAAATCATCTCATTACAGCTTATGACTATTTCTGGGCGACTAATAAGACACTGAAAGGCGGTGCGTGCATGGCGGCTGATTGGGTTGGTCCAATTATGGATCCTGGAGTGTGCTTCATGAATTTTAAGAACGAAGTTGACCGATTTCCTCTGCAACGTAGGCAGGGTCGGTATTGAGATGAATGACGGTCGGCTATGTCATTATCAGGCTGGATTTTCCAGAGCGATCCCTGTATAAAGCATGCACATAAGACCAAGGAGGTCCCCAGGGTGGTTTTACAGCCTGGTTTAAGGACATTGAGAACGATAATGGGGCTCGACTGAGCGAATACCTCCATGTGAGAAAGAAGTACGAACATATATATATATAAACGAAATGGCTTTTATGCACGTAACGCTTAATAATACAATATATAAATAACTCTAAAGATTAAAGATTATCTAAACCTATCTATTGCCCATAAATTATGAAATATTCAGCGTAATAATATGGCTTCATTAAGCAAACATGGATAATAATTATACTTAAATATAAAACTAAGTTCTTAAGATCCCCCTCCCCCTTTACATTATGTTACTTAATATTATTCATTGCTTCCCATACATTTAATAAATCTCAATTTTGGTTAATCAATGCCCTTGTGAAAATATATAAATTATTACAAAATAAGTGAGTGGTGGTAATAGCTAAGATGGGTTTTACATATATAATATAATTTAAGAATAAAAGATAGCGCATTATTTAGGAAGGAAAATGTGGAAAAAAAAACAGATGTCAATCTGTTTTTCTACGGTAAACATAAAAATATAATTTATTTATTTATTTAAAATCGCGACTTGTTTTGATCAAATTATAAATTATTTACCCGGTAAATGATGGGTGGGGAAACGAAAATGAATTATATGCTTGCGATTTTAGAATATTATTGGCATTTATTTTAAAATATAAATACATAAATCTTAATGAAAATTATTTGCCACTTGGAAATAAAAGAAAAGGAAAAGCATTTTATAGGAGGCTTAATATAGATTAGTTATATAGAGTTATACGAATACATATTTTGAAGACATTTAAAATAGGTGATTAAAATATAAATATTACAGAGAAGGCAGGATTTAAGAATTGCAAGCGGTCAAAGTTCTTTTACCTTGCTTATTTAGAAGAGTGACTTCACTAGGAATCAGTCCATCAGTATTGTTTCACTAGATCTAGGGTAGCATTATTATTTGAAAATTAGCATTTCATTTGCACTGGAAAAATACATAAAGTTCATTGGTATGGGATGCAGAGCTTCGTTCATGGGAACAGCATATTAGAACAGAGGGAAAAGGCAAAATTTCCCCTACTCACAACACATTGTGTGAGAATCAAAACTGGCATGGAATATGTATAACGACATAGTTATTTAGTGGTCTCTTCTCCTGTGGATTCAAATCCAGCAGTTTATATACTTTTATTTTGAAGCTGTAACTTAGCAACTACTGCTGGACCTGAGGCGGTTTAAGCACTTAAGTTTCATCTGGAATAGTTTGACCGGATACTCTTATCTAGTAAGATGTTTGAAACAATGCAAGTTTGTTATCAGTTTCTCGAACGATTGTTTTAAAATATATCTTATGATTTTAAAACAAGCTAGCATGGAAAATTTCCACTAATGGGTTTATTTTATTATTACCAATTCATAATCTTTTACTTTAATCTAAGGGGTCTTCCGAGTAATTATTTTTCGAGAGACTTCCTAACAAGATTGCATCATTTCTGGCTACAAAATTATATATGAAAAAATAATAAGTTTCATATATAATACCTTATATATATAATATAACTATTAATTTATTCACAATCTCCTACACTGAAATATATAGATATTTATTATTTACGCCCGTATATACATGAGAATATTATTAAATAAAATATTTTTAAATTAAAATACATACGTGTTAATGTGATTTATGTTATAATACTAACCAAAAGAAATATATATATATATTATTAGCTATGTATATACGTGCGTAAAGGCGGGTTTGAATACAGTTAGGTGGTAGGAGATTGGATGTGGGCTGCAAAGCAGGATCTGAGCATCAGATCATCTGCTTCAGTACATATATGTATTATTTGTAATATAAGATCTAAATAACTCAATTATACTTAAGTGGTCAGTCAAAAAGCAGATTTTATTGCTCTAACAATTTCCTGAATAAGCTCTTGATTATCATCCATTTTTCAAATAATCCATAGAAAAAAATTTCCATTTACTTAATATCATAAATGATATATAAATTTATTATAAGAGTTTAACAATGAGTTAATTTGTTCCATAATTATGCTGTTAAAAGTGTTGTTAATTTTGATATAGGATATGTCAAGATGAACATCTAAACATTATGAAAGAATTTTGAGAAAAGTAAACGCAATACTATACATTTTTAGTAGATACTTTCCAAGCTCAGGATTTATTAATGAAAGCTGAAATCTAATTAGAATTTTGCATGGATCACTTTATTTACTTTATGATAGAACCATCAAAGTGAGAGTCATGTGATGCTGCATACAGTTGAGAAATGATTAATTACTTGTTCAGTAATTGAAGGTTATTGTTGTATCATGAGATAAGTACATTCTCTGCAAAAGCTAATAAATATATATTTATTTGTAATAATGGTAGAAAAAGTGTAATTAAATTTGCATATTAAAGTAAAACAAGATCATCATCATCAACAACCATTATCAATCCACTGCAGGGTGAAGATCTCTCCAAGTTTAATCCATGTCCGATCTTTAGCTTCTCTTCTCCACATCACCCCTGCACACTTTCTTATTTCATCCATCCCTCTCACATGTGGTCTCTTTTTGGGTCTTTTACAATCTTTGGAATCCAGTTTAAGATTTCAATTGTCCATCTATTATCATCTCTTCTAGCAATATGTCCAGCCCAACTTCACTTCAATCTTTTAATTTTTTCAATGAGGTCAGTAACGCTGTTTGTTCTCTTTCCCATATATTGCGTTTTCAATATCTTCTTGTTATTCCCAACATGCATCTCTCCATACTTCTTTGAATGGTTTGAAATGTCTGTATTGCTCTTCTATTAAGTGTCCAAGTTTCAGATCCATAAGTAAGAACTGGTAAAACACATTTATTAAAAATCTTCCTTTTCAAACACATAGGCACATTTCCTTTTAGTATCAAGTTATTTCTACCAAACACACTCCAATCAAGTTTAATTCTATGATTAATTTCATCCATTATGTTTCCATCTGTATTAATAATCTGACTAAGGTATTTGTAACTGTTAACTTCTTCTAACTCATCATAATCAATCTTTATTTTCATATTTTGAGAAAATCCATTAAACATTACTTTAATCTTTTTAACATTTATCTTTAATCCTACTTTCATCTGATAACTTCTGCAACATTTCCTGTAGATGTAAAGCATTACTAGCAAAAACAATTATATCTACTGCAAAATCTAAATGACTTAAATAATCTGCATTTACTTTCACTTCTTTAGCTTCCCATTTTAATCAACAAAATACTTCTTGCAGCACTTCTGTAAAAAGTATTGGAGATATGGAGTCACCCTGTCTTACCATCCTTCTCAATATTGACTTTCCCAGTATCATTACATAATCTAATTGTTGCTGTTGCATTTCTATAAATATTCTTTAAAATATGACAATATCCTGGATCTATACCTTGATGATCCAATTCTTTACTCACTGAAGAAATGTGTATAGATTCAAATGCCTTTTTATAATCTACAAATCCAAAACATAATGGCAACTCATATTCATTTGACTCTTCTATAACTTGTCTCAATACCTGGATATGATCTACTGTACTAAAACCACTTTTAAATCCAACTTGTGCTTTTGGTTGGTGGAAATCCAATGTTCTCTGTAGACGAATTGTAATTATCTTGGTAAAAATTTTGTATAAAACTGATAAAAGGCTGATAGGTCTGTAATTTCTAATATCCCCTTTATCACCTTTTTTACATATTAATACTGCATTCTTCCAATCATCTGGTACATCTTTATCATGTAGACATTTGGTATATAACTTTGCTAAAAAAAAATTCTATTTCTTTACCTGCTTCTTTTAATATATCAATTATTTACCTGGAATCTTTCCTTTTTTCATTATTTAATTGCATGTCTCATTTTTTCATTTAAAATTCTGGGCATTTCAGAAGATGTAATAGATATAGGAGGTACTTGTTCTTTATTACTATATAATTCTTGATAAAAGTCTTCTATCCATTTCCTGATGTCAACTCTCTTTTTAGTAATAATTCAATCTTTTTTTCTTATTGCAGATATAAATTTCCTACCAATACCAAAATGTTGTTTTACATTCTTGAGACTTTTATTCTCTTCTACAGCTTTCCTTGCTAGTTCACAGTTATACTTTCTTATATCATTTTCAACATTTTTCTGTACCATTTTACAAAATGAGAGATATTCAATTTTTTTTAATGCATCACTTTTGTATATCTTCATATTCCTTCTTTTCTTCACAAATTCTCTAGTCTCAGTAGAAATTTTATTGGTCAATTGCTGCTTTTTTCAACCAGTTATTTTTGTTGCAGTTTTTAAAAGTGTATCAGTTATTTTCATAGTAATTTCATTCAAATCTGAATCATGTTCAAAATCTACTAATACTTGAAACCTATTTGTAAGTTCTAATTTAAATTCATTAGAATGTTTCTGAAGATTAGGAATATCAACTGTAAATATTGTTTTTTTTTGATAATTTTTGTCTCTAGTTTTGCATTAACATGTATCTCACATCTTACTAATTGATGATCACTTCCTGTGTTAAATTTATTAAGAACATTATATACTTGAAATATGTATTTTCTGTTAGTCAAAATATAATCCAATTCTGCTGTACCTTCATTTGGATGCTTCCATGTCCATTTCCTTTTAATATTTTTCTCAAAATAAGAATTCAACACATGATCACCATCTCTTATACTAGCATACAATTGTTTATAAACAAGGCAAAACTCTTCATACAGTAGTGCCACCCTGTGCCAACCAGAGTAATCAATGGATGCCAGAAGGCTTGTGCATAAAATCCCTATCTAATCCCTACTCATTGAAATATCCCCAGACTAGTTTCTGGCTTGTGGTCTTTGTCAGTGAGGAGCTTTGGATCTGAGAGCACTGCACCTAGACCTTAGGATCTAATGCATCCCTCCAGCAACAACCTTTTATCTCTACTTAACTATAAAACTATGAAATTGAAAACACAAAAAATATTTTCAATCTAAGCTCAATAGTTATATTACTCTGGTTGGCATAGAGTGGCACTACTGTATGGAGAGTTTTGCCTTGTTTAATAAGAATTCATAATATAAAGTTTTCCTTTTTCTGCCTCCACAAGTCTATGTCCGCTCTCATTTCTATTACCATAACCAAAATTACCTAGCACTTTCATGTTTCATTTGTTTACCAATTCTAGCATTAAAGTCTACCATAACAATTTTAAAATGTTGTTCACTCTGATCAAAAGCCTTTTATACATCCATATAAAAATTACAATTTCATCACTATGAAAACTTGTTGGGGCATTAACCTGAATTATCTGCATTTGGTATCTGCTATTAAGATGTATAACTAATCTTACCATTCTGTCTGATACACCATCAATCTCCACAATGTTGTTCTTCCACTTTTTATTTATAATGAATCCTAATCCACTTGTATTTCCAATATTTGTGCCTTTATAGTAGAGTACATGTCCACTTTTTAAATCAATTGTCTCTTCACCTTTTCTTCTAACTTCACAAAGTCCAATAATGTCTCATTTAGTAATAGACAGTTTTTATTCTAACTCTTGCAATCTTCCTTCACTTGAAAATGATATGCAGTTGTAAGTATTTAAATAAAAAAGTGGTCATCAAATGCCAGCCTAAGTCCACAATCAGGGGATTCTTTGCACCCTCTGCCTTTGGCCACCAACCGCTGCCTTGGTTTGTGACTTTACAGTCTCCTGAGAATAAGGGCCATGATTTATTTTTGTCTGTCATGATTATATATATGTATTGGAAAAATATTTATCATTTACACAAACATTCATTCTGCTTTATCAGGCAACTGAGAAGATCATGGTGTTTCTTGATTTTAAACTCAAAGGTAAAAATCCAATAAACTTACCATGCGTGCTAATGCATGTTAGTGAGCAGCCCATTCATGTTCATATACTATATGAATAATCACATAATAATAACAGCTGCAATGACAAGAACATATGGAGTGAACATTGGGAATTTGCCCTGATCTGTTCCTTTAAGGCCTCCAAAAGGAATCAAAGGGTCTCCTTTCAATTAATAGCAAACTCCTTTCTGCAGCCAAAACAAGATAAAAGGAATTATTTTTATACTGCACTTTTAGGATCTTAAGTAAATAATCTATATATTTATATAAATTGATAGAATTTTTTAGTCTGATAAATACAAAATACATTAGATCCAAGGAACTATAAAGGTAAACGCTACTTTATAATTATGGCAATTTGGAATTAAGCTAAATGTCTATCAGATCTATGAAATTTTTTGTAAAGTTGAATTGAATCTCAAAAAAGCAAAATTAACAGTCTCCAGTTGAGACCAAAAGTAGAATGTCATTTTTATTATATGTCTAGTAAAAAAAGTATTGTAAAGGTTCTCAATAATATTTGGACATATTCTATATGCATAGTGGGTAAATGTACATAAAGTTAGTGTAGATAATTGCAATAATAATTGAATATTAAATGTGTAATGAAGCCACTGATGGTATGGAAGAAATAGGTTGGATATCTAGCTTCAACAAAACTCAGAAGATATGTTTTTTTAAAGAGAATTTTCAAAATTGATTTATAAACTTATCAGAAAAAATCTGTAATTCATCATGAATAAGTATATCACATAAACAATTGTTGCAAGTATGAAAATCTACTTAAGTAATTAAGGATGGTAATAAATTTTTAACTTCCTGAGTGTAGACAATTTCTTGCATTAAATCAAATCTTAATGATTAATCAAAGTAAATAATAGTTTATTAATTGATATTGTGACATTGGTAAATATTTAATGTCTCTGTTGGGTGATATATATTAAAATTTGTCTATTTAGAAATTCATTTATAGATTCATTAAGCCACCTAACTACTCACAACCATTATATTAAAAAAATCTGTAGAAATTCTAACCAGTAAATAAATTCAAGCATATTTATTAACTTCTTTATGTTTTCCACTGTCTTCTGTTTGATCACAACCCCATAAGTTAATAATTGTTGAAATCTACCAAAAAATGCTATAATATATCATAATGAGAATTCTAGAGATATCATTCAGGTATAATTTTAAGTCACTATGAATCATTTATGAACTTTTATTTTAGTATTGGTTATTAGAATTTGTTATAATTCTACAAATGGTCTAATAGCACTTTCAATGAGACACATTCCCATCTTTGCAACTTAAAAAAAAGACAACAAAATTTGAACGACTGTTATAATTTTTCAAAAACCTTTTTAAAATAACATGTTTGCGAAATAGTAATTTCTACCAACTTTTAAACTAATACAAATTATATTTTGATTTATATATCTTTCATTATTTTAAAAAAAATGGTGAAGCTTATTAAAGTCTGGGAATTGCCAGCCATAGAAAAGGAAGCCATTGCATTTTTACAGGCTGAAAATGTTTTGCCACAGAGCATAAAATGTTCTTCCAGCAAAGATATTACTCTGCATTCTTAATGCGGTTGGCATTTTTATTGCAATGCCCATGCCTGCAAGAAAACTCATTAAATTCATGAAAGCCCCTGGTTCAAAGGCTTCAGGATCCCCTTTGTGACAGTTGTATGTCTCCTATACTACTGGAGTATGGACGACCTTTCACTCTAACCTGCTCATGAAGATCTACAACTGTCCAACAAGGCCTTAGTTAGCTGGACCAATGGGCTAAGGGAACTGTGCTATGAAAGCCTGCAGTCCTGCACAGGATGTCTAATTGGTGGTCCCAATAAAATTGTGGAGGTGGATCAAACACTGTTTAGCAGGTGTAAAAATCATCTGGGAAATATGCTTTCCCAGCAATGGATCTTTGAAGGTGTGTGCCATCACACAGGGGAATGTTTTGTCATGTGTGTTCCATGTAGATCTGCAAGCACACTACTTCAAGCTATGTGCGATAACATAGTCAGGATCCACTATATACTCGGACTGCTGAAAGGGCTACAGGACATCTGTCCTTGAGGATGCAGGTTTTAGTCACATGAAGGTCAACCACCACTATAACTTTGCTGACTTGACAACTGGCGCTCACACACAGAACCTTGAGTATCTGTGGGGGCTGTTAAAGTGGCGTAAGAAAAAACAGTGTGGTACAGCCCGCCAAAACCTCAACAACTATCTAGCAGAATTCATGTGGTAATGCTTACACAAGGGAGATTTGTTCCATGCCCTTCTAGTGGAAAATCCATCTGCAACAGTTGGATGGCAAGTCAGCTCCTGCACATGTAGTTTTTTTGAGATATGTTTTATAGTAATGAAATGGTTTGTATAAATGTCTATATTAAGGTGTTAATTTTTATTTTTTAGAACTCAACAAGACACAACTAACATTGCAGGAGTTCTTTTTTTAAAATTTTCTTTAAAATGGTTTTTTTCTTTAAAACATGTAAATAAACTTGTTATTTTTCCATTAAAATTGTCTTCACTTTCATTAAAATAGTTCTTTTACAATTTCATCTCTTACAGCTTGCTTGAAAAGTGTGTATGTGTGGGATAAATGTTATAATTTTTCAAATGTCAAATAAGTCCATTATGTTTTCCGTATATTTTTTTTAACAGTTGAACTGTGTGTGTATATCTCATAATGTATGTGTGCATGTGTGTATTGGCCATATGTAATTTTGGGGATTACAATGGGAAGCTAAAGGAGTGAAAGTAAATGATTGACATACAATATCAAGACTGCATTCTTCTTAAAGACAAAAATATTTCCCACATTCTAACTTCTTCAATGATCCTGATATCTCCACTATATCTTCACTAAATCATCTAACCCTATTACGCAATTAACTGATTGTGACAATAAAACGTAGATCTTAACTTTTTACTTATGGATTCAGCCTTGCTTGTGGTAACCATAATGAATATTAAAGATATTAATCCACAATTAAAAGTTCACAAACTAATTTTTTTGTGTTGTAATCCATTTGCTTAATGTACAATTCTGAAACATGCTCAAATTTTGGCTAATTCAAAATAATAGTTGAATGACAGACTAGAAATGGGCATTATTATCTAGTTTAATTTGAAAAATGTCTCTGGTCTGATTTATCTTTAAGAATTATTGGCTTTGTTATAATTATACTTGTATTCAAATATTAATACTACTATTCTGACATTTTCATAATACATCATTAAAACCAAAGATGTCATTATATGTGGTTTTTTATTTCACAATGTAGTCAAACCCTAAATGATTACAATTTTGCATTTTCCATGCACCATTTATGCAAACTATCATTTTTATTCAACTTCTCAGTACTTAACAGTTCTTACAGATTGTATTGTTGACAATTTCTCAGCCTTATTAATTGACTGCATATTTCTCTCTTCATCACTTCCACCAGTCTACATAAGTAAAGTTCATTCTTTTTTTTCTGATGTTATATGATCAATCTTAGATTACGATTATAACAAATTCTAATAACCATTACTAAAATGAAAGTTCATAAAAGATTCATAGTGACTTAAAATTATACCTGAATGATATCTCTAGAATTCTCATTATGATGTATTATAGCATTTTTTGGTCGATTTCAACAATTATTAACTTATGGGTTTGTGATCAAACAGAAAACAGTGGAAAACTTAAAGGAGTTAATAAATATACTTGAATTTATTTACTGGTTATAATCTCTACAGATTTTTTAATATGTTTGTGAGTAGTTAGATGGTTTAATGAATCTATAAATGAATTTCTAAATAGCCAAATTTTAATATATATCACCCAACAGAGACACTTAAATATTTATCAATTTCACAATATCAACTAATAAACTATTATTTACTTTGATTAATCATTAAGATTTGTTTAAAGCAAGAAATTGTCTACACTCAGAAGGGTACAAATGTATTGCCATCCTTAATTACTTAAATGGATTTTCATACTTGCAACAACTGTTTACATGATATATTGATTTGTGATGAATTACAGATTTTTTCTAATATGTTTATAAATCAATTTTGAAAATTTTCTTTAAAAAATCTTATATCTTCTAAGTTTTCTTGAAGCTAGATATCCAACCTATTTCTTCCATACCATCAGTGGCTTCATTACACATTTAATATTCAATTATTATTCCAATCATCTACAATAACATTGTGTACATTTACCCACTATGCAGATAGAATATGTCCAGATATTATTAAAAACCTTTATAATATCTTTTTTTTTACTAGACATATAATAAAAATGACATTCTATTTTTGGTCTCAACTTGAGATTGTTAATTTTGCTTTTCTGAGATTCAGTTCAACCTTACAAAAATTTTCATAGATCACTAAACATCACATGATAACCATTTCTTATGCTAGCACATAACTGTTATTAAAACAGGCAAAACTCTCCATACAATAGTGCCACTCAGTGCCAACCAGAATAATCAATGGATGCCAGAAGGCTTGTGCATAAAATCCACATTGAGTGCCTACTCATCCACAAGCCAGAGTCTAGTCTGAGGATTTTGGATGAGTAGGCACTAGATGGAGATTTTATGCCCAAGCCTTCTGACATCCATTGATTACTCTGGTTGGCACTGAGTGGTACTACGGTATGGAGAGTTTTGCCTGTTTTAATTTTCATAGATCTGATAGAAATGACATTTACCTTAATTCCAAATTATCAATCAGTATTAACTATAAAGTAGCATTTACCTTTATAGTTCCTTGGATTTAATGTATTTTGTACTTATCCAACTAAAAAATTCTATCAATTTTTTTATATATACATAGATTATTTACTTAAGGTCCTAAAAGTGCAGTATAAGAATAATTGCTTTGATCTTGTTTTACTTTAATATGCAAATTTAATTACACTTTATCTACCATTATTGCAAATAAATACATATTCATTAGCTTTTGCAGAGAATGTACTTATCTCATGATAAAACAATAACCTTCAATTACTGAACAAGTAATTAATCATTTCTCAACTGTTCGCAGCATCACATGACTCTCGCTTTGATGGTTCTATCATAAAGTAAATAAAGTGATCCATGCAAAATTCTAATTAGATTTCAGCTTTCATTAATAAATCCTGAGCTTGGAAAGTATCTACTAAAAATGTATGGTATTGCCTTTACTTTTCTCAAAATTCTTTCATAATGTTTAGATGTTCATCTCGACATATCCTATATCAAAATTAACAACACTTTTAACAGTGAAATTATGGAACAAATTAATTCATTGTTAAACTCTTATAATAAATTTATATATCATTTATGATATTAAGTAAATGGAATTTTTTTCCTATGGATTATTTGAAAAATGGATGATAATCAAGAGCTTATTCAGGAAATTGTTAGAACAATAAAATCTGCTTTTTGACTGACCACTTAAGTATAATTGAGTTATTTAGATCTTATATTACAAATAATACATGTATGTACATACATAAATTGTACAGTAAATTTTTTTAAATTTGAACTGAATAGATATTTGAATATATTTAAAGGAGAGTTTGGTTTGTTTTCTTTGAAGTAATTTAAAAATATTTATTGTGAACGAAACTCTTTGATAAACAGATCAAAATCTCTATAAACTGCAATATACGGTTTTTAGTTAAAATATGAATTTTAGAAATAGAATAACAGAACTTAAAACAATTGTAATAAGAGAAGCATAGCACAGAAACAAGTTCAGAACAACAGATCAGAAAAATTCTCTCGGCTAAAGATATTGTAAAAATGAATGGATAGAAATGAATCATCTTCCAATTATTGCTTGTGCATAACAGCATGCATTATTACTTGTTATGGCACATCAATGTTTCATTGTAGCATCTTAACGTTAATATAAAAAAAGCGTTTTCTCTTAAATGTGTGTTTTATTTTGTTTAGTTTTACCAGTTTTAAGAACAAAAGCCTTTTGAAAATAATACGATTGCGAAGGAATAATTGAAAGATGTATAAACCGAAATATAATTTGTATTAGTTTTAAAAAAAAGTTCTACAATCACCTTTTAAAATAACTGTTTCGAAAATTAGCTTTTTTTTAAAAAAAAAAAAACGATTTTTAGTAGTGTTGAAAGAAAGAAAAATTGCCATAAAAAAGAAGTCGTAAAAATTATTATTTTAAAAAACAACCCATTTTTAGAGAAAATAATTTTAAAAAAATATCGATTTTTAAAAGAAAATAATTTAAAATACATTGATTTATCAGAAGGTGAAAGAGAATTTAACATTATTACTGGTCAAAGTAGATTTAAATAGCTGTGCCTTCTACATTATTAACACCTTCACATTACATGTTATCTTTGTATTAAGTACGTGCATAGACACTGTAATATTCTCCCCCTTTACTTATAATCACACGAACTAAATAATTTCAACTACTGATAATTAATAATAATAGTTATTTATTTACAACAAAACGATATTAACATATTTACAACAAGTTTGATATATTAATAATAGGCTTACATGATCTGGCCTTGCGGCTTACGATAAATAATAATAAAGCACGGATGGCTTCTATAAATCCCTAGGTCCGCTTTGGCACCTTCAGTGACGGAGTTCACTGCATCACGAGTTCTGCTTTCAGTCGGCATGCCGTCTTCTGGTTACACTGCTATCTCGTGACAATTTTCTTGGTTCTTAGTGGGCCTTAAATACTGCTCTTCTCATTCATGCACAGGAGTTTGGGATAGCCTTGTCTTGATTCGGGTCCGCGTTCCAAACTGCTATTTCTCTAAGGTTCGTGCGTTTCCCGCGCAGAGGAGGGGGCGGGATAAAACTGGAAATGCTTATCTCTTTTCTTATCTTTAGACATGTACATTAAAGTATTTAACTTTACTTGCAGATATTATTATAACGCAATACTAATACATAGCAGACACCACCAAGAGAATATCAATATTCTTGGTTGTCGCTGTTTGCCGACGTTGTAAGCTAGATGTGCTTACACATGGCAACAGCGCCATCAATCAGGCATCCAATATTCTGGATATTTGCTGTTAGCAGACGATGTAAGCTAAATTTGCTTACGCATTGCAATCAGCGCCACCTGGTTTATTGTTTGCTGCTGATAGCAGATGATGTAAGGTAAATGTGATGATGTGATGTGATGTGATGTATTATGGCTTCTCCTTAAACGAAGTCAAGAATATCTCAGCAATTATGCCCAGATAAACCTGTTAGCCACTTTCTTTTACATTCCCCACTCTAAATTTACCCATAATCTGCTCTATCCCATTTCCACAACATAATTTTTGTCAACTCTATAACATTTATATCTAAATCCCCCTTATCTTTTCCCAAACCCAGCATAAAACCAATAATTCACTTTCTGTATAATCACTCTTTTCATATTTATTTTTCCACAACTTCATTATATGTACCCTTTCTTTTTTCAAACATTTACATTCAATTAACAAATGCCTAATATTTTCAATTCCTTCCTTACATAATTTACAAAATAAATCACCCATATTTTTCCATTTACATGTATATTCTTTTGTAGATAAAGATCCCGTTCGAGCCTTAAACAATAAACTACTTTCCTTACTATTATCATATATTAACTCACACCTAATATTCTGTTTATGTGATGTGATGTGATGTATTATGGATTCTCCTTAAACGAAGTCAAGAATATCTCAGCAATTATGCTCAGATAAACCTGTTAGCCACTTTCTTTTACATTCCCCACTCTAAATTTACCCATAATCTGCTCTATCCCATTTCCACAACATAATTTTTGTCAACTCTATAACCTTTATATCTAAATCCCCCTTATCTTTTCCCAAACCCAGCATAAAAACCAATAATTCACTTTCTGTATAATCACTCTTTTCATATTTATTTTCCACAACTTCATTATATGTACCCTTTCTGTTTTCAAACATTTACATTCAATTAACAAATGCCTAATATTTTCAATTCCTTCCTTACATAATTTACAAAATAAATCACCCATATTTTTCCATTTACATGTACATTCTTTTGTAGCTAAAGATCCCGTTCGAGCCTTAAACAATAAACTACTTTCCTTACTATTATCATATATTAACTCACACCTAATATTCTGTTTATTTCTATATATATTTAAACTCTTTTTACTCTCCATACTATTTCTCCATCTCTCTAATTCCCTAGTCTTTATTAATAAATTTATTCTTTTATCCCATTCCTTACTACTATAACACTCAATAATCCTCTTAACACAATCATCCCATCTTTTGTACAAATATACTGATATAAATTCTTTATCCAAATCTTTTGCATAGCGCATTACCTTTCTCACCCATCTTGTTACCTGCCCTTTACTTATGTACTTATGCATTGCGATCAGCACCATCTAGCGGCCAGGATGAGAACTGCTGTTTTTGGCCCTGTAACCTGAATGCTTCTGTGTGTTGACACAAAAACAGCGCCTCTTGCGGCTGCATTACAGGGTCAAAACAAGAACCAAATGTTCTACTTAATGAATAAAAGCTATTAATAAAAATTATGAATTTCAATTATTATAAACTTTATATAAAAGCAACATGTAAAAAAAAACACGATAGGAAAAAAATTGTAAAAACAAAAAGCATAGAGAGGACAAGAAAATAAAGAGAGAAAAAAAGATTTTTAAAAAAGAATGACAAAGAAGATAAATTAGTGACAAAAAAAATATAAAAAAAGAAAGAAAAGGTAGTAAAAACTAAAAGAAGAAAGTAAAAAAGAAAAATTTATTACAAGAACAAAAAGAAAGAGAAAAAGAAATAAAAAGCAAACAAATTAAAAAGATATACAAAAATCAAAAGAGGGCTGACGCCAAAAGATTAAACATAAAGAATAATATACATATATAACAATAGTAAAAGAAAAAAGATGGAAAATAATAATTACAAAGTAACAGAAGAAATAAAAATTAAAAACTAAAAGAATGGAGAAAAAGAGATAGGACATAAAAAATAAAGTAAGATAAGGAGAGAAAAAAGTAGAAACAGTTAAATGAAAAAGAGAGGATAGAAAGCATTGTGGCCATGTGTGTTATTGGTAGCACCATTATTACATATTTTTAGAAAATAATATTTTGTTTGCTAATGTTATTTTACCTAAACCTGAGAAGGTAGAATGATTTTTAATATAGTATAATTCATTTAACTGTTAAATTTAAAATTTAGTATTCAAATAATTAGAATTCTTTTGTAAATTTAAATATCTAAATTTAATTTTAAAAATTTTCTACAAATACATATATATAATAAGAATTCTCATCTCTCGCACCCATGGATCATTAATCATTGATTAGTAATGGACCAGCTACTATTAAAAATAAAATGTTTAATCTATACATATTATATGATAAGATTTATATATTTATAATAAAATATATAGATGAATAAAGTTGAGCATCAACTCAAATTTATTGTGAATATAAATAGAGAAGTGGGTGTAAGAGTTGGCTGAAAGAATTAAATTTACATAAATAAAATAAAGTTACATAGAATTAATAGATATAGTATCTTTACAAAAAAAAGAAAAACATACTTCTCATTGCGTACTTCTCATAACACTTTATTGATAATTATTTGAAAGATTTTTCAAATGTTAAACCATTAACCATCACATGATCACCATTTCTTATGCTTGCTCATAACTGTTATTAAAACAGGAAAAACTTGTCATTGATGAAAGCCACAAGGTAGAAACTAGTCTGGTGATATTGAGTTAGTAGGCACTAGATAGGGATTTTATGCACAAGCCTTCTGGCATCCATAGATTACTCTGGCTTGCACTGAGTGGCACTACTGTATAGAGAGTTCTGCCTGTTTTAATTTTTCAAATGTCTGAAGAAGACTACTTGTCAGTCAAAACTGTGAATAAATCACTGCATAAAGTACATAATGAGAAGACAGTTTTTTTTATACAGCAATGTAATAAATATGGAAGAAGTTTTAGGATATCTTGAATGATTATGTTAGAATGAATATAAATAAACTAACTTGTTATAAAAACGAAAGTATTATTAAGAAAGTAATAATAGCAATAATTCAATAATTATTATAAATTACAGAAGAAAAATACAATTTCAGGATTTTATAATCTAAAATCTTTAATTAATTCCTTCAAAATAGGAGCAAATTAATATATTTGCCAACTTCAGTCTAAATTTTGATTGTAGGTTTGAACTTTAAACTATAATAAGCATGTTTTTAAAATTTGGATTATTCGATTTAAATTTTAATAAAAAAAGTATGAATAGTTAAAACTGTATCAATAAATTTAAAAGTATATATAAATCAATCTGAATCTGTTGTAAATTCAATATCTATGGTCTTATGGGCAAAAAATTATCATTTCAAAAAAAAAAAAACATGGTTTTAATTCAACAATAAAATTAATTTATATAATTTAAGTTCTAACCTTTCCTAAATATTTCCAAATTTATAATTAGAAAAAAATATCTATTAAAATGAAAAAAGGTTTAATAATAAATTTATAAAATTTTACAAATCTGAAATAAAAGGTTATATAAATTCAAAATTATTTACTTATTCATGTATTTTAACTTTCATATTAAAATTAAAGTTCATTTGTTAATTGAATTTCATATGATTTTAAATTTCTAAAATCTGAAATTATAATTTTTTTAATTCTCAATTTCAGTACATGCTTGATATATATAGTTATATATGTGAGAGAATATTTTCATATACATATATATACTGTAATAAATATTTGTTTTTATGCTTATCTTTAATTAATATGACAGGACCAGAAAATATATTTTAGACACATGATAATCTAAAAAATACTATTCTAAAAAATCCCACAGAATGACGAATTTAGTTCATATTACCTAAAGGGGAATATGGATCTACGATAACTTATAAGGAATTTTATGTAATATATATTCCAATATATATTGGGTTTGCATATATATATATATTGTATCAGCCCATACTTCCCTGCAGAGTTATGCTCCTAAACTTGTACTGAGCATGAAGTAACACAGATTTGACAGGGTAAGAAATGGATACCAATTTAGCCGATTGTCTGTACTCACAACATATTGGTACCTCCAGCTAAACTGATAGAGAGAGGGAATTAACAGGACTCTGCTAATTAAAAAACCCTCTAGTTAGTATTTTTTTTGAATGCCAGAATGTTTAGAACCTACGGCAAGTACACATCTTTGAAAAGTCTATTTACTAATAGCTTTTATGCGACACTTCTAGACAAGAATAAAAATGAATCCCCCCCCCTCCTAGAAGGATATGCAATACCATATGTTCAGCGGAGCATGAGAATAAGATTTATCATGCTGATAGAGCAATATCCCATGTGGCTAGCTCAGTATGCTCTACATCTAGGATCTTCAATGGGTAAGTTAAATGGTTAATATAGGTACATGATTGATAAGGAAAGAGTACATTTTATCAAATAAAATAATACAAAAACAAACAAATTTGTCATCATGATGAAATATTTATTGAAATCCCGATATCCACCACCGGTTTACACTTATAATGATGTAATAAACAAATAAATAAGAATTATTGTCACAAACCCATATATATTTGATGCATTGAAAATAGATGAAAATAAATGCAATTTTATATAAATAAGAATAATAAACCCTTACAGCTATCTTCAATGGTTACTAATGAATGGAAGTGGTCTGAGCTTTTACCCCATATAAATAAGTTGTACTTTATGTGGTTTGAAATATGTTTCTCAGATGAAAGATTTTCGGTTATACAGACATATACTTCTACTCCGGACTTTAAACCCCATTTCATTTAAGTAAATATAAAAAAAATTTGCAATATAAAATATTTGCTACATAACTAATAGTAGCTTTCGTATTCTACAACATGTCAATAAGGTTGCGTTGACTCAGATACCTTAGGGCACTCAATATGTGGTGCAGTATCTACTTGCCTTTCATGGCAGATAAGTTCTTATACATGTATATACATGCAGCACCATTGTACACTCACCACTACTCTAAATATAATGTTATAAGTTGACTTGCTTATGGGAAATTTACAATGAATAAACCCTTTGACACTCATCATAAAGTGCTGCATTGACAAAAAATAACTTAAAAGATATTCTGATAAATACATTTTAAACACTCAACATGAGGTGTCATATTTACCAAATATTATAAGTATATGTGCATGTATATATACACGTATATTTCTGTATGAAAATTTTCAGGAGTAACAACAAGAAAAACAAAAACAAACAAAAAAAAATGATTGCAACCTTGGCTGAAAATACGAGAATTTGGGCTGAAAAAATTAATCAAAAGATTTAAGTAATACCTGAAATAACCGTAAAATCCAGTATATGCTAGAGACATTTTCCCTTCTTTCTTTTTTTAAATGATTAATAATAAAATAAAGAAAATATATATATATTTCTAACTATTGGAAATATCAGAGTTAATTAATTCACTATTAATAAAATATGTTTAAAATAAACTTATGTAGGCATCTTCATCTTCTTCTGACTGGGCTTGTAAATGGGTTTCAAATCAACTGGCTGTGCCGTGAGGATTTCATATCATTAAGGCATAGGCTAGGTGGCTTTTGTCATCATCATGGCTGGCTGGAACTAGCGTGGTCACATCTTGGCGATTTTGGCAAAGCAAGGGCAGGTGCACCGGCTGGTTGTCTACCTCACGGTCATTTTACTGGAAGTCCTAGTAGATTTCTCCATATTTTCTTTCTGGTATAATGCAATAATTTTTATTATTATTAAATTTTCATCCACTATCTTGAATGGTTAATTGAATCCACAAGAAAACAAGAGTTCTTAAAAGAACTGTGTAATGGATTTCTTCTTAGAGAATATCAGCAATAGTCTAGTCTGTAAATGAATCTCTAAATGGCTGGATGACTGGAGAATTCTGGAGCCAAAGTAGTGAACAACTTTGACAGAACAAATGCCAAAGAATGAATGAACTCCCACAGCACTGACTAAAACCTATCGACCCCACTCCTAAGAACCAATTCAGGTATCCCCCTGAGAAGTATGAGTCAGCCAACCCTTTTATTTTAGCTTATCATTCAGATTATAAACACTCCTTTCTATTTTTCCGATTAAATTCTACATATCAGGGTTTGATATGTTTAGTTTCCATCTTGAATTCTCAGACCACTTGATTAACAGATATTAATTCAAAAGAATTTTTATTTTATCTAAAAAAAAAAAAAATAACATTTTAATTACAACATTCTGCTTTTTGATTATATTTTTACCAAAACAATTAAAATTCTTTGATTAGTGAACAAGATTACAGTTTTTAGAAAAGTAATAAAAAATATATATACAAGTAGGTTGGAACAATTACTTTAAATATATTTCTTTTATCAATATGTTCCAACACATGATCTATTTAATTAACAAAGTTTGCTTTTCTCCATTTGTGTTTCTCAGAGAAAAGAAAAATATACAACCATAAATTACATATAAAATAAAAATATACAAGACAAGAAAAATGAAAAATATAAATGAACTTATTATTTGTTTGTGTACAATATTTCTTTAACAATTTTAATGTTTCTTTATATTGGTGTGTATGGGTATTCTATGCTCAGACCCAACTTCCATTATTTATGTAGCACATTTATATATTTGCTGGCTTAATTATGATACCATTTATATATACAAATTTACATGTATGCCTGCTGTAATGCTCTTTACAGCAGACTTTGCGCATGGACATTTGATAATGCCTGGCACAATATATATATATATATATGCAAATCCAATATGTACATACAAATATTTATGACAAAATTGCTACTCCATTACTGCATTTATGTCTATAGAAATGAATACTATTAATAATCAATGAACATTTTAGAAGAGTTTGCCCTTATTTGTTAACATGTTGAAAATTTATTCTATCATCTATTCTGCACACACTTTCTTACCTGATAGTGGAAAAGAGTCGTTCATATTGAGCCATACACAAAGGAATAGTATTTCTAATAACTATAGGCTGAAGCTGTTCTCTATCTACTAAACGCTTGAAAAGCATTATTTGATAAATAACCATGGCTGCCCTATGAAAAAAAAAAAAGAATTACACAATAGAAATACACTTAATAATATAACTTAAAATATAAAATATTTTTTTAAAAAAATTACCTTGATATTTGATAATTTGTAGGAATCCAGTAACTTTGATCCAAAATATAATAATTTGAATTAACAGCTATTGGGGATCTATTCATTAAATAGACATATTTAACCCTGGAAGCAATATATTATATACATTAAAAAAAAAAACTATTACAATACATTATTTTAAAAAAGTGAGACACACATATCTTTATATAAATGGCTAAGTCTGAAAATAAAAACAATTAATCATAAAAAATTTATATTAAAGACAGTATAATAAATAATAATTTTTTTGTTATATATTTCCTCCCTTTATTAAAAATAAATATTATCCTTACTTAGTTTCATTGAGGTTATAAGAGCAAAATCAAGTTGAAACTGAATTTTATCATTCAGACTTTTTTAAAAAGTCTTTTGTTTTGATTTTAGAACATCTTTCTAAAACCACTTTTCAAAAGTGTAATTATTGTACTCATATTTATAATATATAAAAATTATATATGGTTTAAATATATATAATACATCTTTATTGCTAATAGGAGGTTGCTTTGACAACAGAGTGAGATTGTTGATTATCTAAATGTTGATTAATTTCTATGAATTTACTTATAAACCTATCTATCTTGAGCTAAACATATGTTGAACTATTTCCATAATCTAATATTAATTGTCAAATATTTTCTAAAAAAATTCAAATTTCACTTATTATATAATAATGCAAACTATCTCATGACTATAAAACAGTGGATGAGTAAGCGCAATGTTTAAAGAAATATATATTTTAAAAAAATGAAGACATGTACATGTACAAAAGTTACTTATATAAATGTTACAATAAAGTCTAGAATGCTCAAATATTAATTAAATAGATAATAATATTCTTCATATTTTGAAATAAATTATTTAAAATTAAATAAATAGGTCTATCTAATATAAAAAGATTTTTTAAATAGAATTTAAGATAATCCATATAAATAATTTTTAAAAAAAATTGAAAAACTGAAAAGAAAAAATTAAAAGAAAAATTAATGACAAGAAAGAAAAAAAAACATAAAAAACTTTTACTTCAGAATTTAATTATCATTCAACAATTATGTTACATTCCTTATTTATTTCATTCATCATTTATTTTAATAAATTATCTATGAAAAGTATACTGAAATATTTATAAAAAAACAAATTTCATAAAATTTTCAAAAATTCCAAATATAATTATTATTAAACTTTTTATTCTTAGTAAACTTTTTTTATCCACATAAGCAATGTTTAAAAAGATTATTCTTTGAAACTTCATATAAAATATTAAAGAAAATAGTCAACTGAAATTCTAAATTTATCTTTAAAGAGCATCAAAAAGATGACCTAAAGGTGTATTGAAAATGAAGTGCCCATATGCAGGATGAAATTTCACAAATTTCATTTTGCTAAGTAAAAAAAAAAGCAAATAACTTCATTACTTTGGAGTTCATAAGAAGTTCGAGTATTGGAAATGCCAGAACTGAAATCAATCCAAGACCTTACATTCCATGTCTGGTAATCTACCACTGCACTAAACCATGCAAGCTAAAAATAAATAATTAAATGGCTTTATTACTCAGCATTTCATAAGAAGTTTGATTACTACCAGAAGGACCAGAACTGGAATAGATTCAAGGCTCTTATGTTGGAGAGTCTGATACTCTACCACTGCACTAAACCATGCAGGATAAAAATAATTGAATGGCTTTATTGCTTAGGAGTTCATAAGAAGGTTGAATATCAGTGGACCAGAACTAGAATTGATCCAAGGCCCTTAGACTTCCATGTCTGATATTCTACCACTGCACTAAATTATACAGGATAAAAATAATTGAATGGTTTTATTGCTTAGGACTTTGTAGGAAATTTGAGTGCAATAGAACCAGAACTGGAATCAATCCAAGGCCTTTACATTTCCCATTGCCCTAAACCATGAAGGATGAAAATAAATAATCCGATGACTTTATTGCTTGGGAGTTCATAAGAAATTCAAGTTCTGGAAGTGCCAAAATTGAAAGTGATCCAAGGACTTTAGGTCCAAAGTTTGACACTCCACCACTAAACCATGATGGTTTTCATTATAATTCAACAAAAAAAAATTCACTAACTGGGAAAAAAAATTATTTTGGTCATTAGGTAAAAATGATAAAAAAATATTCTAAATATGTACTTTAATATTAAATGATAAAAAAAAATAGTGTATCGATACTAAAGTGTTACATTACACCTTAATAATAGTATTTAAAAAAGGTTCAATAAGTTTGGAAGTCAATTCACTATCACTTCAATTAATCAATAAATATATATAATAAGTGGTTTATTATTGCTAAAGTTCTTAAGAAGTTATAACACCAGAGGTGATAGAACTAGATTGTGATTCATAAACTTTGAGCTCCAGAGTCAACCACCCTAACACCACCTTAAATCATGCAAGGCTCAATGAGTGAAAGAATGAATGTAGTTTGCAAAATTTAAATGCTTATCTTCCTTCATTTTATAAAGAGCACATAATGCACTGTGCATAAATTAGTCCGAATTTTTTGATTTTTAAATAAACAAGGGTAAAAATTTTCTAAGATAATGCAAATAAATGTTTAATAAATCCATTGTGTCATCTTAGTCTAATGCTTTTGATCAACAAATATATTTGACTTATAATTTTAATAATATTATAAAGAAGAAACAAACCTCCCATTATTTACTTTTATGAATCTATCTGCACTCGCCTGTGAACATCAGTTTGAAAAGCATAAATATATGCTTATGCTAAGAGTTTATCTATATCTTTGCTCACTTTACTGAATTCAGAACTTTAGTCTATTGTGTGGCTGAATTATAAATTGTTAAATGAATTGTATAAACTTAATATTTAGTTTTGACTATTAACTAGATAGATTTATTTTATTATATGTGAAAATGAACAAACAAAGGAATAAGTTAAAACATAAGCATGATGGATCTGCTCTACAAATTTAATCTGTGTATAGATATACATATATAAAGGTATAATGATATTCAATAAATAGTTAAAACAGCTGATGTTAAATGTTGTATGTACATTATTTAATGCTCTATCCAAATTAAATATAATAGAAACCTTTTGAATTTCTATCTGAACAATTTCATCAATTCGATACCAAATCCTATCAACCTCAATTCAATAACTATGACCAACTAAATATTTCTTTGTATTTAATATATATTTTTATCATCAAAAATGCTTTCATCTTTTCGTTAATTTCCACGGTTCAACTTCAATATTTATTAATATATTTAAAAAAAACTAAACACCCTTTTTGGTTCTTTTCAAACTTGTAATTTGTTTTGTTTGACAGAAACTTTTTGAAATATTTTTATATTTACTGCAGAAAAAAGTACATCAAATCCTCAAAGTATCAGTTAATATAAAAATAATACATAATGCAGTATATTTTGTTCATGTAAAATAAAATTATATTAGTTCGGTAAAAAATAAGTTTGCAAAATTAAAAAGGAATATTTTGTACATTAAGACACTTTAAACTATGTCGCCATTTTAATGCGATTTAGAGAAGTATAAATACAGCACAACATCTAATTATATATTCTATTTTCAATTTTAAATGGCATTTACAATTATCAATTAGACAAATACATATAATATCTGAAAAAAACAAATAGTACAAAAGTAGAAAACAAAATGCTCTGTGTAGTTTAGTGCAGTGGTAGAGTAGCAGATTCTAGAGCTTCAGATCGCAATTCAGTCTGTCATTTCCAGTGCTCGCATTTTACATGACCTTCCAAGCAATAAACTATTTGATTTTTTTATATATGACAAAATGGAGCCATTAAACAAATGGTTAAACATAAAAATTGTAATATTGGAAATAAATATCATCAAATATTACATATTGTTGGTTTATTTAAATATAAAAAGTACACTCAGTACTTGTGGGCGTACGACACTTCTCACACTAGTGACAAAAGCAACATTATATTACAATTCTATTTTTTATAGCCAATGTTCCAGCAATGCCACACTCAGATTAATACATAATCTTTACTTTCTAGTGAATAATACTTTGATATCTATTTTCCAACTAATAACAATTGTATATAGATATTTTGCTTAAGGAAAATAATGTTTTCCAGTTGATAAATAATTGAGATACAACTGAAGTAATGCTAAAACATTTACTATATCTATACTATTTACTATAATAATATCTTTATAATATTTAAAAGTTTTCCATCTAATTATGAATGGTGAGATTACAAATGCTAGATTGTTGCTAATAATACCGTTGACTGCCATTACAATAAACCTAATAATTCTAGCCATAGATGGTTTGACACACTCTGTACTTGATGAGTATGACCGATGTTTTCTTCATATAATATGCAATCAGCACTACTTTTGAGTAATTGCAGAATGTGAATTAGTTTGAATGTGACTGGTAAAACTTATAATACTTTTTCAAATAAGATTTGGACTTACAATTAGCACTCTTTTCTTATTGCAACACTCATATTTACTGACCTAGTTCTATGAGTGGTCTGTTTGGGCCATTGGCTATATTCTTACATTATAATTCTTTAATCAATAAATCTTCACCATAATCTTTTTAAAAACTTTTTATTTTCATCATATATATTAAAAATCCTTCCAAAATCTCCATATTCCAACGTTTCGATTGTTTTTTTAAATTACAATCATTTTCAAGGAAAAACTACAAAATACACAGAGAACAATTGAATAAATAAAAATACAAATACATCTTATTACTCTAACATAAATACCAAAAATTGTATTACAAAAATTTAAAATAAATAATCATACATATTATACCATTAAATAATACATTTACTTTCTATTTCCTTATCCATTATTAATAACTCCTATTACAAATCAATTTATTTAAATAATTATAAAAACTATAAAAATAACAAAGAAAATAATTTTTTTAAAATATTACCTATAAACTTCTTTTTCATTTATATTACATTATTTTTTTTATTTTTTTTTTTTTTATACTTTACCAATTCCATTTTACCAATTCCATTACAAATAAATACCTTAAAACATTTAAATATGCTCCTATTTAAATACTTTCATAGAACTTAAAACACATTGTTTAATACATTCCTTTTAACACCTTTATATACCATTTATTTTATTTAACACAGGATTTAATTTTTTTATATAATTACATTCTTTAGTATTAAAATGATAGAAAAGGTTAGGAATTATAAGGAAAGAATAATTAAAGAATGTAATTATATAAAAAAATTAAATCCTGTGTTAAATAAAATAAATGGTATATAAAGGTGTTAAAAGGAATGTATTAAACAATGTGTTTTAAGTTCTATGAAAGTATTTAAATAGGAGCATATTTAAATGTTTTAAGGTATTTATTTGTAATGGAATTGGTAAAATGGAATTGGTAAAGTATAAAAAAAAATAAAAAAAAATAATGTAATATAAATGAAAAAGAAGTTTATAGGTAATATTTTAAAAAAATTATTTTCTTTGTTATTTTTATAGTTTTTATAATTATTTAAATAAATTGATTTGTAATAGGAGTTATTAATAATGGATAAGGAAATAGAAAGTAAATGTATTATTTAATGGTATAATATGTATGATTATTTATTTTAAATTTTTGTAATACAATTTTTGGTATTTATGTTAGAGTAATAAGATGTATTTGTATTTTTATTTATTCAATTGTTCTCTGTGTATTTTGTAGTTTTTCCTTGAAAATGATTGTAATTTAAAAAAACAATCGAAACGTTGGAATATGGAGATTTTGGAAGGATTTTTAATATATATGATGAAAATAAAAAGTTTTTAAAAAGATTATGGTGAAGATTTATTGATTAAAGAATTATATGTATTGACTATATATTTTTTAAAAGAATGGTGGAAGATTTTTATTTGTTATTCTTACATTATTGTTTTATTGGTAAAGTCTATTATGTTCTGAATCTGATCTAGAGAGTTCTATAGTTTGAACAAATCCATTATTGATGGTAAGCTTAAGACAAGTCCATAACACATTAGATAATTAAATTGGATTTGAAATATATGAAAGAAAATCTTATCCTGTTTGTGATCTGAAAAAATTCCCACAAATAACCCAGCTCATACTCAAACTCCAGACCACAGGTACAGTAGGTTAATGTGCTAATCTTCATACAACAATGTCCAAGTGATTGTTAAAATCTGGCTTTCATACTGAAAATAAACATTTCTATTTTACATGATTAAAATGAGTCCCATGGGTTACATTTGTTTAAACTACTTTCAAGTTAGAGGATAACTGTAATTGATAGTTCAAATAACTATTCAGGTGGAAATTTAAATCTTAACTTTCTTTATCATTCAGTCTAATAGACTTTTATATAACATTTATTTACTGCAGTTATAATCAACATGGCTAATTATATGTTTAATGATATTTCACTTGATATATTATGTAGTTCAGATATTAACATATTTATATATACTTTCAGTTATTAATGTTTTAAATCAAACTGAAAAGCACAATGACACTTTGCCTAGTTTTAGTTAGTCCATATAGAAATAGTTTGCATAAACACAATACATGTACTTACCACCAATCTGACACCCAATTTGTAGTCCACCAAGACTTTAATACTAGTATCCTTTGTAATTTTGGTCCCAAACTTTTTATAAATTTCTAATAATAAAAAAAAAAATTACGAATAATAAAAAACATATATACCCTTACCTCACATATTTCAAAATAAACACATATATATATATTGAAATATATAATCATCTATCTCAATTTATAATTTATATTTAAAAATATAGTACTTGGCAATTATAAATTAAAATTCAGGATTCACAAATTGAATTAATTTTTTTTTATTATATTTGGGTTTGTATTATAAGTACACAATACAAGTCTGTGCTTAAAACAAAATTAAATCAATTTTAAGTTCAGTTTTAAAAAGACAAATAGACTAAAGTCTGTGCTTAAAACAAAATTAAATCAATTTTAAGTTCAGTTTTAAAAAGACAAATAGACTAATTTAGTTTAATTAAATAAAGTTGTTTTAAAAATTATGGTATACAAATCAAGTTTAATTAAATATTAAATAAAAAATTTTGCTCAAATAGCTTATCTCATTATTACTGATAATTGAAATTCTTGGAAAACTGATTTCTTTTAAGCTTTGTTTCATGTTTTGGAAATGTTTAAAAATATCAATTAAATATATTTTGGGGAATTTTAATAGTAAGTGTTATCTCTAAGCATGCTGTTTACTTATCTAAAGAATTTTGTAAACATGGGTAATTAAAATAATTACTGGCTTGTTTACAAGTGTCTTACAAAGTTGATAATTTTGTTTTTTGGACTTTGCTTTTTGCTTGCTCAACATAATTAAACCTTGCCAAACAAATAAAAAAAATCAAGATGCATTGTGGATTACCACTAA
Organism: Epiperipatus broadwayi; assembly: GCA_028023455.1. Lineage (NCBI taxonomy): Eukaryota > Metazoa > Onychophora > Udeonychophora > Euonychophora > Peripatidae > Epiperipatus > Epiperipatus broadwayi. Next base: position 2,903,736 of record JAQFVV010012446.1, read on the forward strand.
AGAATTTCATTCCTGAGGCATGCAGCATATAAGCATCAGGATGTCAAACTCTATGTGCTGAATTTGATCCAATACTGTGCCAACTATCTCCACATATATATTCATTGCAGCTAAAACAAATATGCTTCTCAACAGTAAAACTATTAATAAAAACTCCTCACAGAAATGTAAATTTTGATTGAAACTAATATTTGAAAACAATCTACAGAAAGATAATATAACAACCAAAAAGCTATTTTTGTCAAGTTTATACAAACACATTTATATGTAAATGTAATTTACCTTCATAAAGAAACTATCTCCTCTTGGCTTTATCTTGGACTTAAAGTAACCACTTTATTTCCTTTATGAATGAATTAATCAACTTTTAAGATGCTAGTTACCAAGATAGTAATATTTAGAAATATTGGACAATTTATAATGTAATTTATATGATTTTATGTATTTATTTGATTTGATTTTTGTGTTAACTTAAATTTAATAGTCTGATTTACGACATGTGATTTAATTTTAAAATTTAACTTATGTATTGTGGTATGCTTTTAAATAATCAAGATAAAAGAAAATTAGCTTTGTTTCTTACATTTTTTTTCTTTTTTTGCCTAAAGAGTTTCAAATAATGGGAGTTTAATAATAAAAAATTAATTTAAGTTAAATCAGCCTTTCTCTTAAAGAAAATTTTTTTAAAAAAAAGAATATAAAAAAGATTTAGATTTGAAATAGTCAAAATTTAATTTAACAAGTTATCTCTCTGAAACTATTCAAGAATCATTTAAACAATGTATTTGGAAGCAATTCACATCAAGGTATTGCAACGGTCAGGTTCAATCCCTTCTTGTTGCACTTTCAGTTTAACAACCAAACCTATCTGTATTGGATTCAAACCCTATTAAAATATTCATTTTAATAAATAAATGTATAAACCTTACTATCATGGCTGGGTGTGCAGCATTATATATACACATACAAATAAACAGTGTACACACATAGGCAAGTAAGTATTACAGCAAATATATTATTTAAATTATATTTTATAAGGAAATGATTTATGCTATAATTTTAAATAAAAATATCAATTTATTAAGTTTTTTTTTTAAATATAAATTTGTATGTGGATGTATGATTCACCTTATATGATAATATATATAGAGTGATGTGATTTAGTTTTGTAAAAAAAAGCAAAAAAAGCTTTTAGTTATATTAATTAAAAATAAAATAATGAATCAAAATAGATTAGATATTATAAATTTTATAATCAGGGTAAACGTATGCTAAAAATAACATGCCAGTGAAAACTCAACAAAAGATACATTCACAGTACATATCTGGGTCTCATTTTATGCGGGAGATAGGTTCCTCAGAAAATGTGCATGAAAGAAATTGCACAAAAATAGACTTAACTTACCTTGAAAAATGGGGGATAGGTTCTGTAATTTTCAGAAATCGCATAAAAGTAAAGCAACAAGAAAAAATTAATTTAAAATTCGCATTAAAAAAATAAGGAAATAAAGTATGATTAATAAAAAATTTCAAATATTTCAAAAAAAATTAGTACAAGACAATCTTTTTTTACTTTTTTTTATTAACTACAGTATTTAATTTTACATTTTTTCATAAATATTTTAATCATTACCACTATTTGACAATATGTGTTCGTTTGTGAACTGGTAAGAAATCAGATTCGTGATGTACAACTAGCGCCACTTTCAGTCTTGTGCTGTGTTAATGGTTTTCTGTTTCTATATTAAAAAAATGAGATTGCAATTAAAACAAAAAGATTATACATTATCATTAGAAAGATTATTTTCAGTTTACAAAATCAATAAAATCTTCGTTATTTATTTTAAAAATCTAAAAAATTATTTATTTCTGTTATATCTAACAAAATACATTTTAAAAGTTTAAAATTTTTGAATAGTTATTGCAATATTTTTATGCGTAAGTATAAATCTATTATTATTATTTGCTCATTAGTATAAGGAGATTGTTTACATAGAAGCTAAGATTTTAAATACAGCTTTAGGCCAAATTCATGTTAGCTGCTAATATAACATTGTATTTTTGAAAAAAAAAAGTATTTCAAGTCAAAATAAGTTATTAATAATTTAAATTTCTTGATATTTAATAAATATAGTGAAATATGAAACATATTAAGAAGAAACATGAATTGCATAACTTCAAAATCACATTAAAATAATCTGCATAAAACGAGACCCAGGTGTATTCAGATTTAATTAGGTGGTAAAGAATTTCATTTTACAAATGGATTAATTCACCCAAGGGCATGAAGACTGTTAGATAAGAAATTAAGTTAAAGATTATGTTTTTTCCCGCCCTGGAAAAGATCGATCAAGCCAGGCACAGACTAGACAGTAAAACCTCCGGACTCATACGTCATATGCGGTTGACTCAAAAATTTTAGTGATAAGAAATATAGACAGTATAAAAGAACAATTTTTTCATTTTAGGAATTAGTCATTATTATTAAGCTTGGGTTATGAAGTCCATTATTTAGAAGAGCGTCACTATACCTAATCCACGCCAGGATAATGTTTGAAAGGACTGGCTGGATGGCGACAATGGTTTTTAATCCACAGAAGAATGGTATGCAGACTGCAAGAATATGCCCCCAACAACTGGAACCAGCAATGTAGACCATCCAGCAACAGCCTACTGCTGTAATAAAGAAGATGCTATGCCTATCCAAGAATGAACCACCTAAGGCCTGAAGGTCCAGCATCTATCTGTCCAGAAAATAAACTGGTAATATAAAGCCTAACAACAATTCTCCTAACACAATCATCCAACCTTTTATATAAGTCAACTGACATAAAGTCTTTATCCAAATCTTCTGCATACTGTACTACCGTTATCACCATCTTGTTCCTTGTCCTTTACTCATAATCCAATTAAATACTATTTTGGCTATTTTCTTATTATCCATAAATTGCATTCTACTGAACATTTTCATTTTGCTTTTTGCATCTCTCATGCGATGCTATGCGCTATGGTTTTTCATTTCTCACAGTCAAAAATCTCTCAGCGACTATGCCCAGAGAAACCTGTTAGCCACCCTACTTGCCCTTTCCATTCCCCACCCTAAGTTTTTCCCATATTTCTTCTCTATCCTGCTCCATCCCAATTCTACAATATCTTTGTCCACTCTATGGCCTTTATATATAAATCTCCTCTGGTGGCCGATATTGACGTGCCTACTGTTCATTACAATAAATATATGATAAAAAATAGAGGTAAATATGAATTTAGATGAGAAATCATATATATACATTTTAATGTAACCACTACTCTGATTATGATAATAATTATATATAACCATACAACTTATATGTATGTATATAGGTACACACATACACATAAAGGTAATAGTAAATAAAATTAAAATAAATGTAAAATTAAAAGATTTGTTTTTTAAATACAGAACTAAGAAATAATTAAAAGTTATAAGATTAGAACAAGGATTATATTCTAATTATGGTGAAAAAGTAAAATTAGTGATAATGAGATAAAAATGTATTTATAATAATTAAAGAAATGAGAGCCAGACTTCTGTCATTGATAACAAGAATTTGAGTATCATAGTGACTCATTAATTAAAGTTAACAAAAACTAAAACATACTGGAATCCAACATGTGTGCAATTAAAAAATTAACTACCTTACCCAATGAGCAGGAAAAACAAGACAATCAGCTATATGAAGAAAACAATGAAAGAAGGCATGCAGGTTGTAGGAGAAAAGTAAAGCAGTTAACTAGGAGTTCAACTGGGAGATAGAAGCAATTTTGGGTGCTGGACATCACCCTTTAACATTGTAGCTTCTAGAACGAAGAACTGCCTCTGGACATGAGAAAGTAAGCTAGGGCCTAAACAGGTCAAAATGATCTTTATTATTATTTTATACAACTACAGGCTTATGTAAGTGTGTATATATATATAGTGTAAAGTTACTATAATATTGATTGTCAGTTAATGTATTAAATTATTGTGAGTTATATTTATCGAATGCACTGGATTTAACTGAAATAGTGTTGAGTCATTATTGGGTAAACTATTGGTATTCAGTCAGCAAACAGTAAGCTCCCCAATAAGGATCTGGTCTGCAAGGTTTAGTAAGGTGCAAATATGACAATTGGCACAGTCACAGTGGAAACAAACCCCAACACTAAGCAGATAGAACAAATGACAGCCAGCCAGTTTGATTCAAACTAAGAATCAAGGTTAATCGGTTTGATTTATGTGCAGTGACAGATTTGCTGAAATGCAGTCTGCTAGAGGAGAATTTGATATCAGTGAGGCAACTGACCCCTATATGTCCAATTATCTCTTCGTAAATAAAACCCCTATCTAGTGCCTATTTATCAGGAATATTGGATGAGTAGACACTAGATAGGGATTTTACACACAAACCTTTCTGCATCCATCGATTACTCCGGCTTGCACAGAGTGGTGCTAGAGTTTTGCCTCTGTGTAAAATAAGTTTTAGTTCAACAATCAAGAGAAATTAAGATTTCATACTTCATTTCTTTTTCTTGTAAACACCTTTAGTGAATTAGAAATGAAATTTATTGGAAGCGTAATTTTATTAAAGTGACGTCAATGCACTTTGAAATTTGGACCACCAACACTGTTAGACTGGATAAATGGCAGGGCAACTTTGAAATATTCCATTGTCATTGATATCTAACACATACAAAATTTAAAGAAAATTTATTATATGAAAGTATGTTAAAAATATGTTACAAACTAAGCAATCTTCTATGTAAAATAAAAGTATTTAAAGATAAAATTTGAAAAAGCAAATAATATGTTATGTGGCAAAAAATTTAAATCTATTTATAGAATACTACACAATTCTTCCCTGATTTAAACTTTTCTAAAAAAAATCTTAAAAGTTTAAATCAAGTCTAAAAGATGGAACAAATTTTAGATCTAGAATAAAAATTCCATTTATAACTATTCATCAGCTAATAAATTGAAAGCTTAATAAAACTTATTAAAAGAAATATTCCTCATCCATTACCCTCTAATTTTTTCCCAGTGATGATTGTAGTTTTAATATGAGGTCTTCTCTGATTTAAATGTCAGTGATTGGAATACATAATAAAAAAATTATTTTTGTAGCTACTTTTTAGAATTGTACTAAAATTTTTAATCTATTCTGGTATTAGAAATTATATTATAAAATAATAAGTTCATTTACACTACATTCAATAATTATTTTTTTATATTAATTTCTTAAAACAATTATAAAAATTTTATTTGACAGATATGATTTTAACTTAATGGATAAGTGCTTAGGCATGATGCTTATAACATTCTTTGATCTCTATGATTTATAAAAATATTAGCATTGTATTTTTGAGTAATTATAAATTAATATTTAATTAGGATTTCATAGTGTTTATAATCATACTTGTATTATTCAAATAAGTTTCCTGAAAATCTTTAATACTAATTTTAGAAGTCTCTTTTTATGAAGCAGATTCATATCATTTCATCAACATTGTAAGTATTATACACTGATTTAAATGTTTTAGAAGCTGTTTACATATTCCACAAATAAACCAAAGACAGGTATTATTATTTTGTAAGAAACAAGTTTAGAGGCTTATTATAAAGCTTCAAATAGATGCCTTTGTTTAAAAAAAAAAACTGATTAATAAATTGACTTTGAAACACGAAAGTAAGAAAATTTGTAATTTTGTTAAAAAAATAATTCTTTGGGAATCTGAATTATTATAGGAATTTATTCAGACTTAATTGGTCTGTAAGATTATATTCTCAATGATACTTATTCAGTATCTGTGATTTATTTACAATTTTATTAAAAATTGTCTTAAGACAAATTCCTAGTAATAGAACAATATTGAAATTTCCATTAATGGACAATTGTTGGTGGTTGTGTCTACAACAATTCGAAAATAATTTTTATATGTATATATTATGCAGTGAAATCCATATATTGAATCCTAGTATAATGTAAATTTTGGATTAGAAAATATTTTTATATACAAAATTATGATTCATATAGTTTTGTATCAAAAGTATATATTTCTTCAACTTATTTAGTAAATATTTTTACAAAATGTAAATAACTGTACTTATTGTACAAAATAGAATGTCTGTAGACATTTAAAAATATATGTTAATGGCTCATAATGTATATTTCGATCTATAAAATCTCTAATCAACTAAGATAGATTCCCAACAATCTTATAATACCTATTATTGTATTTATTTATAAGAATTATATAAATTTATTTTACAAGTATCATATTTTAATCATGATTTATTATGAATTATAAACATTTAATTCCACCTTATAGAGAAATAACTTACTGTAGCTTGATGCTTCAGTTCGTCCAACTCTTTTTCTGACATCAGTGGCTCTAAAGATTCAATAAGTTTAGAAATTGTTTTTTTAAGAGGAGGAACTGGTAGTCCTGGCAGGCTACGCTGATAGCTGTACAAAGAAGGATTATAGCCACTCACTAATCTGACAATTAAACTCCATATAATAGATATTTTGGAAGGCTTTTTAGGTTGTTCATCTATAAAGACAACACATTTATTTTAATAAAACTTTTATAAAATTATGATCTATTAACAATAAAATAAACAGAAAAGTATTTTAATGAATGATAATTAATAAAATTTTCTAAGTCGATTTATCAACAAAGTGTGTCCAATGTATACCACAATTCAGTATTTCGGTGTTCATTTCATGACAAATATTTTAAAACAAAAATTAAAACCCTTTGTATGTAAAATAAGTAGATATAGAATATGAAGATCAAGAAATAATATTTTATCATTGGCGGTAGAAGTCTGTCATGGCATGCCGATCTCTTAAAGCAGATAATCTCAATTTTAGATTATTAGATGTTTATAATTTTAAACATATATATATTGTAACGGAATAGCGTTACATGGGATTTGAACCCAGGCAGATGAGGTTATATTAAACTATAATCAATTGACGAAATGAATGACAGGAACAAAACTTTTAAAAAAAGCGGTCTTGCTTTAATAATAAACGAGAAACAGCCGTTTCTAAAGCATGATCGCAGCTATATAAGAGTACCTGTCAAATTTATTGAAATAAAAAAGTAAAAGAGTTTTTTTTATTATTTTGTGTTTGTTTGTTAAGAATAAATCTTTAATCATTAGTTGTAGTTTTTTTTCATTTTTAATTAATTAAAGAGAGAGGAATGATTGAGCGCAAGTTTAACTTTTATTAAATCATTTGAATCATTTTGAACAAAAGGGGAAAAATGAATAAATTAATTTGCAATATGTTCTGAAATTCCAAGCGATCTAAAATTATTTTAAATGGGGGTAATTAGTAAATGTAAAATTAGAGAAATTGAAACAATAGGCAGGATATGTGCTGGTACGCCTAGATAAAATAAGCCAAATTTAGAAACAGAGGTGAGAAAAAGTGTACACTGCTATTGTACAACTCAGACTTCTGTCTCCAGTGAAACAATACCTGAAAATAATGGTCAAATTGAGTGAAATTCCAAAGTGGTGTAAACGATCCCAGAAATCATGGAATTGAGTTAACACTCGATGGACTTATAAGATGAAGGGACTCACAGGTGCATGGGAGTGATTGGGTGAGAAAAATTCAAGGTGTGAGGGCGGGAAGGAAGAGATCAAAAAGGCCGGACAGCACTTTTCAAAGGATTATTGAATTAGACTATTATTGATTATTATTAGACTATTGAAATCTAACAGAGATGCGTTGCTGAACATAAAATTCGTGGCTTGACTGCCGGACCTCTGCGTCCAGCTCAGCTGATTGCCAATAGGATGCTCGTAACACCAGAGAAACTTCACGTAAGGACCACACACGCTCTTGAGACCTTGCAAATTGCCGGAATGCTTCGTTAAAGAAGAAACCATCGCTCAGTATCCCATTACAGTCTTTCTACATTCCACAGGTAGCTATCTTTAAATTGTCGTATTCACTTATGCACCCAAATAAAATAACTTTAATAACCAGAACTATTAAAAAACATTAAGCTAAAATGATAAAGTTACTCTTGACCATTAATGAACGATTCGAGAATTTAACCAAATAAGTTTGCCTACAGATTAACATTCTTTAAAATATGTGCGAAGTCACCTTGAAATCTATATTTAATTATCTCGGCTTGCCGATCATATACCTGCATTAATTGTTAGTAAACAGATTAAATAAAACACTTATTTAACTAGTATTTTTTGTTATTAATTGCTTGGAATTTCAACATAAATTTATATAATAGGAATGAGTGCTAGAGCAATCAAATTTGTTTGTATATGAATGAATGCATTTGATATTTTTGGTGTTGGGATTTTATTTTATTTATGCTTATGTTTGTTATGTTCTCTTAGATTAAATTGAGTTTGATTAATTTATTCTGTGGGATATAGGGCGGGCCCTCATATAATAAGTAATTGATCGTGAGTGAAAGATCACAGATTCGATGTAATTTGAAGGGTAATATTGGCTGTGTTCGTTTCTTGCTTCCGACTGGAGTGATGCACAGGCATGTTTTGTGATATAGTTGAGTGAGCTTATGCACATACGTGGCGGACTCTTATAAAAGTTCTCCTGGCGCCTATTACTTGGATTCAATCCGAATTTACGTATAAAATAAATAAAGCGTACGTGTATATGTGTTTGAAATTATCTTCACAGAACATTATGTAATCCCCCGGACGCAAGTACACAGCAGATTCGTAATAGTGACATTAAAGAGAGAGCGGTAGCGCGCTCATGCACCACCGGGCGGATACAATATAGACTAAAAATGTTCTTAAAAAATTTCAAATATTTCTTTTAAGAAATTATTGATATTATCAATAATATATTGCTTGCAGCCGTAATTTCTTTTTAAAACTTTTTGGATTTCTGTTTTACCAAATTTACACATATGCCAAAAATGGATTTTAGAATATGATTTAAGAATTTAATATATCAACCACATAGTTCTTCTTTCCAAAATAGTTCATAAATATCCAATATATAAATAAACAAACAAACTTCTTCTTTTAAAAACTTGCTTTTTATATGATTATAATCATCAATAAAAAATCCAACGTTTCGACAATTTTATATGTGATATTTATTATTATATATATATATATTTAGTGGGCCTTGAAAAAGACTATATAAAATAGTCAAAACATTGAATTTTTTATTGATGATTATAGTCATATAAAAAGCAAGTTTTTAAAAGAAGGAGTTTGTTTGTTTATTTAAATATGATTTAAATAAATGTTTTCAATGTGATTACTGAGCAGATTCTCTTACTGTATAATTTTTTTTTTATTAGCATCATATTTTGAAGCACAACTTAAAGTATTTATAACTGTAAATTAAATCCAATTTCTGACACCATATACTACATATTTTAAATAAAAATCATATATTTTATGATAATAAAATTATTTAAGTGATTGTATTTGATGGAAAAATAAATGTTTTGAAAATACTTGCAAAATACTGAAAGATGAATATTTCCCTTTCAGAAATAATATTTGTAATTATTACTATTAAATAAGTATAGCCAAATCAACATCAATTTCTGATGATCATATACATAGCATTTCTACAATAATCATCTGGTTTTTCAGTCCTTTCAAAATCACTTTCATTATGTGATGATGGTATCCATGACATTTCCAGTCACTATATCTGATGAATTAGATTGTATTATCATATGATCAAAATAAATCAATTCCAACTTGGTTGTTTGTGCTTTAAGTAATTGAGTTTAGATCAAATCTGGTGAAACAAATACTTGCTTGTTTTTTTATTGTTCAAACTAATTTCAAATTTTTTATGTGCACAATTCAAAAATATCAATGCTTTTTCTATCATTCTTCATTGTACACTTTCACATACATGAAGAGTCAAAGAAAATATCATAGACTGAACAATTTTGTCCTTCATTTTTAGAAACATATCCTTACAGTTAAAAATCTGTTTCAAGGCTTTTCATTGCCACTTAGTGCTTGTTTGGGATAAACTTCTTAAGTGCTGAATTCTTTGTTTACTGAATGATCAAAGAAAATAAAAGATTGTTAATAATATGAATTAGGAAACTATTAAGTTTGATATATATATATACTTTTAAACTGATATAATAATAATTGTTTCATAAAGTGCATAAAAAAATTTACAAAATATTATTTCTAAAATGCTGTATAATCGAACACTATACTCATATTATAATAAAATTAATTATTTAAAAAGATAGTGAGCCATTACATATCATTAAAATGCAAGATTAACTCTCAGTAAACTTTTAAGAAAAACAGTTACTTACATAAGCAAAGTTAATTCGAAAAATGCAACTAAATTGAATACCAAATGATCTCATTCTTAGAATAATATTGAGAAACCATTGAGAGTGTTAAAATATTGTAAATTCTAAAACAAAATAAAGAATACCCAAACTAATAAGACATTATATGACCACCATCTTACACAATGTGGTTCTTCGGCAATTTATTTTATTCTCACCATATTTAAGCCACCTAGTGTACGTTTTAGTAACAAACATATTCCAGATGATAGTGCATAATAAATCATCCAATGTTGCCCCATCCAAAATCCCCGACTAGCCATTAGCTAGAAACTAATCTGGGGATAGTTAAAATAGTAATGCACAGTGATTTATTAAGAACTACTATATGGCATCTACTGATTATTAAAGCTGACACTAGGTGACATAAATATGATGAGAGAAAAAGAATTTTCTGATATACATAAGTTTAAAAATTCTCTTACCATACTATATGTAAATTTTTCAGAGATGTAAATGGGAAGTAATAGCAATACAAATACAATCCAATACTAAGCAACTAATTTTATTTGAAAATGCAATAATAAAATTCATGTAGTTTACTACAAAGACTCATATAGTAAAAGCACAAGCAAAGTGAGATTTATTATAAAAAAATTATAAATTGATCTGGGTTTAAACTAAGGTTAGTAATTATAAAAATAATATTGACTAATGATTTATCTCAAGGTTATGAATCAATTATAATCATTTACATAAAATAAAATATATAAATGTATATATGTAAAGTTTATTCATTTATCTTAGGACATGATAATATAAAAGATAATTTTATGTACATCGTCTTACCCTGTAACCTTTGTATTTCAGATAGAAACAATAACAATAATGATACATTTAATCCAAATAGATTTATGTGTAATCTAACATCTTAAGTATAACTTTTATTTCATAAATATGCAGTGATGATATTTCTTTAATAATGACAAAAGAGAATGCTTTATTATACAAATAAAATTAATTGTAAATGAATAATAGCAACACAATTAATTATAGAAAATTATATAAAATACCTAATAAATATTAATATTTGTTTTCTAAGTCCAATCTAAGCTTGGAATATGAAGTTTCTAATCATAAAATGTTGCAAAAAACATTAATACTCAATCAGAGTAAGTTGCATATTATTTAAAAAGCAAATCTTCAATTTAAATACTGAAGGATGATGATGATGATGATGATGATAATGATGATGATAATAAATGTTTTGTGATATCCTTACTTAGTTTGTTTCAATAATTAATCAATTATTAATCAACCTGCTCAATAAGACAGGAGAAGTTTTCACTCTTAAAAGAGACAAGTGAACTTACATTCTTAACCTAAATGATGTTTAAATAACCTATGGCTTATTTATTTCACCTCAAGATCATTTACTAGACTCATTTGAAGCCTTAATCATTGGAAGTAAAACATTACTAACATAATAAAACTCATATCATTAGGATACCTTATTGCATACTATAACATTTTTAAAATTAATACTAACATATAGGAGCAATGCATAAAATATTCCTTATAAACTTAATTATCTAACTAAGAATAGTTAATTCCTTATAGCTTTGAGATTGCAACTCAAAAACCAATAAAATGTATAATAATTTCAATATATCAAAATTTTATATAAGTTTAAAAATTACTGTTATATATAGAGCTTGCAAAACAAACTCTTAACAAGCTTTATAGAATACCCCCAACCTCAGACCGTTTTCTGCTACTGGCATCCTCAATGAAGTGCTAGGATATTCAATTATTAGATTAAAAATACAAAGACAAGCCCAGCACTTCATCTAATGTATAACTATGAAGTATAAACTCTGAAATTTTCAGACATCTGTATGTCTTCCAATCCAGCTATCTAACTTAAATAGCCATATGGGACTGAATTAAGTTCAGATACATCATATATTAATAGTTTTAGCAATATAAAATCGCCAAAGCCATCATAGCAAAAAATAAAATTACAAAAAAAAAAAAAAAATGAGAATAAAAAAATCAAGTCAGATGTCACATGACTTAATTTAATAAGTTTGTGTTTACAAATGTTATATATAGAGCTCGCAAAACAAACTCTTAACAAGCTTTGTAGAATGCCCCCAACATCAGATCAGTTTCTGCTACTGACATCCTTAGTGAAGTGCTAGGATATTCAATCATTCTATTAAAAATACCAGGACAAGCCCAGCCTTTATCTAATGTATAACTATTTAGTAGAAACTCTGAATTTTTCAGACATCCATATGTCTTCCAATCCAGCTATCTAACTTAAATAGCCATATGGAACTGAACTAAGTTTAGATTCACTATATATTAATAGCTTTAGCAATATAAAATCATAAATACACATGGATGTCTTGAAATTTCAGAGTTTCTACTTAATAGTTATACTTTAGATAAAATGCTGGGCTTTGTCCTGGTATTTTTAATCTAATGATTGAATATCCTATCACCTCACTGAGGATGCCATTTGCAGAAACCGGTCTGAGGTTGGGGGTATTCTACAAAGTTTGTTAAGAGTTTGTTTTGCGAGCTCTATATATAACATTTGTAAATAAGACATGTGACAGCTGACTTGGATTTTTTTTTTTTTGTAAAAATTACTGTCATTAATAAAATCTAGTTCTAATGTAAATCATACATTTAATCATATCCAATATCATAAATAATAAAATTAATAAAAGTATTACATGTACATTCATATAATAATATGTAGAGAACTTTTATATTTCTTTATTATACTACTAATAATAAAAATTACTAACTAAATAAGAAGCAATTATAATAAAGTTCACCAAATAATCCATCAGTTTATACTCCAATAGTTATAACAATAAAAATTTATCCCAATGAAATATTAATACATGTATAATATTCAATGTTTTTGGGAATTCACTGAAATATTTTTAATAAAAGCATTCAAAGATGGTATTAAGGACAATTAAATTTCTTTTTGTAATTTAATCCTTACTGGAATGTAATATCAACATTAATAAATTCCATTAAGCACTTTTGTTAATCCAATGTGAGTTATATTTAGCACATTAATCCATTTTAAAGTTTGCTGATAAATTTGATCTTTATAATATTCAATATATGCATTTCCATAATCCATTAGCAATATTAAATATTTGGTATTTATAATTCATAAGCAATGTTAACATATGTGGCATTTATAATTCATTATCTATTTCTTAAAGCACTGAAGGAGAATTATAGTTTACTACATGAGGCAATTCAATCTGTTTGTAAAGAAATTATAACTTTATATCCAAAGGATTGGCATTCACCACTTCTTCCATTAGTTTATAGATATTTAATCCTCATTGCTAAATAGCTCAGTTTATATCTATTATATATGACCAAGCAAATAGGCTATAATCCATAATCATGTTGATTCCATTTTTTAATTAAAGTTCAGCATTTCACCAAACAATGAAGTTTATGATAATATATTTGAGTTGGAAATTACTTTTTCTTTCAATAATTTATGATGAGATAATAATCCATAACATTGAAACAAAATATTAACACTTTTTGAAGTGAAAAGTTGTTTCACCATTATTTCAGCATATACAAGTGACTTGATTGAAGTTAATAGACTTAATTTTATAAATATATTAACTATTTACTATTACTTTAATTAAAATGAAAAGACCAGCAATTTAATTGAAGTCATTAGGCAATATTCGATGAATAAATTTATCAAATTTCTATTATCAGTAGACTGCAATAAATAATATTTTCTTTTAATAATAATCAGTGATAATTTTTTGTCTATTTATTGCTGTCTATTCTTTTCCTAGTTCAATGAGAAATTTTTTACCAAGCTGAGACAAAATGTTTAGATTGGATTAGTCTGATGATGAAGACAAGCAAAATGGCTATTTTAAAGTTTTAATCTACTTAGGTTTAGAATACAATAAAATTTTGTGAAGGCTAGCTGTTTTTTCCAAGTATCAGTATTTATACCTGTCAATCAACTGATATCTGTTTGGATTGTACATATTTCCCATTATGCACTGGTGTTTCCTTATTTTTCTGGGAAAATTTGGAGAAATTGACAAGATTACTAAAAATGCTGATTATAAACATTGTTTGATTTTGAATTAACATGGTAATTTTTATGGATGTCATTCAAAAGGAAGAGAGAAAAAAATACTAATAGTAATTTCAAACTTTTCAATCGCTTGGAATAATTTTACAGTCATTTATTTAAAACAAATAAATTATAAAACCTGGAAGTTCTCAGACATATATTTTAATTAATTTATAAATTGACCTTTTTAATAAATTATACTATTAAATAAATATCCTTTAAAAACCAAGCAAACTAAATTAATTTTACTAAATCTAAATCTAAACACAAAGTCTCATGCACGCATAAAAAATATAAGGACTGTTTGTTCTATTCTTTTGTTTAAAATGTAATCTTAAATGTAATTACTTCCCTTTAAATATTCTGTGTTATGATGACAGCCTTATGATCCTATTCTATATTTCTTTATCAAAATATTATTTTATATACATGTGTATCTCTATTTCTTTATACAATTTAATAGCGTTTTTCCCTTATAAGAATAATGACAAAAATACAAATGTACGTATTTTAATATAAGCGTTGACTAGAAAATCTGCTTGGGAAGACATTTTTAAAAATCTTTTATAAAATTATATTTTCTCTTAAACATTAATCTGGGAGACTTTTGGACTTAATATTGATTATATTATTTGCTATTTAACCAATAATAGTGATTAGTATATTTGCTTAATCATAAAAATAAAGCCAATGAAATTTTTACGGTTTTTGAGTTATATTAGATCATTTCAGTTGTAACTGCAAAGCTACAATAAATATATGTATTAATGTCATAAAATGGAAATAAGTTTAAAATATAAGATGCATTGTTCTTTTTGCATATTAATAAATAAATTATTTAATCCCAAATATATTATTTTATAATATCATGAATGTGTATATTTAAGCATCTTCTATTATTATATAACATCTTATATAAAACAAACAAAACTCACTATATGTATTGCCACACACATCTTATATACCAGTGTGTGTCACTGAAAAGACGACTGCTTCCCTCTCTCCAGTGCCTATACAGTCATCTCCCTGAAACAATGCAAGCATTATTTAGTAATATGCTTTAGCTATTCACCACAAGAATTTTAAAATGCTTAGTATATTTGGATTACAGGACTGTTTTGTACTTTAATCCACAATGGAACAACATATTAACATTAAATTTTGTTTTAAATTGGACAGAACTCCTACTGAAATGTTTGAAATAATTCATATTGTGTATGGCAATGAAATGGAACACAAGAATATTTTCGAGTGGTTTTCAAGATTTTGTAAAGGCAGAGAAAACAATGAAGATGATCTATGAAAGTACAAACACCCTGTCACATTTCATATCATAACTACATAATCTAAACATACTAATATCTTAAACGTTTTGTGGTAACTAGTTTTTAGACCATATAGCAAAACCATTGCATTATATGGATTAAATGTTTTAATATCATTTGTTATTTCTCTTTTTAAATTTATGTATGAGTCATGAAATACTTTTGATCTTAAGTGTTTAAAAGCTACACATTTTTCAAACAAATGTGTCATATCTAGCCTTGCCTTCAGAAGTGGACTAGTCCAGATTCCTTCCTTATCTAATCGGATTGAGCATTCATTGCCGGTAACCAATGTGAAAACACGTGGATGTATAAACATAGCCAAAGGATAAAACATAAGTGTGGCCAATGTGTAAACATGTGCATAAAATCTTACCATTGATTAGTATGGATTGATTCTCTCCTAATCCAATTGCTACCAGTAAGATAGGGGATCTGGCAATAAATAATCAGCCTTTTTGGAGGCAAGAAGAGAATGATGGAGAGAGACAACTGTATTTATTGAGACTGGCATGACTAGCACAGTATTAACTACTTTTATCTATGTACAACTGTATTTATTGAGTGTTCATATTTTTATTGATATCACTGTTGATTTGAGTCTGAAACCTGCAATTAAGGCCAAACACGACAAAATGAAAAAGGGTTTCCTCTTTCATCTTACAAAAAATATATGAAGCTGCCAAAATTTGTTTTTAGCAGACCATTTAAATAAACCTTAGTTGGTTGGAAACGATTTAAAAATTTGAAACATAATTTGATATATGATTGTGAAGCATATATTTTGTAAAGGTATACTTGATAATCTTTATTACTGACACACATGCATAAATATATAATCAGATAAAATAATGTACAATAAAATAAAATACTGGAATTAACTCTTTATTTTCAAAGTAGCATTATATAAATAAATAAAAGCTATGTTATTATGAGTAGTAAAGTCACACAGCATTT
Organism: Epiperipatus broadwayi; assembly: GCA_028023455.1. Classification (NCBI taxonomy): domain Eukaryota; kingdom Metazoa; phylum Onychophora; class Udeonychophora; order Euonychophora; family Peripatidae; genus Epiperipatus; species Epiperipatus broadwayi. Next base: position 2,920,494 of record JAQFVV010012446.1, read on the forward strand.
ATGTTTCTAAATCAATGGCCAACTTTCCATGATTTATGTATATGTACACATTTGTTTATTTAATAAATTATCCACCATATTTAAAAATATGACTTTTTGATTTTTTTTTCTTCTTCAAATCATTCACTACATACAAAATAAAACTATTCTCCAAACAAAAACTTATATTGTAAATATGTGAATATTCTGCAAATATTATTAATGTATATTTTGACTCACCAGGGTAACCTGACCCACACTGATACACCACTTTACATATAACATTATATTAGTTGATTTTATCAACAACATTTTTTCAACAAATATAATGTTATAAATAAAGTGATGTTTCAGAGTTGGTCAAATTATGCTGACTGCACTGAAATTGATATTAAAAAAGAGAATTCATGAACATAAACTACTGTATAAGAAATTCTATAGATCAATTTAAATCTACATTTGCAGAACACTTAGTTATTTACAATGGAAGTTTTTGTTTTGACAATATATTTATTTTGTATATGGAAAATGATTGGAGGAAAAAAAAAGTGTGACCATTCATGGGAACAATAGTACTGTATGACTTATGAGACTTTTATTTATTTTAATTGTAAAAATAATATTCAATAGTTTTGCTTCCTCTTGCCTTCTTTATTTTTGCTTTTTTTATATAACATATAATAATAACATTCCATTCTTCTTACACTTTGAAGCAAAATATATTTATTAATTTTACAGTTTTGACTGTTCCAGTCTTTGTCAGATCTACAAAAATTTAAACGTTATATCAATACAACCATATTTCATACATATATCTATTATTATGTTACAATTTTACCAACTTAATTAATAACATCACTTTATTCATTAAACTTACTATTGTATATTTAAATTCTACTTTACCCTTTATTTTTCTTATTATTTCTATTCTTAATTAATATCATATTTATTTACCTTTTACCTTTGCAATAATTTTATAAATTCAATGTCATATTTATGAAACCCTTCTTATATAACTATATTCATATATTTAGCCTTATTTTACATTTCACCTATTATCTTAATTTTTTATTATCTTATTCCATTCCTTAATTCCATTTTATCCATTTATTCCTGCTTCTTTCATTTACTTAATTTTTATAAAATTATTATAAAATTATTTAAATTCTTATACGTATTTTTATTTTTATTTCTTACCTCTCTTTCCTCCACCATTTTCTATCCCATCATACATCCTAATTTCTTTTTTACCTATATACAGCTCCCTCTATTATCTATTCTATATAAATGGGGTTTATGAGATAGAATATAGAAAATGTAAGGATAAATGGATTACAAATAAATATGTTGGTGAGATGAAAAATTCAATATATACTAGATTAAAACAACATAAATATGATAGAGGATCACCGGTATATATGCATTTTACAAAGACAGGTCATAAACTAGAAAAAGAGAATATTAGAATGATAAGTTATGCAAATAGTAGGAGGGGTAGAAAAATAAGTAATAACGAAGATAAATCCAAATATTAATAGAGAAAGCGATTTAAAAACTATCTTAGTATAAATAAAAAAATAAAAAGTGAAAACTAATAAGAAATAAAGTAAATAAGTAATTTGTATAATAGATAATAGAGGGAGCTGTATATAGGGAAAAAAGAAATTAGGATGTATGATGAGATAGAAAATGGTGGAGGAAAGAGAGTATAGGTAGATAATAAGGTAAGAAATAAAAATACATATAAGAATTTAAATAATTTTATAATAATTAAGTAAATGAAAGAAGCTGGAATAAATATGGATAAAATGGAATTAAGAAATGGAATAAGATAATAAAAAATTAAGATAATAGGTGAAATGTAAAATACGGCTAAATATATGAATATAGTAATATAAGAAGAAGGGTTTCATAAATATTACATTGAATTTATAAAATTATAGCAAAGGTAATTAAGAATAGAAATAATAAGAAAAATAAAGAGTAAAGTAGAATTTAAAGTTATACAATAGTAAGTTTTAGAATTGAGAGGTCCATGTGCAGGCGTTATTACATCTGATTGGCTGTCACATAAGCATGTTTAAAGTGCATCTGTCAACGGTTTTAGCTTTCACGTTATTATAGTAAGTTTAATGAATAAAGTGATATTATTAATTAAGTTGGTAAAATTGTAACATAATAATAGATATATGTATGAAATATGTTTGTATTGATATAATGTTTAAATTTTTGTAGATCTGATGAAGACTGTTAGGAACAGTCAAAACTGTACAATTAATAAATATATTTTGCTTTAAAGTGTAAGAAGAGTGGAATGTTATTATTATATGTTATGTAAAAATAATACCAATCATATCTTACATGGGTTATAGCTTTAATTTTTTTATTTATTGATATTTTGAAAATTGTAGAATTAATTCCAGGGTTTTAATATATATACTGAAGCAGTCAATGTCTAATCATCATTGAGCTTCATGCTTAACCATCTACACTAACCTCCTATGGGGCCCGCAATTCAGACCCTGCTATAAATATATGCTATTCACTCACACACTGTATGTCGAATCATTCTAAAGATGAGTAAAATTAATTTTGTTTAGTAAAAATGAAACAGTAGTTTGAATGATGCATATATATATTATGACTAAAGCAATAGTTTTATTGCTATAAAAATACATTTGCTTAGATATTTGTAATTATTTTTATATCTGTGTATATTCAATGTAACAACAAAGAAAAATGGGGAAGGCTTGAAATATTGAAATTATCTTTATCACTAGTCAGATCGTTGTCTATAATTAAAACTTATAAATCTTAATTACAATCGAAAAGCAAATCGTTTATCAGTTTGCAAATCTTTCAAAACAGCTCAAAAGGGGTATTTCAAGCCTTATCTATTGAAAATATTTTACTAATTAAATGTTGTTTTTAAAAGGATTACAGAGATAAGGGTGGGGTATGAAATTGAATTCTGGGCAGTATGGAAAGGTTATAAAAGGAACCAGTGAACAAAAGAGACTTCACTTAGACTTTGAGTTTTACTTTGGAGTTTACTGTCAGTTTTTAGTCAATTGAGAATTACTTTTAAGAAGCCAACACAAGTTCAGCAAATGTGGCGTGAGTAGCGGAGCCGTCCACCTCTCTTTCCTCTCGGAGGACTGTCTACCAGCCGTCAAACTTCCATCTGACTGGCCATATGAAATGACATAGAATTGCCAACCGTCCTGCCTACCGCTATGCTGAGATATTCGGTAAAATCCTGTAATTTAGAGCTGCCTTGATATGAACATTCACAGGTGATTTATAATTTGTAGCCAAATTAATTCATAGATCCGTTATGATATTCTGCTAATTTTGCTTTTAAACTCTCTCTCTGTAATCTTTTATTAATATCATGTATTTTAACTTACCTTTCACGCTTAATTAAATTATATATATATAAATGTGTGCGATTCCATTAAGATTTTATGTATTTTGTTTAATGTATAAATATGATTTATTTTCTTTAATATGCCAAAAATCACTAAGTTCGTGAGTCAAGGGGAAAACAATTGTTTTACTTGGAAAAGGGTGGGCTTTATTTAAAAAACTTATCAATAAAGTTTTGTTTATATTAAATAGCAATTGCTCGCGAATTTGGTTTCATTTTAAATTCATGATTCTTAAAGTAAATTAAAAACTTTTACTGTGGATGAATCTTGCTTTAATTTTCTATTTTAAAAAAGATCGTGAACTTTCAACTTTCATATAATTAATTCATTCCTTTTTGCTGGTGCCTGAAGGGAAAATCCTACCAGTTAATACGTATTTGGGAATCGAGTCTGTAAATATAAATGTTGTTAGTTTAATAATATTGTAAATAGTAACGTTATTATTCATTATGATCAGTTAAATGACTCAGAATTGGAAACAGATTATTGCGCAAGAGTTTAGGCAATTTCCAAGTTTGAAAATTATATTATAAAATTTATATTCATGTCCAGTAAGGTTGCTGGCATACATTTTCTTTCTGATATTTTATCTTTCCATTTTTTTGATTGTTTAATTATTGGGGACATCGAAAGCATGAAGCTCCCGTCCTTCTTAACCAGAGACAACGCTCTCTATTAAATTATAAAGTTTAAGAGGATTATGTGCTGCGGATGGCAGTACATAATGATGTGCTGCGGTCTCATTCTCAGCCTCTACTTTGATATCGTTCCGCCAGAAATGCGCGGATATATCCACTTTAAGTTTGTTTCCAAGTATTCCTTTAAATGATAAAATATCCACAATCGCCATGAAGGTCAGATTCCTTTAATGTATGCTAATACCGTTACTTTTGTCTTTAATTTAATCACCGTCCGCCTAACCTTTAGTAAGTCGCAATGATGTGTTAAAAACAATGTTTCATTTCGTAAAAATACTTTTAGTCCATTGATTTAAACTGCTTTCCTTTAAAAAAAGCTTTATCGATTCCCAGAGACGTAAATCAATTTGTATAATTTATTCTCGTAAAGAATGCGCATTGTTTGTTTTTTATGTATACTTATTCAAAGGACGCTAGGTCCAAACAATGCCTATCAAACATATATAATGATTTCAAGGTTGTAAATAAATGATTGAGACCGTAAATTTATATTTATTTGTCCAAATGATTAACGTTAAATTATCGAGATCGGAAGAGCAATCTGTTCCGATCTTGTAGATTATTTTGTACATCCACATTTTGGCATATTAACCCCACACAACTTATAACACATTCTATAAAATGGTATTTATTAAATAATTGATGTAATGGGGATTTTATAAAACAAATCCCAAGTTTTCAAAATGTATAAAATCACTCCAAGCGTGAAACAATTTTGTAACATATATATCGTTTTCTGCATTTATTAAATATATATATTTTCGTGTTAATCCTGGTTTGTGTTGAATTATTAGTTTCTAGTTAATATTTAGAATTATTTTCTTTAGCTAAGAGCTTAGCATTAATAAATAACTCTGATAATGTAATAACTGGGCTACTCCGTCCTCGATCATCATCATCATTCTGATCTTATGCTCTACCGCTCTGCTTATGGGCACGGATTTAAAGTAATTTTACTGTGTCATCAGAATTGTTGTTCATTGGGTCAGAGATTCGAAGAATAGGCAAATAGGTTAGAATTCAGGATTGTTCCAGACCTGTGTATCTCGAGCATGATCGGATTCGAGGTACTTTTGCTTAGGATTTGGAACCTTGTTAAGTGAGCATACTGTTTTGACCGGTACAATACACAGGTGTTTTTTTTTATATGTCTTACAAAATATTGTATGGTTTTAATAGGTTATAGTTAATTTTATAAAAAAAATGTAGATCATAATTATAAATTAGTTAAAACACACTGAAAAGAGCAAAAATTAATATTTGAGAAAATAGTATTTTTGTATATGATTACTATATAATCATAACAAAAATAATAAATTCAACATTAACAAACCACTATAAACAGTCATTAAATCTGCAAAGTACTTTCGGTTAATTTCTTAAATCTGCCTCAACTCCCATTAAAGTCAAAAAACAAAGCGGAAGCAAACGTCATCAATTCAAATCCCATGAATCCTGTATTTTAATATTAGCAATGTGTCTATTTATTAAATGCATTTTATTCCTATTTATAAAAATTGACTCCTCAATTTTTCTTATATTATGATTTCTCTCTTCATGATTACTATTATATGTATTATTACTGTTATATAAAGATATTTTATATTATATCGTTGATTTATTTAAATATATGTAAAGGCAACATAATGGATTAAACTTCTTTTCATTTTTGATGATATATAAAAATGTATGCATAAAGATATATAACGATACAAAATATTATGGAGATCTTTATTATATAATGTAATGGTATGAATGTGGGCTGTATATGAGTGATGGAAATCATCATCACCAAAAGCATAAGCAATCAAACTGAATTAATATTCAACAGCAAAAGCATGTTTGTTTTATTTGATATAGACAATGAACAAAAAATTAGCATTGTAAACAAATAATAATAAGTAATAATATGAAAATATAGTATCACCAGCAATAAACATCAATATCCAAGAGTCAACAATCATTCTTTGTGACTGGATTTAGAAAAATAATATAAAATCTAGACTAATAATCATTTTGTCAATGCCAAACTTAGGGCATATTATAAAAGTAATCACACCCATATATAAATGCTAAATATCTACAGTAATAAATATAAAAAAGAATGCTAGGATCATATCAATGTTGATTATTATCAATGCTCAGGGCTATCTAGTATCTTAAGTGTAACTGATTATCAATAAACTATTTACCAAATCTATAAAGTGAAGTACTTTTATGACCTTAGCACCATCCAAACAATATGACAGAGAACTGTTCGGATTTCCATATAGATACTCACACTATATATTGCAAATGCCACTATACTTAAACTATCTTGAGATTGCAAGGACCCTAGGGACTACAGAGAACCACCTGGATGTCCACACCGAAACTCACACATATATATATATTGCAAATATCATTATGCTTAAACTAGCTTTGGATCACAAAACTATGATTATGAACAAGAGAAAATACATATACTGTATGTAAAATTTAATCAACTCTAGTATTAAATAACTCCACCAGAATAACTTAAAATAATGATTAATATATTTATTAATTAGAATAATAACAAATAAAAAGTCTGATAAATACAATACAGATAAATGATTCTGATTTTGACTTCCAAATAAAGATATTATTTTTACAAACAAGAAATTACATTTACAAAGTTATATAAATAAATGGTTTACAGAATGAATAAATATATAAGATCTAAACATGCATCCATGGTAAAACAAAAATATTCCAATAACTATGAAAGTAATAAAGATTATTCTATTTCAATAATGTGTAGATAGCGAATGGATTTAGATATATGCGACTGCATTTAGAGAGATGTACAAACATGCATTATCATATCCCAATAATATCTTATTCATCAATATTAAAATCATTAAATCTATTATTCTATGCTAACAATATATAAATGATTAAATAGTAGACATATACATAATATACACAAGCATGTGCTTTATCTAATATAAAAATAAACTATTTCCAATTCTTAATTCTTAATTTGCATTTAAAATTATTTTAACAATGTTTTTTTAGCCTTACAAATCCAGCAATTATTTTAAAATTATAAACAAAATCTTTTAGGATTAAAAAAAAACATTCATTACCATTTTCTTTGAAAGTCTGTTTGAAAATTCTTTTAAAACTCTTTAGCTTTTATCAATAAATAAATAAAAATCATATATCACATGACCCAATTTTTTAAGCTTGTAAATAAAAATAATGAGCAGAGCTAATTGCTCTAACAAGCTTTATTAATAAATGCCACAAAAGAAAGCATTTAAAAAATCTCTATCTAGAAACCATCCCCAATCCTCAAAATCATTGGTTTCATGCTTTAGTTCTATTCAGTTAGGTGCTAGGATAGTTTCAGACACTAGATCTAAAAATACCAACTCAAAGTCAGCATTTATCTAAAAGTTAACTATTAAGTAGAAAAATCTGAAATTTTCAGACACTTAGATGTCTTCAAAGCCAGCTGTCTAACTTAAATAGCTATATAGGGCTGAGAGATCTTCAGCCAAACCACATATTAATAGCCTTAGCAATATAACATCACTTGAGCTTTTGTTTTCTTCATTTACAAATTTTAAGAAAGATTTCAAAATACATTAGCATCTGTTAATGAATTCCTCATCAGCTGTTTTACTTTTATTCAAAAATTATTTTGTTTTTAACTTGGTGTCTTCTAACTTTAAAAAAGTTTTCTCAAATTTATTTCCATCAGTTAATTGTTTTAATTTTGGTCAAAAGTTGTTTACTTAAATTAGTACTGCTGAAGTTTAATCATTTTTCTTTTAGGCAATAAGCAGAAATAAATTTTCTTTAACTGTAAAATTAATGTTCAAGTAATCTGTCATTACAAATATGTAATTATCAATATGTATTCTACCCATCAGCCTGTTCAATCCATCCATGCTTCATACCTTCATTCATGAAATAGATTTCACACATGAACTATATGGCCTTTCATTTGTGCTTCCCATGCATATATGAAACAGTGTATATGAATAAAATATAGCCCTGAAGTCTCAAGATCCAGTAGGCTAGTTTCTTATGGTCTTGTTCAGGATATAGGTAAACAATGGCGATCTGAAACTTTGTTAGACTTCTATAACTTCTGAACTTTATTTAGGTAAGCAGTCTACTTCTCACATATAGGGCTATGAAGATTACCAGAAAAGGCATACCTACTTCTATGACACAATATATCTTTTCAAAATAATCACAACTTCTTACATCTTTTAAGCAAAAGTATTTATTATTATAATAACAGATCTGAAGAAGACAGTGAGGAACTGTCAAAACTGTTATTATAATAATAAATATTTTTGCTTAAAAGGTGTAAGAAGTTGTGATTATTTTGAAAAGATATATTGTTGTATATGAAGAAGCAAAATTAATGAAGAAGGAAGAAATGTCTACTTCTATGAAGAAATTGTCCTTTCTTCAAATCTGGCTTGCACTCTCTCTCCCTCTACATCTGCATTTTCTGTAACTTTTTCTAATCTAATAAAAATCAATTCATTTGTACCCACTATTTATAAACATACAAAGGAATCTAAAAACAGAATAATTAATTATTTTTTATTTTGATTAATAAAAATAAATAATAGAATTCTCTAATTAATGTCTACAAAAAACAACCATAATTTAGATTTCTTCGAATTCAGAACAAGATTAAATAAAATATTAGAGGTCTTTTTTATGATTGATTTTAAATAACATACACTATTTCCTAAAATATTAATTAATAATATTACTCAACCAAAACTTTAGTTATTCCATTTACTGTATTTTAAATAATTACAGCATATATGTAAATTTTGTCTATGTTCATCTCTTCTTTTCCTTTTAAACTTTAAATATACAGGTGCATACACATTACATTGTGCTGCCATTAGACTATTCCATCTCAATATACAACATACATGTAATTTTCCATTCATGAAATAATGACGAATCTTTATTTAAATGCAGAGATCTTCTGTATATAATCAGGTTTTATATATATTAAGTTTTATGTATTATATATATAATATATCATTATTTTTAACTTTATATATAATCTCAGGTCTTGATCAATGAACTAAATGCTGCTGATAAATATTTCAGCACACTCCCTTTTCTAAATTGCTCAGCCAACATAAAATATAAATCATAAATCACACCCAGCTAATGCTTAAATAAACCAGGAGAAAATCAACTATCTGTTGTCAAGGTAATCTTCAAATATTCTATTGGTTTATTTTAAGCACTCGCTTGAATATATGATAACAAATTAGCTATGTACATTTACAGTTTATTATATATCATACACAAAATATGGATTAGAAGTATATTCTAAGATTTTTATAATAATAATAGAAATAAGTGAACTAACTGATACTGACACATCCATCCTCGATACGCAAGTAATGCTCGAAGTAAATACCGTCTCACATACATAAGGACTATAAAAAATACAATTCCTTCAATAATGGCTATTACAACTGCTCGCAATGATTTAGGTAATCCTAAAACAGAGATACAAAAATATTTTTATTACTCAAAATTGCTTATATAAAAATGCAAATTTATAAATTAATATAGGAAAAAAAAGCTCTATTTGAAAAGAATAATCCAAATGAGACAAAACATATCTGACAAAGAGAACAAACAGTATATTTAATTTTGAGGCAAAAAATCAAAGTTAAATGAAAGAGATAACAGTAGTACATTTAACACAGACTTATAATGGTATCCAAAGAAATCAGAAAATATTTAGACATTATTTGAGGATTTTATATATGTCCAGTGACTGAAAAATCTGAAGATTAAGGTGATCAAGGGAGCATACAATCTGTTGCAGATGTATGATAATGTAGAATGCAGCCATGTGGTGTCTCAATAGAAAGTGGATATCAAATTTATAATTGCAACACAAGTTGTAAATTTTGGCTAATATATGCAGTATCAATAATGAATTATATGAGATGATTTATAATAAATTATAGAACTCCATAAAGAAATTGCTATTCACAATTGGCTTATTCTACATTTCAAATGATAACTTGGAAAGTTTTCATTATTGATAGTAATGGAATCTATAATAAAAAAAATTCTAATGTGCTTTATGTTTTTAATTATATTGTTACAATCTGAAAATCAAAATATATCTGCATGCACATCCTTCAAGATAAAATATCGTCATGTGTATATAATTCCATATTATGTAATAATTTTCAGCTGTGTAGTTTAGAATTAAATGTAAGTTCCTAGTTTATTTTCACCTCATCGATTCTAGCACTATTTATTATGTTTAGGGTATTTTTCAAATTTTTTCAGTGGTAAATATTCTATTAATGCAAAGTGAATCACATTACCAATCTTTTATGACATTTATTTTGAAGCTATTGTTAATTAAAATTAAATATATTTACAAATTACAAATCATTTGCTAATCTCATATAAAAATGCAACCTTTTCATGTTTTTAATTGCAACTATCATTTACAAACATATATTACGGCATTTCGATTGAATCTTATATTAAAAAGTTATAATTGCAATTGACTTCAAATTTGGTTGTGATATAAGTAAACAATAATTACATAGAAGTCTTAGACATATTGGATTAAGTGTTAATACAATCTGCTTCTGCAATATAATACATTACATCACTGAAGAAAGGCCTATATTATACCACAAAAAATTACTTCCTGTTAAACTCCTTCTGTGCAGGATGCAGTATAATAAGACTATTGGGTACAGTACAATTTTTGAACAGAAGCATCACTCACTCAAAAATTACATCACAATTAATATTACATAAACCAATTCAGCTTGTAACATATATGCAGATTTTATAATGTATAAATAAATTTGTATTAATTGACACACTGATTACAAAATGCAATAATATACTTTTAAAAAGTTCTATCAGTATAATATTTTATGCATTCAATTTATACATTAATGCAAAATTGAACTCCTATAATATACATATTATATTAATGGAAAACAATGTATTACCCTTTCATTGAGCAATACATAAAATTCATGAGCATGCTTATTGTTTAAACCCAATAATTACTCATTTAAAGAGTAATTCCAAGCCCAAGTAAATTATTCTATATATATCAAAGTTGTAATTTGTAGTTTATTTAGTACATAATCAGTAAAGAATATTAAGAATTAAATTTATCTTCACATGCATATGACAGTTTAAAAAAAAAAGCATAAAACTGTACAAGATAAAAAGACATAAGACCATTTCTTACTTCCTGATAATATAGAAGTCTATGATTGAAAAACTATATGAGTTTCTCTACATGAAGAACTAAAATTTTGGTAGACTCCTCACCCTACTCTTTACATCTGTCATGCGTCAATCTTTAACAGAACAAGCTATACAGTATACAAATGTCATCCAATAAAAGTTTATATGCAACATTTTTAACAGGAAATACAAGAAAAACAAACTTCAATCCATATGATTATATTTTTTACTTTCCAGCTCATTCCTTTCAGTCAGATATTGATCTGATATTTTATTCTCATCCATATGCACTTTGTACTTATCCCTTTCAGTCAAATGTTGATTTGACATTCTATTCACTATCTATTTCATATGGTTAAATATTTGTACTTGTAATGAGTTTACATACTAATAGTGATATCTAATTTGTTCAATAACCTCATGCAATATCTATATTCCATATGCTACTATTCTATATATTTTAGATATTAGCATGAAGCAATTTCAATGCCATTATTGTATCCTACTAGCAATATAATTATTTTCTAAATAGAACCTATGAAGTTTTAGACTTTTGTGTTGAGCAATATGTGTAATGTGTACCTTAGAATATAGCTCAACTTTCATAAATGTTAATTATTTATCAGATGGCAATGTGGATAAGCAGTTTTTCTACACTATTTGACTATCTAGGCTTTTATTCTGCAACATGGTCTCCCTGTCACCAATCCCTCAGACTCTCTCCACTCAACTGCACCTTTTACGTGAAACTTATGGAAAAATATTTATTTCTAACACTTCTATTCATACAATATATTTATAGGATGTTTTTGAAATTCCAACAGTATTACATGAAAGTTGGATAGAATTAGAAAAGAATGATACCAAACACATACATGTAGGATTTAAAATAACTCTGAATGAATGTATTACATAAAATTGACACTTATGATTTTTTCCAAACTTCCTAGATATATATTTTTAAGTTCTATTTCTGAGAACAGCTTATTTATTGACAAAGAAAAGAAAGATTAGAAGAATGCAATAACAAAGAGTATATTATCAATGCTTTCAAATTATTGTTTTCAACAGACAAAAAAAAGTTACATTTATATATTTTAACAAAATCTATAAAATTATACAAAATAAGAATTTAAAAATAACCCCAAATCAACGCATTACATAAAGTCATTACTTTCACACCTACTCCATCTCTTATGATTTTATATATAGAGAGAGTATATTTATATCAAGCTGGACCATAATCTATTCTGAAATCATATTAAATTGATCGGATGTTAATCCTCAGGAAAATTTAATGTTTTCATTAAAAGATGAATATAAACTGATGATAATCTACAGATACTATTCAACTGCCATAACTTTGAGATACCATCATGAATATCATCCCCTGTTCTAAAATGAAAATATTGTCTGTGCTAGCCTTTATATCTACTTACTTATTAGTAGAAGATAAATAATTAGCATGTATTATCTGATCTATAGCTTTATGATACTGTTTATAAATATATGACAAAACAAGATCGGTTCTCCACTTTAGAGCCACCTAAAATAAAGTATTCTCTTTCACATCATTTTCTATCTTTGGCCTTTATCATATGGCTTGCAAATTATGCATCTAAAAATCATCTTTAACTTTATTTTACTACTCATATCAAAATCCCAAAATTCAAAACAGAAACTAGTCTAAGAATAAGAAGTGCTATCACCTGACAATCAATGATTTCTCAACTTTATTATAGATGGCACTAATGTAAAGAATTGTTCTTATTTTGTCATATATTGTGTAAGATAAAAAAAAGTTTTTTTTTATTATATATATTGTGAATAAGGTTGAAGACACCCTGCTTAATCCTCTGGAAGCTTTGAAAACTATAAAAAAAATTCTACTGCCACTTCTAAAGTCTTGCATTAGCATTTTCTAAAACTATAAATATAAGATGATATATAACTTTGGATTTTAAGTCTGTTTGCCTTAAAAATTGAAACATGATCTATATAAGATCAAGCATGTAAAAAAAATCAATCTAGCCATGGCTTTATTAACGTTCTTATTAACTCGTGTTTCTCTTCCCTTGATAATTCTATTCTCTATCTCCACATAGCCTCTCACACATGGTATGATTAGGTGATGAATGCTCTGTATATCTCTTTTTATTGGAGGCTCACTTCAGATCTTCACCACTTCCTCCACATGTGGAGTCTTGCCATTAGAGTGCTCCTGATCTCTTGTACTCTTTCAAATGCTTATGACCTCTTGGCACAGGGGTGACATAGGGTTTGAATGGTGAAGGAAAGATATATTTTGCATAAATCTTGTTTTTCTATTGCAGAGGTGCTGATATGTTTGATGCATGTTATACTATATATAAATAACACTGAATCACTAACTTCAATTGTAGGAGATGGCATGCCTCAGTTCCAGTTCTCTAGATGTATCTTAACACCTATGATTAATCTTGGAGTAATATCTGGATTCCTTGCAATCCACCATTGCAGTAGCATTAAAAGAAGTGGTATGTTGGTAGAAGATGCTACGTTACTTGCTTCCATCTCCTTCTTGCAGTTATCATGGCAGCAGTGACTCCCTCTCTTGTGTTGCCCTATGTTCCCACTTCCTATTTGCCATCTAAAGTCCTATTCCTGCTAAAATGATCTGGTCCTTCCTGGATACAGTATTTCAGACGTATGTTCAATTTTTAAAAAATAAAATCTATATAATTAAAAAATAATGATTTTAGCTTATTTTAAATCTATTATTGCCAATCCTATGGAAAATTGATCTTTGATATTTTATTAAAAATTCTCAATAATTTCTCCCATATTTGCTCCAATTTGTAGGTATGCTTCTATTTCATTAATATTTTTTATACATTACTATTAATATTTCTGTGTTTTCACTTTCCGCACTTGTTATTAAAAACACTGATATTTTATGTTTTATTTAGTTATTATTTCTATATTTTGACTCCTTACTTGCAAGTCATCTTCAGGAATATTAACCTTATATCTATGTTTTATTACTGAATTTTATGCGTTACAAGAAACCATCTTCAGGGACATTAAATATACATCCATTTTTTAAAAAATGTTTTTTATATTTTTTATTCTTATGTTTTGCCCAATACATGAAGGTTATCTTCAGGAATGTTAAAAATACATACGTTTCTAAATTATATGTTAATACAGTATAGTGTTTTCCTGAAGGTTTGTGATAATGGTGTTCTAGTTGTATTTTTATATTGGACTATTTTCATCATTTATAGATGATGGAAATATTCCAATATAAAAACACAAATATGTTAATATAGTTTTTATTCCTATGTTTCATCCTTTATGTACAGATAATCTTTAGGGATATTAAATATACATCCATTTTTTAAAAAAGTTAAATATGTGTGTATGTTTAATATCACCGAAGATCACTTGCATGTAAGATGCAAAATGTAAAAATAAAAACTATATAAAAAATAAAATCTCCATATTTTTTATTAATAGATATAGGAAGATGCAAGCACAAAATAATATATTTATATATTTAAAAATACACAAAGGTTCAGTTTATAATGCAAAGCTGTCCTTTAAAAAAACTTCTTTTTTTTATAAACTTAAGCTTTGTTAAAAAAAATTTAAATATTTTTTAAGAATAAAAAATTATTTTAGCAACTGATTTGACTATAATATCACATGTTCACCATTTCTTATACTTAGGATAATCTGTTAACCCTGTGGCAGCTGTATCCATATCCAATTGCCACCTAGTAAAAGCCATACTAATCAATGGATGCTAAAAGATTAGTGCATCAAATCCCTATCTAGTGCCTAGTCATCCCAATATCTCTAGGCTAGTTTCTAGCTTATGGCTTTCATCCAAGGCTCTTAACTGATGAAAGCCATAAGCTAGAAACTAGTCTGGGGATAGTGGATGAATGGGCATTTGATAGGAATTTGATGCTCTAATTTAATAGCATCTATTGATTACTATGATTTGCATTAGGCGGCAATATTGATGGAGGAGAAAGTTGCTACAGTGTCAACTGATTTGACTAGTATACAGAACAATATTTTTACAATTTTTTTAATAAAAAAAAATCAAATGATTTGTTGCTCAGGAGTTCATATAAAAATTCTCATAGAACCAGAAAGGACCAAACTGAGCTGCAATTTATGGACCTTGGCCTCTAGAGTCTACCATTTTATTACTGCTCTAAACCCACAAAGCTTTTTTTTTTGTCAATTCATCAGGCATATATATATATAATGGTATAACAATTATTTTAACATGCAGCTGTACACTTAAAGGAAAAATAATGGAAATAATTTCTTCAGAAATTAAATTGTTAGCATGAATTGAATGAGACAGTAGTTAAAAATGAAACTATCACATAAGTTTATAAAAATTAATAGCTATGCTTGATAGAATTTAAAGTCTATCATTACTATTATCATTTTCAACCATTATCAATCCACTGCAGAATAAAGACCTCTCTAAATTTAATCTAATCTCTTCCAACCATAGTCTCCCTTCATAACATAAAGATTAGCAAACTTCCTTATTCCATTAATCCATCTCACACATGATCTCTTTCAAGGTCTTTTAAATATCTTGGTTACATCTACAATTATATTTTCTAGCAGTATGACCAGTCCAGCTTCAATTCAGTATCTCACCCATTTATTTCATTTTTGTTTTCTTCATGTTGCTCCTAATGTACATATCCCTATATTTTGTTAATGGTATTGCAGTTCTACTGTGTCCAAGTCCTAGCTCCATAAGAATGAATTAGTAAATGAGAGATATTAAAAAACTACTTTTTCAAAGATATGGGCATATTTACTTTCAATGCTTATTTCTGCTAAAAGCATTCCATCTAATTTATGTTCTAGGATTAATTTCATCCATTAAGTTTCTTTTACTTAATTTATTTTAATTAATGATTATCAATCTTTATTTCCTTCTTTTGAGAAAATCCATTGAACTTTAGTCTTTCTAGTATTTATCTTTATCTTAGATCAAAAAAATAATTTCTAATCTAACAAAAATTATGTAAAAATTGATCATTTGTTTGTTTATTAAATGATTATTGTTTGAAAACAGCTCTTATAAATTAAGTTTATCTAATATATATATATGCACATGCACAGTACTTTTGGTTTTTTTTTATGTATTTATGAGCAACAATATTAGGTTTCTGAATATTTATAAAGAAGTTTTCTTATATTTAGTTTCTTTTGTGTTTGTAATATCTGCTCTATAGATATTTCTTAGTACTATTTTATGATGTTGGTTGTATTGTCAAATAACACAATAGGTTGACAAAGCACAAACACAATATCCATGCATATATTATTATTACTAATTTGGATTAGCAATGACTGTGATTAAATGAGAATTCATAAGTTCTTCTCAAAACTCATAAAAGCAAGCAGAAAAAATTAAGTATAAGTAAACTACTAAATAAATAGTTGGATGAGACTACAAATACTATAGTTTAATGATATTTTTCAATGGTAATATATTTTTCTTCTTTTTTTTTTTAATTTTTAAAAATTTACATACTGATGAACTTTTAAAATAATGCTTGCTTAACAAAAAAAAGTTGGTAACAGTTTAATACTTTCTCTATTCATTTTTTACACACTTGGGAAAACTACTGAATCATTTTTGAAAAGACAAGTAAGAAATGGAACAAATAATAGGAGTATGGTTTTTAGGTGCTATATTTACAAACAAAACTAAATGAAAATAATGTGGAAAAAAATTTCATGCACTTATTTAGTGTTTGTATTATTTAATGAAAAATTAAAAAAATAAACAAAGGTCACAAGGGCTTTGGACAAAACTTCCTCTATCTCCTTACAGGTTACAAATTTCACTTTTCAAGCACTTATCCTATTATTCAATGAAAAAACTGAAAACATCAACTACAGTATTTGTCACTATTCAAACAATGAAAAAAATAATAATTTGCCACTTCTATATTCTTTTAAACAATTTATCACTTTCTTATTCTTTTACCAAAATCTCAAAACATCTTACTTTAAAAATACACATAAAATGAGACATTTAATCAAACTATGGGAAAATGTTAGGTTTATCATTTACAAATATATTAAATAATCTTAATATTACCACTTATTCTTTTAAATTCACATAAATAAAGATACAATAAAAGACAAATGGCCTCCAAGGTGCATTTTGTGCTGAACCAGCACTCATCACTTGGTCCAGGTCACTAACTCTTATCTATATCTTTATTATATGAAAAATATTTACCTATATTAAATAATTACATTTTGAATTATAAGAGTCAAATTAACTCAACCCATATCTTTGACACCATCCACTTTAGATAAATATACACATGACTATCATTAATCATTTACTAAATTAGAGATTGTCTCTAGCACAGATATAAACTTTAAAACTCAATTAATTTTAAAAAATCGGATATATTAATCTTTAATTGAGTTTTAAAGTTTATATCTGTGCTAGAGACAATCTCTAGTTTAGTAAATAATTAATAATAGTCATTATTATATTTATATAAAGTGGATGGTGTCAAAGATATGGATTGAGTTAATTTGACACTTGCAATTCAAAATGTAATTGTTTATCATTTACTATTTAAGTAGTGGTTCAGTGACTCTCTCCGATATATATAAAAAAAGGAAAAATCATAGAGGGCATATTAAAATGATACTTATAAGTTATTTCAATTACCACTGGTTAAATAAATCTATAATTGATTAAATTATAATTTATTGTTTCAATTTGTATAAAAAAAAAAGAGGAAAGGAGGGGATTAATGAAGGATATAGTAATTTAATACAATTGAGAAAATCAAATTTTATAAAAGTTGAATGCAAAATTCTGAGACAATTATAATTATATCTCCTTAGAATATTTTTAAAATATTAAACATGATATTTGCATAACTAATATTACTTTTTTTTATTTTCAATATTATTAACTGAAAAATAATTTTGAAAAATATTTTAAATATCTATATTTAATTTTAAGCCTTTAAAGAATTAATTTGCACAAAGCATTTCTACTTACTTTCTGGAAAATATAAAACATTATTTAATCTCCAAAGCTGTTTATTCAAATTTTCAGTAAAAGGAAAATCTCCAAGTAAAATTGTAAAAATGATAAATATAGCTGTACTTAAATTCCAAATTGATGTTGGCCATAATCCATTTCTGATTGAATTTCTAAAATAAAATAATAATAATAATGAATGAGTTAACAAAATTAATATTTTATGTTAGTGAATAATAAATCAATGTGGTACAGAAGTAAAAAAAAAAAAAAAAGGGGGGGTATATATAAGTCATAATAAAATACTAATTTTAATATAAATTTGATTCAAACTAAAGCCATATTTTAACAATTTCCTAAAAAAATAAGTTGAATGATTTGTTGTCAGGAGTTCATAAAAAGTTTGAACACTGAAAGTGATTGAGATGATTTGTGATCTATGGATTTGGGGTACAGAATCTATACTCTACCATTGCAGCAAAGTATGCAGAGTAATTTGTTTCCTGCTTAAGTTGTTACTATAAAACTCTGGTGCTCAATTTAATGATTATCATCTATTATTTATTGCAATGTTATTTTTAGTCAATCCATTACAAGTCAATCCTTAAAAAGGTTATTTAGTATATTTATATAGTACACAAGTTAGGGTGCTGCTTCAGATCTCTAACTTGTTTTTTCAAGTATGTTGATTTTCTCAAAATAACATATGATTTTTAATTTTAATTACATTTTTAATTACAAGGGTCAAATTAACTCAACCCACATCTTTGGCACCATTCACTTTAAATAAATTTAGTAATGACTATTATTAATCATTTACTAAACTAGAGATTATCTCTAGCATAGATATAAACTTCAAAACTCAATTAAGGATTAATATATCTGATTTTTTTAAAATTAAACATACTAACACTTGGAGTTATTCACATTTCTTTTTCCCACATGAAATATCTTTATAAATATATTAAATAACCTCAATATTATCATATATTCTTTGAAATTCATATAAATAAAAATACAATAAAAGACAAATGAGCCCTAAGATGCATTTCGTGCTGAACCAGCACTCATCAGTTGGTCCAGGTCACTATCCCTCATATATATCTTCATTATATAAAAAACATTTATCTATACTAAATAATTATATTTTGAATTTCAAGTGTCAAATTAATTCAACCCACATCTTTGACATTGACCACTTTAGATAAATATAGTAATGATTACTATTAATCACTTACTAAACCCATGATTTTTCTTTATATTAATGACCATCAGTAAAAATATTTGAATGATTTTATTGCTAGAGTTCACAAGAAGTTCAAGCACCAGAAATGCATGCATTGGAATTGATCCTAAGATCCCACATTTCAGAGTCTGATGATTAACACTGTGCTAAATCCACAAAGCATTGCCTAATCAGTGGTAACAGAATTCATATATCTAATTCCACTCAAGGCTCAATTGTTCATCTCTTGCAAGCAGTAAATGATTTGCAATGAAAATATAAGAATTTGTTAAATATAACTTTAAAAATAATTTTTCAAATAATAAAATCAAACTTAAATCACTATATGTTTAAATATGTTAATTTCAAAAGAAAAATTCCACTATCAGATAATCAGATCTTAAAAGAAGTAGGAATTAAAAAACTGAATATGAAATTAATTCAAGATTAAAAGATTTTAATAAAAGCAAATTTAACTTTTTTTTTAAATATAAATAATTCAAATCACATTGCTAGTTTCTATTAAATTTATATCAATTGGCACTGAATTAAAAATAATTTCCATTCAAAAGAACTGGTATTTAAAACTATAAATGGAAACATTTGCATTTGGTAATTTTAACAAATACTAATCATATAATTCTATCTCTTTTGGCTTAGCAAGCTTATCAAAATTTATATATTTGAAAATCGGTGTGATTAAATCAAAATTGAGAAATTAAATCTTTCCTACACACAGAATTTTGAAAACACTGTTTGATCTAAAGACTATCAATCTTTACTTGATTCTGAAAATATAAGTATCTGCTTTTCTATCATTTTCAAACTTTATTGGTTTACTGCAAGGTAATCCAGTTTCTCTAATCCATAACTTCTCCATATTACAAATTTTCTAATTTTCATTTATTCATCTCACGTGATTTCTTTCTAGGACTTTTACAAACTTTTAGGCAACTCTTCTAGTAATATGTCTAATCAGACTCCATTTCATCCTCTTAATTCCTTTAATAATGACAATGATTCCTGTTTGTTCTTACATCCAAATATTTTGCTTCCAATCTCTTCTTGTTAGTTTTACTGTACATTTTTCCATACTTCATTGAATGGTCCAATGCCTTTGTATTGCTTTTTGTTAAATTCCCAAGTTTAAATCCATAAGCAAAAACAAGTAAAACATATTTATTAAAAACTTTCCTTTTCAAAAACATAATCATATTTTCTTTTGATATTAAATTATTTCTACCAAAACAATTCCATCTAAGTTTAATTCTTTGACTAGTTTCAGTCATTGTGTTTTCATTTGTATTAATAGCATGACCAAAGTATTTGTAGTGATTAATTTCTTCTAATTCATGATTATCAATTTTTATTTTCTACTGAGAAAATCCATTGAACATTGTTTTAATCTTTTTAGCATATAACTTTGAACTTATTTTCTTACTTTTATTTGATAATTCTTATAATATTTACTGAAGCTCTGAAATGTTATTTGCAAAAAATAATCATGGCATCTGTAAAATCTAGTTGACTTAAAAAATCTCCATGTATTGTTATTCCCTTAGCTTCTCATTTTAATCTACAAAATACGTCATGTGCAGTTTCTGTAGAAAGTTTTGGAGATATGGAATCACCATGACATACACCCTTGTCAATGTTAATCTTCTTGCTGTTGCTATGAAATCTAATCACTGCTGCTACATTTTGATAAGTATTGGATATATATATCTTAATAATTTTTAAAGCTTTAATCATTTTGGAAAATCTTATAAAATCAAATGCCTTTTGATAATCTATAAATCCAAAGGATAATGGAAATTCATATTCCTTGTCCTTTCAATAATTTCTTTGAATACTTGGATGTGATCCACTGTGTTAAACAAACTTTTAAATCCAGCTTATTATTTTAGAATCAAAAGTTCACTGCAAATGAATTGTAATTATCTTAATAAAGACTTTTTATAGAATTAATAAAAGTCTGATAGGTCTGTTTTAATATCATCTTTATCATTTAGACATTTATTATATGATTTTGACAATTTTTCTCTTTCTTCACCTGCTTCTTTTAAAATATCTGTAATAATTCCATTGTGGAGTTTTTCTCTTCTTAGATTTAATTGTATGTCTCATCTCTTTATATAAAATGCTTGGTAATTCAGAATGTAGTAAATGTAGTTGTTATTTTATTTGCCTGTTCTTTATTCTATATAATTCTTTATAGAAATCTTCCGCATATTTCATAAAATCATTTCTCATTTTAATAATAGTTTCAATATTTTATTGCTGAAATAACTTTTCCTCCAATATCAAGATGATCTTTTATAGTTTTGAGACTTTATTCCTTCAATCCCTTGCTAATTCAGTTATATTTTCCTCTGTCATTATTTTGTCTTTTTCAGACCATTTTACTGAACTCCAGATATTAAACTCTTCTTAATGGATTGTTTTTAAATATTTTCATATTCTTCTTTTTTTCATGTACTATCTTAAGAGTCTTGATTAAAAATTTCCTGACAAATTGCTTCTTTTTTTGTATCAGCTATCTTTGTTGCAGCTCTTAGTAGAGTATCAGTTATCCTTTTATTTATTTCATTCAAATCTGAATCATTTTCAAAGACTGCTAATATTTTAAAACATTTATCAAGTTCTAACATAAATTCACTGGAATGTTTCTGAAAATTAGAAATATCAACTATTAATACTGCCTTTATTAATAGTTTTTCTAATTTTGCATCAAGTCATTAGTCAAATTTTAATCTAATTTTGCTGTACCTTCATTTGGATGATCCCACGTTTATTTACATCTAAGATTTTTCTTTAAAAAAAGAATTTGACTTTGCTTTCTCTGCAAACTCCACAAGTCAATCATTTCTATCACCTCAACCAAGTTTATTCAACAATATTTTCATCTTTCAATCATTGTCCAATTCTAGCATTAAAATCTTCCATGACAATTTTGGTGTATTCAAATTCATTTTGTACATCTATATAATTTTTTTTTTTTACTTTATCAAAATGAAAACTTGTTAGGGCATAAACATTTGATATTTTCTATTAAATTGAATAACTTATCTTACCATTCTGTCTGATATCCCATAAATTTCTACAATGTTGTTCTCCCACTTTTTATTTATAATAAATACTATTCTGCTTGTATTTTCAATAAGTATATCTTTATAGTAAAGGTCACATTCACTTTTTAAATCAATTTTCTTTTCACCTTTTCTTCTAATTTCACAAAATCCAGTAATGTCCCAATTTAATATTATTTAGTATTTCTTCCAATTCATACAATCTTCTCTCATGTGAAAGTGATCTACAGTTTAAGTACCTAAATAAAAGGTCATCATAAAATGGCAGTCTAGCAATCAGAAGATTATTAGAATCATCTGCCTTCAGCAGCCAATTATTGCTTTACTAATGATTTTACAGTCTCCTGGAAATGAGAATCATGGTTTAATATTGACTAACAAAATTATAAATAATAAAAAAGATCATTTAAACTCCTATTCATTCTGACCAAGAAAAGCTCAGCTGATGTTTGAGAGTTAAAAACAATCAGGCAGCTGAGATAAAAAGATGATAGTGTTTTTTGGTCTTAAACTCGGAGGTAAAAAAACAATAAACTCACTGTAGTGGTTAATGTATAGCAGTGAGCAACCCATCCATGATCACTTATCATATAAATAATGACACAGTAATAATACTTACAACAATAAAAATATGTGATATGGGTATTAGATAATCCAGCTAGATTCCTTTAAAGTCTCAAAGAGGAATCAAAAAATTCCTTTCAGTTAACAGCAAACTTCTTTCTGCTTTTTTTAAATTTTTTTATTTTTATATGTCAAAGCATTGACCTGGAAGCAAACCCGGGCCAGCTTGCTTGGAAGGCAGCTATGCTAACTGCTATGCCACCAATGCTTGACTTCTTTCTGCTTTTGTATATTAAGTAATAAAATTTTGCCTAATAAATATTTTAAATTTCTTTTTTTAATTAAGGTAAACGAATGTAGAAAAAAAATCATGAACTTATTGATATCAAAAAACTATCTCGCCTAAATCAAAATTGAATGCTATTACTATAAGGTATCACTTTACAATCACCATTTAAAGAATAAGACTACAGTATTTTTCCTCTTATAAGACTATACCTCTTTATAAAATCTTCCAATTCCCAATCACCATGTTTCTCTGTCCATAAATCTTTCAATTTCTTTCTCCCTTTTCTCTATCTATTTCCTCTTGCCAGTCCAATTTCATGTTTCCTTCAGTAATATCTCATGAGTCATACTTTGTTCATATTATCATAATTTGTCTATTTTGATTCCATTTACTATAGTGTGCTTAACATCCATTATTATTTTAATTCTTTTATTATTTATCCATTCTTTCTTTGATTTTCCTGCATATCTTTGTTAATAATCTATTTCTATAGTCATTGAATCTTTTTCATCTTATTCTTCAACTGTCAAATCTCACTATCATACATGTGGAGACTTTTTGCTAATGTATAATAAATCTGTCAATTATTGATTTTTGATATATTTCAATCCTATAATATCCTATTTATTGCTGCTATAACTATTCCCCTTAATAAGTTTCTTTCTTTTATGATTTCATCTGTTGTTACCCTTTAGGCAATCTTTATGCTTGGTTACTATATTCTTCATAATTTTTAATCCTTTATCCATTTTACAAAATTATATTCTGTTATGTTCCTCCCCTCTCCCTCTCCAATATGCACATTTTATATTTTTGTTATATTTATTTCTAAGATGGGATTTCTCGTATAACTCTATTAATTTTTGAGCCATGTGATTCAATTATCGTGATTCTAAAAAAAAAACTATTTGATCATTAACATAGCATAATATACAAAATATCTCACATTTCTTTTGTAGATATTTTAAGAATTTGTTCTTGATATATTTTAATGGAGGTGATAATCAACAATCCTTTTTGAATACTTTAGTTCCTCTTATATCATCATAAATTGTATATTCTATTTTTATCTTTGAACATATACTATTGTATAATTTGTTTAATAGCTTTAATAAGAATTATGTTTATGTTAATTAATTCCAGTGTTTCCCATAATTTTTTGATTGGGACACTTTTTAATGTCAATATACACAAGATGTCTTGGTTTACTGCCATTTTCTTTTCTATTATTTTGAACACTCAGAACAAATGATCTATTGTAGATTTTCTATTCCTGAAACCCTACTTGCTTTAAGCTTCTACAGTTTTTTTTCCACATACTTGATTCAACAGTTTCCAACTTTCCTTACTATTTTCTTTCCATTTAAAAATAAATCAATCCTTTTATAATTCTCCCCCTAATTGTTGCTTTCACTCCAGATTTCTGCTGGAACTTTTTATTTATTTATTTGATGTTATGGTTGTTTTATTAATTTAAATATTTACAATATAACTGTCTTTTCTCTGCTATCTCATTTTCAGTTTCCCAGTTCTATTGTTATATATATATACATTTTCTTCAATCATTTTTCATTGTACAAATCTAATGCTTCTCTTGCAACTGAATGTATATAATGTTTATATAACTGTAATGTTCTTCAATATTTTCAAAATCACTTTTTACTTACAACTAGTTTTTCATCTAGTCATAATTTATATAATCTCTGGAAATTCTTATGATTCAAACCCTCTAAGTTATATCTATCTTCCTTTATTGTTGTTTTATAAATTGTATACATATAAAGCTGTGCCAAAGGTAATTGTCTCATAAGTGAAAGTAATAAAGTTCTCATTACCAAAATATAATGAAAAAATTTAAATATAAAATTAATTACAACTTTCAATTTAAAAATAAAATTTCTGTTTCAGACATATAAAAAAGTATTAATATTAAATATGCAGATAATAGAACATATTTATTATTTTACAATTTATTATGGTAAGTTAACTCTTTAACTTCAATATGCCAAAAAATGAGTCCTTCAAGGTTTACTGCAGTGGCAGAGTGGTGGACCTCCAGATTACAAGATTGGATCAATTTCAGTTCTGGTCCTTCTGGTACTTAAACTTCTTATGAATTTCTGAGCAATAAAACCATTCAATTATTACTATTACTGAAGAATGTTATAAAGAAAGCTAATGATAAACAAGTTTGAACAAGCAAAAATAGTATATAACATACAATTAAAAAAAAAAATAGAGGGAGATTAAAATAAACCAGCTTAAAAAATCATATGCTCATGAAGATACCGGAATGTCATTTTTAACTAATATAATTCTGGACAAGAATTTAAGTGCATATACATATAAGAATATGTGTTAAAGTAATCTTTTCTTCAGCACATTATATTATATCATTTAATGTAATATTTAAACAGCATTAAACTGTTGCATGTGCGCTTTGGAAAAACATCGCGCTATATAAAATAATTGACTTATATCATTTAATGGAAAAAAACACAACATGCTGGCTGTATTGAGCTGAGGATATGAAGAACTTTGAGTGAACTACTTACGGATAGCTTAAATTGTGCAAAGTACATACATATTTCAAATAAATGAAACACCATCTTCTGATACTTCTTGGATGCAGAGTCAAACTTAAATCTATAGATGAAGAATTGTATACTGAAAACAGTACCTTGAAGAAATTTTGAATAATAACTTCAGCAAAGATTGTAGCATGCAAAGATTTCAAAAATCTGGAATTTTAACAGTAGGATCTGAACACACTGTAATTAACCATACACACGTATAGTAAATTACCAGCACACACAATACATATATATTATATTTTTTATATTTTACAATTTTCAATATTTTAAACTCTATACACTATTTTAAAACTGCTGTACTTTAAAAAATAATCATATGATTCATTGCTCTGAGCAATTCCCTTCAGTTTATCAAAAAAGATTTTTTTAAAACTCTACTCAACTGAAAATTGATCCAGAAATCTCTAATTCTCAAATCAGCCACTTTACTATTGCATTGAACTGTATGAGGCTTTAAAACTGTTTACTTATGTATTTACTTCCATACAAAATTAAACAACTATTCACCAGCTTTAAAACCATGATAAACTAAACTAAATAAAATGTTTACAAAAAAAAAGAAAATGGGATTTTAAAAAAAAAAACATATACTAATACATATAAGATTTATTTAATAAATAGTTAGTCTGGAAAATTTATAAATTATTATTTTACTAAATTTGTATTTTAAAAAAATGATAACAATTTATCATATAAAAATAATTCATTTATAAAAATATCTGAAATAATAAGATAATTGAATAAATGCACATCCTATATATATAAAAAAATATTTTTTAAAAAAATAATGCTTTTATGTAAATAGCAGACAAAAAATACAAAATAACAAAGTAATCCACTATCAGTTGATTTGCAGGAATATTGTATATATAATTCAATACATCAACTTCTTTTTAAATCTTGTTTTTATATGATTATTATAATACATAAATATAGACCATTTCGAGTATTTAATATTATAGTCTTTATCAAGGAAATTGAAAAATAAAAATATATAACAATTAATATAAATATCAAATATTCCAAACAATCCCAAAAATATATATAACTCTTTACCTTAAACCCTTTCTATTACAACAATCTCAAAAACATCTCATTTTTTTATACATATATACTTTATTTATTTTTAAATTGATTTCTTTATCCTTTATATATAATTCTATAATTTTATTATTAGCAACATCTGGATCAATATTAATATACATATTAATTATATCTAATTTTACAAAAAAAATTTAAAAACATTATTTCCTAAGAAATCACCCAATTTATTAATATATTTTTAGATAATCACATGATTTAATAAGAAGTTGGTGTATTGAATTATATATTGAATTTTATGAATTATTTTGAAAAGAAAAATGTGTTGGTGATATTTTTAAATTCAGGAACATTGTCATTTCATAAAAGCATTTGCAGCTCAAATAAATTACAATAATGAAAATAAGGCTCAAATGCTTTTATGAAACGGCAATATTCCTGCAATTTCCAATTGATTTATAACAAGTCTAAATTCTTAAGAGCTCTGATATTTTCCAAGGATGGCAAATTTACCAGGAGGGGTTACTTTGTTATTTTGTACTTTTTAGTCAGCTATTTACATAAAAACATTATTTTTAAAAAAATCCTTTTTTTATGTCTTATTGATTACTTTTTAGGTAAATTTACATATTATTTTAAAAAATAATTAAAACTGAAAAAAAAAATCTGACAAAAATTATAATTTAATAATAAGATGTGAAAATAAAAAATATGCCCTCTAACAAACATATCAAATTTAAGTATCATGTAATCACCTACTATATAAAAATACATATATATTGGCTTTTTAATTAATTTAATTAAGTAAATAAATCAATATTAATAAAAAAATTCTACAAATGTAATGTTTCTATCAAATATATATTTTTTTAATTAATTTAATAATGAAATCAATATTAATAAAATTGTATTCTACAAACATAATATTTCAATTAGCTCAACTGGCACAGTTGTTAAGTTTTCTTGGGAAGGGAAGGTTGTGAGTTTGAGTTCTAACGGAATGGATTTTTTTCCATTGTTAATTAGTCAACTTATAAAGCTATGTTCCCAAGATGAAAACACAATAATGCTTCAATCCAAATTAATTTGCTTGTATAAGCATATAAATCTGAATACAGTTCAGTATCTATACATTTTGGTGTCTTTCTTTTTTAAAAAAACCCAGTCACCTTCATCCTATGGGCATGATTAGTGTAAGCATAGAAAAGGATGATCATGTGATGTTTTAGTGGTTTTACACATAGGTAGATGTTTAAATTTTAATTGAATTACCATTTACTTTTCTACATTATTATATTATTTAATTTACAAAACTGCACTAATTGTAAATATTTTTTAAAAGCATATAATATTCTTCAAAAATAATTGGACTTTTTTAAAAAAATCAATAATCTAATTATAATATTTACTACATATATAAAGTAATGATCTATCTGATTCCTTATAACTTGAGAATAGATCAAATTCAATGGGTTTTTTTCCTTTGTGTATAGCACAAATCTTTAAAAGTCCAGCATTAACAGAAGTAATAGTCTCAGGACTTAAAGCAACTGCCATCTTCCACAATGTGTGTAAGTTGTATGAATTGTATTTATTAATGCACCACATAAGCTATATTTTCCACATGAATAACCAAGAATGATTCCTTTTAAATGTCACTGACTTTTATGATCTACTTTGAAAATAATGAATTTATTTATTAATTTTAAATTTACTTCTTAAAAAAAAAAATTAGTTTAGTTCACTTGCAACTTAAATCTATTTGTTTTCTTTTTTTTTTTCAATATGGGGGGGGGGGGGGAGCAATGCTGTACAAATGTGATTTAAATAAATAAAACATTTAAGCTTTCAAAAACTATTTAGAAAGTTGCAGAAATGGATCTAATTTTCACAAACTTTAATGTACCACCCATAGTCTTGCAATTAAGTTGATTTTTTTTTTATTTATCTTCATGCAAATAAGCATGAAAGACTTACAATACATCTGTTGTATAAACAGAGGAATTTAAAAATAATATAAAAATCATTATTGCCAAGAGCTTCAACTCTTTGAGTCCTTATTAAGGCTGTATAAACATCTTTAGTCCATTAATAATAATTTTGCTGTCAAGCATTGGTGGCCTAATATTTAGCATAACTGCCTTCCAAGCAGCTGGCCTGGGTTGGCATCCTAGTCAACGCTTTGACATATAAAAAAATAATAATAATTTTGCTACCTTTTATTCTGATTTTACACATTTCTTTTTTTAAATAGTAATTTAGGTTTTTCAAATCTGTCCTTGGGGATCCTGGGATAGTCTTCATTAGAACATTTATCTCTGTTCTCCCACCCTTGCTTAAGAACTGAACAAGGAACTTTTGATTAGTGGTAAACTCATATAATTAACCCATTAATTAACCAAATACCCTCAAGTATAAAGCATAGATACATATGTATATAATAAAAATATATACATTACATAGATATATTGCTATAATAAAGCAATTAAAAAATATAAGCTGATTTCAATCCAAAAATACAAAATGCAAAACTGTTCAAACAATAATCATGCTTCTAATCTCTTTAAACAGCTTTAGAGAATTAATTAATAAATTCTTACATCACTGTAAATTTGTTAACATTAATAAAAATTATATAATTTTAGTCTAAATACACATACATTTTGCCTAATTCCTTTTTTTTTAATCCAAATATTAATTGGAAAAAAAATCCATTGAGTTTTTATTAACAAATAATGTAAAGTATAATATATATTTACAATAGATTAATATTTCGTGATGACTTAAATAGCAGAAACTAATAATTTATCTTAATGATTAATATTTCATGACATTGTACTGATATAATGCCTATCTACTGCACTCATCGTACTTTAAATGTCATAACAAATGATTAGATAAGTTGTATATAATTATTGGTAATCTTGGCACCTGATAAATAATATTACTTACTAAGTATGATTAAAAATTAAGTTCACTTAATTACTTGAACCAGATATGACCTTATAATATTTCACTTTTAAAAAATAGATATTCCTATTCTAATTTTATAAAATACATAATAAAACTACAAGAAATATAATAAAAAAAATGTTTTGCTCAAATTTTTTTTTAATCTGATTATTAATTTTAAAAAATTTACTTGAATATATATATACAAACCACAGTGATAAATATATATGTAGATATAAAATGGATTTATATAAAATATATTATTAATACATTAGACAAAAATGCAGGTATATAATTGTTCTGCTTTGGTATCTAATGAAGACTGCTAATCAATCTAAATATTTAAAGTTAATAAACATTAATACAGATGGAAACATAATGGATGAAATTAATCATAGAATTAAACTTGTTTGTGGTGATTTTGGTAGAAATAACTTGATACTAAAAGGAAATATGCCTATGTATTTGAAAAGGAAGGTTTTTAATAAATGTGTTTTATCAGTTCTTACTTATGAATCTGAGACTTGGACAATTAATAGAAGAGCAATACAGACTTCAGACCACTCAAAGAAGTATGGAGAGATGCATATTAGGAGTAACAAGAAGAGATTGAAAATAAATGCAATATATTGGTAAGAGAACAAACAGGTGTTACTGACCTCATTGAAAAAATTAAAAGACTGAAGTAGAGTTGGACTGGACATATTGCTAGAAGAGATAATAATAGATGGATAATTGGAATCTTAAACTGGATTCCAAGAGATTGTAAAAGACCCAGAAAGAGACCACATGAGAAATGGGTGGATGAAATAAGAAAGTGTGCAAGAGTGATGTGGAGAAGAGAACCTAAAGATCGGAGAAGATGGATTGAACTTGTAGAGACCTTTATCCTGCAATAGCATGATAATGGTTGATGATGAATAAACATTAACCCATGTGAAAAAACAAACAAGAGCATTTAATAAATTTAGTATTTAATATTTTGCATATTTCGAATACTGTGATATAAAAATTTGCATATTTGTTTTTTTAATATCAAAATATTATTCAGACTATTAAAATTGATCATGGAAATAAAGACTATTTAATAATATTAAATTTACTTTGCATTACCTTATTTCAATTAAAGTGTACTAATGATTGATATGATTAATTAGATTTAATATTTTTCAGTACTATTAATAAAATCTTTTCTTTAAAAGAATAAGGAGAAATTCCATAATCAATTTCTTATTGAGGCAAAAAGTTATATAAAATCTAGATATTTTTCTTGATTAGTATTATGAATATTAAAACAGATCTTTATTTTTGTTAAAAAGCAGGAGTTTATTAAGATCTACTTATATAATGATTAAACAAATAATTATTAAAGTTTGCATATGGATGGAAATGGAATTATGAAATAAATACAATAAAAAAACACATTAATTTATGATTACTGTGGTATTTTTTAATTATTTCTTGTTTAATTGTTTTGATTTAAAGAAGTTTTGAGATAATTTTAAATTAAATCAAGTTATTCTTAACTTTGAATTAATTGAATTTTAATTTATACAGTAGTAATCAGGGATGCCTTAACCAGAGGGCAAAAATATATCACATATGAATGCTGAATATTTAAACGAACTTAAGGTCACTAAATTACAGTATGTAAAATTTCAACAAAAAATATCAAAAGATTTTTTGAAATTAATAATTGGCTAGTTGTGAGCATTGATTGGATTATATACCACTTATTCAAATTGATATTCTACTTATAAATAAAACATAAATAAGCATAGATTCTGGAAGATTGCTAATAACCTAAACATAAATAAAAATAATTACAACTGAAAATTAAAATTGGAATAAAATATTTTTTACACTTAATATATCACATGACGATTTGGGATAAAGTTTACATTTAATATAAACATGTTTTGGTGCAATGGTTGAGTAGCACACTCTGGAACTCAAGGTCTATGGATTTGTAGCCCAATCTGGCATCATTTCCTTGCTTAAACTTCCTATGAACACCTAGGCAATAAATCATTCCATTATTATTTGATGCAAATAAAAATAGACTTTGATTTAATTACTTTCACCAAAAAAGGTTTTTTGCTGCTACAGTATTATGTAATTTGTGTCTGTAAATTTTATTGTGTTACTGTGATAAAAATAAAATTACAATTCGTGCAAGAACAAGTATGCAAATTATACATAACCTATTTTCAATGATTTAGAGTTTGGTTATCATTTTATATTCATTATACCTTCATGAGGATTGTTGGACAGATCTACAGCCCTGTAGTGAGCTAGTTATAAAATAAAATAAAAAAAGGCTGACTTTATGTACCTATATATGTATTAACTGCTACTAGTAAATATTTAATTATTAATTAACTTTTGTTTTATTTAAAATAACTGTTAATCCACACATTATTAAGTAATGGATTGAAAAATTGGATTGAAGTTAAATTTTTTTTTTTTTGGTTCATACTTCTGATAAACGTGGTGGTGGTCATTCGTTTTACATTGGGTTTTTTTTCTTTATTTCAGTGATTTTAATTTTTTATGTTTTGTAAAATATAATTGCAGAACTTTGTTTAGAATATTGCTTTTATAATTTTAACTACCACTCTTCATCATTCTAGATTCTTTGCAGCATGGTCTCTCCAAATTCAGTTTTTCTAATCCATAGTTTCCATTTCTTATCTGATCTGCCCATCTCACATATAGTTTCTTTCTAGATGTTTTTCAATACTTTGAGATCCAATTTAAGCCTTCAACTGTTGATCCAAAATCACCTCTTCTACCAATATAACCATCCCAATATTTCAGCCTCTTAATTCTTTTAAGGATATCAATATTGTTTGTTTACTTATCAATATCCCTTGCTTTCAATCCCTCTTTGATACTTCCATTACACATTTCTCATATTTCATAAAATGTCGTGTAGTCTTTAATATTGCTCTTCTGTTATATGTCCAAGTCTCAGATCCATATTTAAGAAATGATGAATCATATTCATTAAAAAATCTTTTTCAAACACATAAGCATATTTCTTTTTAATATTAAGTTATTTCTACCAAAAACACTACAACCAATTTTAATTCTATGATTAATTTCCTCCATTATGTCTCACCAAGATATTTGTAATTGTTAACTTCTTCTAACTCATCATTAACAATCTTTATTTTCTTCTTTTGAGAAAATCCAATGAACATTACTTTACTTTTTTTAACATTTACCTTTAATTCTATTTTTTTACTTTCATTTGATATTTCTTGCAACATTTTCAGAAGCTCTAAATAAATTATATTGTTTTATAAAGATTAGTTAGAGCATCATAATCTAAAATTTCTAAATTGTTTATTATTTCAAAATAAATAAACCCCAAGGGACATGATTGCATTTACTACAGGTGGGAGGACAAATATATAATCTTTTTTTAACTTTAAATTATTTATTATCATGTAATTCTCACACACTCTTCTTATAACATCATTTTTAAGATAATCACAAATTTTTCAATCTTATATGCTAGTTTTTCATCTCTGAAGATTAATGTTTCCCAAAAATATAATGTTTTGATTTATTTTTGCTTTTAAATCTACTCTCACATTAAATAAAAGAATAGTGTTTAGTACAATAATTTTACATATACTTTAATCCTATAAATAAAGATATCTGAAAAAGATATATGACCCCAAAATATGTTTCATGTTGAATTAGTTCTTATCAGTTAGTCTAGGTCAAAACTTTAGGCAATAGTGATGTAATATAAAGTTACAGAATTTTACTCTTTTAGTTTTATGATGAAACATTTCTTACTTTCTGGCCAATCTTATATATTTTTGTAAACATTAAAGTTGAAAAATGATGAATTCAATATTCATACATTTTTAAATCCTTTACTAAGCACCATAATTTAAATAAAGAATGTTTAACTACACTTAATAAAATACAGCAGTGCAAATATTAGTAATATTAAAAAAAAGTTAATTGCATAATACAGATTACTGTTGATATAAAAGCTATATTTTTATAAATGAATTTCTTTCTATTATAATGAAGATTTTTCACAGGCTACAGTTATAAATAACATCTGGGTTCATTGATATAAGATTTATAGCAGGGGTTGCCAACAAGTCCACTGGTCAATCGTGAAACCAATTCTAGTCGATCATGAAGCCAATCTGGCAAGAGCCACCAGGTTGCTGAGTGAAACAAATTAAGTTAAGATTTTCAAGTTTTTTTATTATTTTTGTTCTAAATTTTTTTTTCAATTCTAGATAGGTGAAGTCCACTAAGTCGTATCATTATTGAAAATAATATTTTTTATCTTGACTAATGTAGCTAATTTGAATTAATAAATATTGTTAATAATTACTCATGTTGCTTTAATTCCACTGGATATGAGTTTTTTGACCCGTTAAATAATTATTTTTTACGTAGGTAGATATATAAAAATAGTATATATTTCATACCTCCCTCCACTTAGACTATGCCTATGACAACAAGTTGATTGCAACACATTTTTAAAATAAAAAATAGATCTTTATGAACACAAAAGTTGGCCACCCCTGATTTATAGTATTAATGTGCTGCCATTTTGGCTAGATTGCATCAGCTACCAACTGCATAATGAATATTATTATAGAAACTATTGTAGAGGAACTGTAAGCACTAATGTATAACAAGATTAAAAGTTCCACTAATAGATATACATTGTGACACTCTCCATGAAAGTAAAATCAGAAAAGCCATTTGAAAGCCTTAAAAAGTCAGATTGTATCAACAAAAATGATAATACATATAAACTATCTTCCATGTGAAATAATTTTTTAAAACTTATTAATCTGAATAGCTTCTGTTTTATTTTATTTTCATCTATTATCATTTCGCTCTTGCCTTTACATTTTTAAAATTTTGTTGTTGTTCTCTATTAGTAGAATCTTTAATCTTGTTATATATCAATGCTTACAGCATGATGTTCATTACTCAGTTTGTTAATATAACTCGGCTAAAACATTGGTATGTTACTACTATGAATCACATACAGATAAACATAGATATATCAGTTATATAAAGATATATATAACTCGATAACTTTTGATGACAAATTTTGAAAATATTAATGATGTATGAATTGTTAGAAAATAATTGACCTGTTATAGCTTTTAAAAATTTTGACAAGAAAAGGAAAATCTTACAATATTTTTCAATAAACAAATTAAAGAAAAATTTTTTTTTCTTATGTGTCATAGCATCAGCCGGGAAGTGAACCCGCTAACCCAGGACAACTGCTTGTAAAACAGCTGTCTCACCCACCAATGCTTGACAAATTAATGAATAAATTTTAATTAAAAATCTTTGATTTATTGACTGCCTTCTTGCAATGCTGATTCAGAAATTGATCTTGGAGTAGCATCAAACAAAATACCTGTATTTAACTGTCTTTAAATCAAGACTAACTTCAACACGGTTTCACATCAGCACTATTAAGTTTTGTGAATAGTAGTAAATGTTTAAGTATTAACTATCTTCTGCTTCATGTTTTTTTTTCTTATTAAATTATCATCATCAAATAAGGGTGAAAATTCCTACTTGCTGTAATCTGAAATAACAGATATCAGACATTCAGAAAAACCATTTATCGTTGTTCAGGAAATCTTTATAGTGTTGAACTATCCTTAGCAGTCTTAATATTAAAAACTTTCTTTTTGATATCCTTTCTTTCTTATGCCCTAAAAAATTTTTAATTATCATTTTTCTTAGCATAATCCTCAAAAACAAAATAGAAATTAAGTATTTGTGAAACAATAACTTGGCAAAAATATATATAATTCTCAAAATAATATAAGGCATAAAAGTTCTTACAAAAAATTATTGAGAAAGATGTTTATAAAGAAACCACTCTGGAAATTTGTGATAAGAACCACAAATATATCTACCCACATATAACACAAGTTGATCTATATTTCTTTTATTTTATGAAATTTTTTAAATTTCATCAACAGAAAACTTTTTTTTTCTGAAATAATTCAATGCCATTTCTAATTGTAGCTCCACATATAGAACATGTTAGTCCATTTTTCTGTTTATTTGACATGATGTCTTCTAATTTCTTCAGCAGAAAACTTTTCTTTCTGAATTACTTCAACATCATTTCTAATTGTTTCTCTCTAATGTGTACTACATATATCTATGTATATAGAGACACATATAGAACATGTTAGTCCATTTTTCTGTTTATTTGACATGATGTCTTCTAATTTCTTCAGCAGAAAACTTTTCTTTCTGAATTACTTCAATATCATTTCTAATTGTTTCTCTCTAATGTGTACTACATATATCTATGTATATAGAGACACATATAGAACATGTTAGTCCATTTTTTGGTTTATTTGACATGATGTCTTCTAATTTCTTCAGCAGAAAACTTTTCTTTCTGAATTACTTCAATATCATTTCTAATTGTTTCTCTCTAATGTGTACATACATATATCTATGTATATAGAGATGCTTTTATTTTCAGATTATCATATTAGTGATTATTTAGAGGTGATGATTTCCCATCTCCCCATGTTTACTCCTGACCCCATACCATTACAATATATATATATATATGAACACATACACATACCTGAAAACGAACAGATACATATTCAATTTTTGAACACAACTTGGATTCTAAAAATATAAAAACATTGTCATTGCAAGTGTTAAAAAATATCAAAACTACCTCTGATGACGAATGAATGCATCTATTATGATATTCTTTGTAAAGAGTTTTGTTTATCTGCAGATCCTGTAGATTCATTTATTATGAAATTATCAAAAGACTTTGTTTAATCGTATTTCTAAATAATTTGTGTCAGTCACTAATGAAATAAATAAAGTTTACAAATATAAATGCAATGATCAAACATTATATAAGTTGTTTTTTTTCATCTATCATCTAATTTCAAATTTCTAAAGATTACTCATCAAATACCAATTTAATGTATGAAATGAAATAAAGCAAATACTGTTGGTAACAATAATTCACTTTCACACATTTTCAAAATCATTAATCAAAGCAATTGTTTTATTATTCCATTACAACTGTTTATTAAAAAGAAAATAAAGGGGCCACAATAGCAATAGTACTCGATATTTTTCAAAAGGTTTTAATTTTAATTAGACTAATAGTATATATTAAGTCAATAATAGATACACACATAGTAAATAAAAGAATAACCTATATGACAAAGTTGATATTCAGCATTAGAAAAATACTATATATAAAAAGATAGTTGGATCACAATTTATTTTCACATCTCTAGAAAAAAAAAAAAAAATGTTGCTTCCAAAAAAGTAGAATGTACTTTAAATCCCCCCCCCCCCAAAAAAAAAAACATCTAAATTTCACCTGGTACAGGTGAAAACCCCTCCTACCCCCATCCCCCATTAAAATTTGTGAACAATTTGTTTTATGCTTAATAGATGCTAATACCCTAATATGAAACCCAGTAATAGCAATTAGATGTAATACCATTTTTATAAACTTAAAAAATTGTTCCAATAAGCTACTAAATTGGTGAAATAATACAACTTGAATTTCATCAGCTATCACATTTATTAGTAATGCCAAATTATGTTCCTTTTAAAATAAGTTTGTATAAATTCACATCATCACATCCATTCAGTAACATTTATTTCCAAGTTCTTATAACATATTGAAGAACCAAATGCTGAGCACTTTTTTTTTTACATGAAACAGTTATCTTCATAATATATTTTTAACACCTACTTTCAAGTTCCCTTCAGTCATCCATTCTATCTCGTACAACTGATACATATGACTACAAACATGTGAAAAAGATACATGATCCCCAATATACATATTTCATGCTGAACCAGCACTCATCAGTTGCCCCAGATCACCATCCCCCATATATATATATATATATATACACACACAATCAGTGCATGTTCTACATTAAGATAGCAAACCATCGCACTTTAATGGACATGCTTCAATAATATAAACCAAGCACTGATTATATATATATATGTGGGAAATAATGATCTGGGTCAACTAATGAGTGCTGGCTCAGCCTGAAATATATACATTGGAGATCATTTATCTTCTTCACATGTTTGGGGTCATGTGTATCAGTTGTATGAGATAGAGTGGATGGCTAAAGGGAACTTGAGCATGTTCAAATTCCCTGTATTACATCTAGACTCCAGATATATAAAATATACTTGTATTTTAAAATATATTTTTATTTTTGTTTACTTTTAATGGATGTAGTACCTTAGAAGAGCCAAGTTTTACATAAACCAAGGAACAAAATTGAGAGTCTATTCTTCACTTTCTTATCTTTCTCCCTTTTGATCATTAAATGTCTTTTTATTTTGGTGTGAACTCACAGTGAGATATATTTTCACTGTATTTATTAAAGACAAATAAAGGTATGTGTACAAACTGTGAATATTAATATGTAAAACACTCCAGAAATAAAACAGCTAACTAAGTATGCAGAAAGAATACAACTTATTGAAAATAGAAAGAGGTTAATTTACATGTTAACTGAAGTTATTTTATGTAAATTAGCCTAAGTGATAAAAGAGTCTACAGAAGAATTAAGCAATGATCAGAAATGGAATAAGTGCTGCTGCAGTGTGAAATCAGAAGAATAAGTCAACTGAAGTAAAGTGCCAAAAGTGTAAGCAGTGTGCCCAGTATAGTCAAAGTAAATGGAGGAAGAAGAACAAAAATAAACTAGTGGAAAGTTAAACTAATAATGTAAAGTTGCTCTAAAAATTAAGTAAAGAACTTTAGTCAAGAATCTATTTGGACTATTTCTGATATGCGTATGCGCAGTAAGGTGCATGCAAAATAAAGTAACTTTAAATATATATGAATCTCTCAAGAGATAGTGAACTTTATGAAGAGCTAAATGATCTTATATTCAACTAGTAAACTGGCAAGTTGAACTACTATAAACATCTTACTAATATAATTATTATTATTATTTCAACTAAATAAACTCTTGAAGTTTAACATTAGTGTCTAGTTGTTTTTTATTAACATATATATTCAGCTACCAACTGACTGCATGGCCTTGAATATATTATTTGGCACAGTCAACTAAGGATGACCTGCAAGTCCTGGAATATTATGTGGAGAAGTCAACATAGAATTTATCTGTGAAACATGGATATATTATCTGGCACAGTCGACTACAAATTGAATCCTGGGAAGCTCTAAAAATATTATCTGGTACAGTCAACAGGACCAATGCCTGGAAAGCTCTGAAGATATTATCTTGTGCAGTCAGCAAACTAAAGTTTAAGAAGGATTAGTAAGATAATAGACTTAGTGATGCAATGAAAGAACATGGCAATAATGTTTGATAATCAAAAACGAGGGTCAATGGCAGATATATATGAATTACTTTGAAAAATACATGTTTATAAATGTGATAACAGATGAAACTCAAAGTTGCAACATTATTATGGATGTCTGGAAAAGATGTCTTAAATGTGGCAAATGGTTTATGTGATCCCAATCTATCTGAAGAAATACCCTATGAAGAATTACTGATAAAACTAAATGCATGCTATAAACCTATAATGTCCAATTTTACGCCGTGTCTTCATTTTTGAGGCAATCGCAAAATAAAAACATATGTAAATATGACTTGGTCTTATGAATGTTGGTGAAGAATTGAGAATTCAAGAATTTTATCAATGAAATGTTGCTAAATCAATTACTATGGAAAATTAGAGATATAAAGCTTAGAGAAATATTACTAAGTAAGAATGACTTAACCTACAAGGTAGCTTATTGAATGAATGGTCATTAATTTATGAAGTCAAACTTTAAAAAATGCAACAGAGTTAAATTCTTCAGAAACTAGTATAAATGCAGCAAAACCAAGGCAGATAAAAAAAAGAAATTTAAAAACAATCCCTCCACTTGTTATTGCTATAGAAGAGCAGAATATTTATAAGTTAACTGCAAGTTTAAAACAAAAAGATGTTTTAGTTGCAATCTTAAGGGTCATTTAACAAAATTATATAAATGACAAAGTATGATTTACAACAAAAGACTAAATCAAGCTGAATTGTAACAAAAAAGTTGACATTTATAAACAAACAAAAAAATATTGAGGATAAATTTTAAATTTATCTGTAGTAGAAAAATGAATTGCTATTGTTATGGGAAAAAAGGTCATATTAAAAAAAATCCCTTATTTTAAAAAATATGTGTTATAGTCACATATTGACAGGCTATTTGTCAAAAATCTGTAATAAAACCTGTCAACTGTCTAAAATTAATTTACTATTGAAAAATAAGTCAAGGGGA
Source organism: Epiperipatus broadwayi (assembly GCA_028023455.1). Taxonomy (NCBI): domain Eukaryota; kingdom Metazoa; phylum Onychophora; class Udeonychophora; order Euonychophora; family Peripatidae; genus Epiperipatus; species Epiperipatus broadwayi. Next base: position 2,961,009 of record JAQFVV010012446.1, read on the forward strand.
GGAGCAGTGAAGAATGTCAATGTTTGGGAAATGTCTCAGACATGTTAAAACTGCTACTGTAAAAATAACTGTCCAAAAAAATTTCCACCATGACAGAAGTTGAAGTTAGAAAGAAAGACAGTTATTTGGTAAGTATAAAATTTATTGAAAAATAAAGCATATGGATTAAAGATATTATAAAAAAGAAATGCCTACTAGGAATAATTACAAAAATTATATCCCAACAAATACGCGAAATAAGATTAGAAGATAGTAGAGTATTTAAACATCATATTTACCATATCCAAAAATGAAAAATAGAATCATTTGAAGTAGAGGTTATTCCTAATACAGAAAGTCAGACTGATATTTCTGAGGAAACTGAAATAAAAACTCCCATTGGCTTTCTTATCCAAGAAGCAATAGAAGTCAATATTTAGGGAGGAGTAAATACTATACTGCCTGAGGAAGAAAATTTACCTCCAACAAGGCATATCCGAGAATGTAGAGGACCAATAAAGCTACAAGACTTTTTAATAAAATTGACTTTATTCTAATATTGTAAATTCTGCATTTTCTGGATTAGGGGGAAGAATGCTGTATACACCCACAGATATATATTTATTAAAGATAAATTATGATATGTGTACAAGCTATAAATATTAATATGTAAAATACTACAGAAATAAAATAGCTAATTAAGTATGCAGAAAAAAATAAACTCACTTTATGCAAATTAGCCTAAGTGATAAAAGAGTCTGCAGAAGAATTAAGCAATGGGCAGAAATGGAAGAAGTGCTGCTACAGTGTGAAAGCAGAAGTGTCTGCCGAAATAAAATGCAGAAAATGTAAGCAGTGTGCTGAAGAACCAAAGTAAATGGAGAAGAAGAACACAATTAAACTAGTGGAAAATTAAACTAGTAATGCAAAGTTGTTCTGGAAATTAAAAAAAAAGAGCTCTAGTCAACAATTTATTTTGACTATCTCTCACATAATGTGTGTGAGCAGTAAGGATATGCAAAATAAAGAAACTTTAAATATATATGAATCTCTTAGGAGATAATGAACTTTATGAAGACCTAAGTGATTTTATATTCAACTAGCAAACTGGCAAGTTGAACTACTAAACATCTTACTAATATAGAGTAAATAAACACTTGAAGTTTGTTAAACATTTGCGTTCAGTTTCTTATTTAACAACATATATATACAGCTGCCAACTGACTGTATAGTCCTGAATATATATTTACATCATAATATTTCTTCAAGCACCTGTGAATGCTACAAACTGCAAATTAAGAACCAATAGATTAAGTCAATCTGTAGAAATACAATATTCATATTATCACCAGGAGCCAATTTTTCTTTTGATACTATCTAATATTAATAAATGTTTTAAAACATTTTATCACAAATATATATATACTTTTAGTTTATAATAACTGATACACATTCAGGATCAAAGCATATAATGAAACTAATTTATTACAGAATATTGTAGACCAAAGCTATCAATACAAATAGTAATAAATTAGCAAAAAAAAAAAATTAAAAGAAATACAAACAAACAAAAAATATGATTTTAATATAACTCTAACTTTCACTTATCAAATATATATTTATTGGAATAAATCACTCTCTCTCTTCAGGCTGTGAATAAATAACTTTCTGCTGGAAAAAGGTTTAGTATACACTGGATGGATGCATCTACTCTTTAAGCTTTTGATGTTTATAAGAATATCCTTGTTATCATTGAAGACAATGATGGATCCATTTTATTCTTGATTTTGTCAAAAGAGTGTTATTTATTCATAACCTGAAAGAATGGTTTGTTCCATTAATTACATATATACATTAAACTAGCCTAATTTAAAACTTATTGAATAATAATAACCATTGTATTACAAATTAAAGAACAAATTATGTTCATTATATAGCAACTATTATTATTTTCCAAAAAAAGAATACAGACTTAGATTTAAATTTATCTGAATTATTCAATCTATTCTTCTAACACTAGATTTATATATATATATCTTAAAAAAACCTAAGTTCATTTTAATACTATGTAAAAAAAAATTTTCCCACAAAATGTATAATACTAACACTTGATTCTCTTTTTCATCAAAAAGCTTTATAGATCCATCCACTTTCACTGAAAGAGCTCTTTATTTATATTTAGAAAAAAAAACTTTAGCCATCAAAACTAAATTAATGACATATAATGTGAAGATTTTCAGAAGATCACTGAAATTTTTCAAATTAAAAAAATATATTAGATTTATTATTCAGATCTTGGAGTGAGTGGTTTATTGTCATTACCTTTCTAATTCCAAAATATCTATTCACACACAAAAAGAATTTTTTAAATTGTCATGTGATTAAGGATATTGAAATTCATCAGCTTTACTATAGTATCCATCTTTAGCAAAATCAAACTTTTGTAAAGCCTGAATATCCTCAAGATCAACCATCATTCTGAGTTTTTTCTTTGTTTTCAAATAGTTCTTAATTTCTAATTTGTAGATCAATATATATCACTGGATCCAACTTGGCATGTAAAGTTACTACCACATGGAAAAATACATCTTTCCTGAAAATATAAGAATACAAATACAGTATCTAGGAACAATGGTAAAATTGGGTGACTATTGATATTCGGACAATTCATTCGGTCTCTATCATTTGAAAGACTTCAGACTGTCTAGTATACATATACATGGGCTATGAAACACAAAAATCAGGTTAGTGCTGTCATACAAATTCAAACTCTATTGTTGTGAACTAGCAGTAACTGGATACACCATTTCTTGCCTTCAGTTATAACTTCTTCATCATCATCATCATCATCATCATCATCATCATAATAATAATAATAATAATAATAATAATAATAATAATAATAATAATAATAATAATAATAATAATAATAATAATAATAATAATAATAATAATAATAATAATAATAATAATAATAATAATAATAATAATAATAATAATAATAATAATAATAATAATAATAATATATATATAAATAATATTTTTTCCCAACATTTTTAGTATCAGGAGTGGAATTTAAAAAACATACTAGTGATGTAAATTCTTTCTTTATCTTGAATGAAAAAAGTTAATGACTTTTCAGTTCATCTTAATTCCTTTCAAAAACAACTTAGTATGGATTTTATCAAAGTATTTAATTTAAAAAATCTTAAATCTAATTAAAAATAGAGTGGAATTTTATAATTACCAGTATATCTATTATAAAATAAAAACATGCTTGTTTTAGATTTCAAAATCAGAATTAATCAAATATTAAGTACATCTTTTAAAATATTTAATTCATAATAATTTTTAAATTCAAAATTATTATTTAATTTTTAACTATTATTCCAGTGTAATATAAAAAATATCTACAAAAATATTGTTTGTTTATTTCTGTTTCTTTCAACTTTATATATACACACGCACACAAAACACTATGTTGCTGCATGCCATGAGACACAACTGTCTCAATATGTTCACACACGGTGTGATAATGGTAATGACAAATTATAAACAGTGCTTGGATACACACACTTTTATAACCCTATCATTGACTATTACATATATTACTTGGGTATGATATTAAATGTTCTACAGAATGTTTAGAAAACTGACAATAATTGTGTTACACTGTACTAAGAATAAACTGCAGAGTAAAGAAATGCATTGGAAAAAAATTGAAATCTGATGAGATAAGTATGCTCTATGTTGCAACAATTACTGAACATTAAAACCGATTATTTGAACATTCAGAACTGTCATATTACTGAAGCATAAAATTCTCTTAAGGAATGTGTTATGGACAAAGTAAATCTATTATTGGATTCATTTAAAAAAGAATCATACTTAGCTTTTTGATGATTATCTTACTATTAATGATTTGATCAAAAGGAAATGTAGAAGTTCAATGACTGATGGAAGATTTAAAAATGATTAGTGGATTAAAACTGCAAAGAAGATAGATATTTGAATAATTGTGATCATTCTACATCTTTTTTTTGATGCACAGAAGATAATATATGAACATGAGAAATGCTATTACACTTTTAGTATGTCCAACAATGGCATTCTCTTATATGATATTTTGAACAGTTGGAAAAAGCATTTTGATCATCTTTTGAATAATGATACAAGAATAGCAATGACAATTTTTAAAGTCATATCCATTTTGTCTACTCATTTAGATTTGGACAAATATATCCAGCTTAGTGAAGTGAAAACACTTGTTTGTAATCTTAAAAATGGAAAGGTTGTAGATCCTGATGAAATATCTAGAGAAGTTTTAAAATATGTTGATATGTTAGCTTCAAACATACTGAAATGTTTAAAATAAATATGGAACCATGAAGTGATGTCACCCGATCTTAAGAATGTCTTTATTACTTCAATTTTTATCATGGAATATCATTATTGTGCTACAGCAAGATAATTTTAATGATCTTGTTGAATATGTTACTTCCTGTCATAGATGAATGGTTACCAGTGACCTAATGTAGTTTTAGAGAATCAAGAAGCACTATTGATATGGTTTTTATTACCAGGCAATGCAAAAAAAAAGATCAGGACCAAAGAAACAATTTATATATCACTTTGAGTGATTTGATCAAGGAATTTGATTAAATTAATAGAACAGGATGGCATTGTTTGAAAGTAATTGGCTGGCCACCAAAATTTATTCATATTATACAGATTCTATGTGATGGAATGAGAGAAAGTGCTATTACTACTGATGGAAAATCAGGCATTTGAAATGAAAACTGGTGTTAAACAAGAATGTACTAGTTCCAATATTATTTTCAATTTTTATGACAATAATCTTTGAAAATATTTATAGATGGCTTAATGAAACTGGGATCAAGATATGATACAGATTTGGTGGTGGAATTTTTAATTTCAATCAATTAAAAGTGAAAAGATTTTTCATCTTCTTGGATTCTGAATTTTCAGTATGTTGATGATTTTGTTATTTTTACCAGTTCAAAAGTCAATTTACAAAATGTACTTAAGTTTTGAATGCAATATACAAAGACTAGTTTATTAATTATTCTTCAAAAAATGTAAGTTCTTTATCTACCAGCGATGAAAGAAAAATTCTCAGCAAGTTTTAGCTTGAAAATGCAGACATCACATGATCTAGTTGCAGTGCTCTCAGATCCAAGGCTCCTCACTGACGAAGGCCACAAGCCAGAAACTAGTCTGGGAGTATTGGATGAGTAGGCACTAGATAGGGATTTTATGCACAAGCCTTCTGGCCTACATTGATTACTCTGGCTTGCAGGCACAATATAAAGACATTAAAAAAGTTTAATAATGTTCAATAAAATTTTTAAAATATGATGGCAAGATCATAAAATCAATTAACACATTCTTTGTCTTGTTAGATATGCTACTATTGAATCCACTATTGAAAAATCACACTCCATTGGACTGGACATGTAAAATAAATGAACAATGGAAGATTTCTAAAAGGGTTTTGTAATAGTATACTTGACTATGGTTTTTATGAGAGGTAGATCCCATCTATGTTATAAGGATTATCTCAAAGACATTCTAATCAAATGCTACTCAATTATTTCCATTAAGAAGATATGGCAGAGAATAGAAAACATTGGATAGCTATAATGATGAAATTAAGACATTATACAATATCAACTGAATAAAAAAATGGATCAATAAATTCTATATATGGATGTATTTGTATTCCACAGATTTATATAATGATTTTTTCCTCTTCTTTTTTTTCTTGGAGTTAGAATGGCTTTAATTTAGAGCTATTATTTATTATTTTGCAACTGATAATTGTTTTGTCCATAAGTTATTATAATTTTTTTAAATTTTAAATATAAAAAAAATGAAATATTTCTGTGAACTCTAGGTCACTGTGTTTACTATTTTTCTCAATACTGATTCCATCTTTATCAAAACAATCATTCATTTAAAAGCTTAGGCAGCCGTCTGTACTAAAGAGACAAAAAGATAATAGAAACTGTATATTTAATATTAAATACAATATTTTATTTTTTAATAAGAGTTTTCCAAAATGTAATGTAGCATTATTATGTTTCTCTTGCATACTATGCAACATTTTTTTTTTTTAAAGTGTCATAGCATCGGCTGGGACGCGAACCCGCAACCCGGGCAACTGCTTGCAAGTGCAAGGCAGTCGCGCTGACCTCTCTACCACCAATGCTAGACTACTATCCAACATTTTTCACTTTAAATAAAGACAGAATTTCAATTTCCCTATAGGCGAGAAAATTTTGGTTTGATAACATCAAAGGCGTCAAATAAATAGAATAATATCACATGCATGTACGTAATAATAATTTTCAATCTTTTCTCCTCTAATCTGTATTACTTTTTTGCAATAATAATATAAGAAGTCTTTTATAAAGCATGAATTATATCACATAGCAGTTATAAAGTTCGCCTTTTAACATAAACTACAGTTTCCATCTGTTTCCTCCTTTTAAAATAAAATATAAAAAAAAACCTAATATTTAACAAATTACATTATTTTCATAAAGGAAGTCGGATAGTAAAACTTTAAATCAAGGAAATTGCTTGATGTAAATATTAACTGAAGTCAGATTCATATTCAATCTTTTACTAATATTTCATTTTTTAAGACTTCGGGATATTAGTATAGTATATTATCATTTTATCACTTACCCAAGTGACAATTAAAATGATGTATATATATCATATGCAATTTCAGCCATTATATAGATTAATTTGTTTAAGTACGTAGTATATATATAAATTGATTATGTATATATAGAAAAAACTTTTTCAAAAACAAAATTCAAACAAGAATTCTAATTTATATATATATCATCACAGTCATTTATCACAATCAAATACAAATTCTATAAAAATCAAAAGCATTTCCAACTTCCCTATTTCTCATGCATCATTAATTAAATTCTTCCTTAGAGTCATCTATCAATTTTCTTCTTCGAGCTCTTATCGTCTACAGTATCTAACATAGTTTTCATTATTCTTCCATTTCTATGCAAGTCCTCTTTCTCTTTTTAATTTCATTCTTACATAATCTTTTTTCATTTATTATTTTCAATACAACTACATTTTTAACTTTATCATTCTTCTTTAAATCTTCATTCCTAGATCCTTCAATTAACTCACTTTTTACTTACTCTGGGTTTTTTTTTTTGTCTGTATCTATATGTGAAAAATGTTAATTTGCTCTCACTTTCCAGATTCTCAACTATTTGAAACTTTGAATACATATACAGTCCTGATGGCAACACATTTTTTTATTAATAAAAAATAAAAAAACAGCGAAAATTTTAAATTTTATATAAGATTCAATATTTATAGGCTCTCCAACTAATGGTATTAAATTGTATATAAACTTACATTTGTAATTTCTAAAACTATATAAAATTATTAAAACGGAAGTCAACCTCAGCTAATGCGCTATTTTTTAAATATTATAAAACTATATTAAACAAAAAATATATTTTAAATGTTTTAATTTACATAAATGCGTTAAAAAGTAAACATAAATTTTCTTCAGCAAGAATGAAATGATCATACTTTACCTAAACAATTATTTAAATAAATTTGAACCTCATACCCACTTTGAATCTATTGACATTGACAAAAGAAAGTGTGATTCGTTGAAAATCTGATTTGTAAATTTCTAAATACCATCAATCCATGCTTTTATTTGTAAAGGATAAAACTTTTTACTTTTTAGTCCAATGTTTACTTTTTACAGATTATATGGGAATAAAAAAATATCATTTTTTATATATATATATTTTTTTATATTTCTGATATGGTTAATATATACTCTAAACAAATTTTTCCTAAGTCCATTTCCTAAATTTAACTCCAATATATCACACAATACTGTCCAATCATATTAAAAGTCTGATGGCCATTCAAATTTTCATTTTACCTTTTTTATTATCATTTTTTTAATCAGATACCTCACACTAACTTGCTCTTCAACTTTTTTTTACAGTTCTTTTTTTTTATATTCCATCTACCTCTTTAAATTATTTACTTGTATCTGATTTTATTTTCACCTCAAACTTTTTACTAATATTGATAATTCAATTAAGCTAAGCATTTTATTACACTCATTCTTCTTATTTTCAAGCATAGTTCTATCACCAGAAAAACTGATGCAATAAACCAAATGCTAACTATAACATTTATTTAGATAAACTAGGAGTTAGCAAACTTTTTCTTTAAAGGGACAGATAATAAATTTTAAGTCTTTGTGGGCCAATAAAAAAAACATACAGGACAATAAGTAAATTAAAAAATCACAAACAATGCATATAAAAACATTTATTAAAAAAGAAATATTAATTTCTTAAGCGCAAGCAGATGATATACTAATAACGTGAAAGGCTGAAACCTTTGGCAGATGTGCCTTAAAAATGCTTATATGACAGCCAATCAGATGTAATAACGACTGCATAACTCAATTCAAAACACAAGGCAAAGAATTTATGAAAAAAAGATGAACCCACCTTCTTCTCTACTTAAATTTATATATAAATAAGCCAGACTCAAGCATTTTGAACTAAGAGCGTGAAGATTTAAACACCACATTTAATTCACTAAATATTATATATAAATAAACAATGTGAAATCTTTCGATTTATTATGTAGTAATTTTTCAAATCTAATGAAATGATCATAACAAATGTGAATATATTAATTTCCTAAGCGCAAGCAGATAATATAATAATAATGTGAAAGAAATAAAAATACATATTTTTACATGTGAATGGGACAAACACAATAACAGTGTTACTTTCTATTAATAATAGCTCTTACATTCATTAATATATAAATATGTTTACTACATGTGTTCAAATCCTCTTAGTATTTTTTTAAATAATTTATCTGGTGTTTCATTATTATGAGTTAATAAAAGCTAAGCTGACAATCAATTAAATTCATTAAAGGCACTACAATTTATGTAAATGGAATATGGATTACATATTGTTTTATATAAATAAAAGCTTATAGTCATCGACAACTTAAAGAATGGATGATCCATTCTATTCTTTATTGAAGTAAGAGTATCCACAAAGTTGCATCATCAAAGCAAGATAACAATGAACATTAGCATATCTTCTGTATATGTATAAACATATACCAAACTAAACATTGGTTACCATAGATATTAACACATTTGCATGTGTATGTTTATACAAATTTGATATGCTAATGTATATACTAATGTTCCCTCTTGCTTTAATAAAGATATGCTATATTGTAAACATGACTCAGAAAAATAATAAATACTGTTAAGATTTATTACTATAATAGTTGACAATTGCCTACATATTCTGGTAGAATATATTCTTACTTAATATCTGCAGTATATACATATTATATAGTTTGTTTATATATATATTTATATCAATTAGGTTTTGGTTTTAGCAAAAATGACATGTAAATTAATAAATATTCTTAATACTAAGATAAATTTAATAATTATAAATATTAAGAAATTGATAATATATAAGGAAAAATCAGATAAAATATATTGTTCACCAAATAAATAAATTGCTTAAAATGAACAAATAACATGTAATTGATATATGTGAAGTTCTCTGTCTGAAAGCAGGCTGAGATAATTAGATATTACAGACTGAATAATAACAATTATTATTGATGATAATTTCCTGTTGCTAGCTGTCCTCTTGATATCATTTAATATTTCAATATTTAGAACTTTCATAAACTTCAATGAGTCTTACATCATTAAGATATACTAATATTGGAAATATTTGTATTAGCAAATAAATTATTTAGCAGCAAAATAAACATTAAACTTTCAATATAATTAAAAGACAATATTAAACATAAAACAAAGTTAAAATTAAGTTTACAATGATTATGCATAATAGAAAACAAAACAGGAAAATAAGCAATATAAAAATAAGTTTTACAAAAACAAAAATCAATGTTACTGAGATCAAAAATATTTTAGTAACAAAAAGAATTTAATTAATGCAAAGTCCAGTGTACTTTCTATAATTAAATCAATTTATTTTTAATTAGACTTAAGCTAATTGAATCTGTTACTCAATTTAAGATATGTACACTCATCCCTGTATTCCATAAAGAACAAAAGAACTGAGCAGATATATAAACTGTTGTAAAACTAGAAATAGTTTTCTTTATTTTTGTTAGAACAGAGAACTTTGAAGCAGAAGACAATTGAAGAATGGAAGTAATTATTCAGGGACATCTTTCAGGAAATTTATCTCTGCAGGTGAAACAAGTTGATTAGAGAATTATACAGGCCACCTTAAATTTCATTATGATTTTTATAAGCCTTAAGAGCCTATAGGTAGTAAAGATAATATTTACAGAGAATATTAGCCTATATCTAGTTTTGAATGCAGAAAATCAGAATTGTTTAAATTCTATTTGATGTATGTTCAAATGATATATGTAGATAATGTTACGTATATTAAACTAGTATATATAAAGTTGTAATTAATAACTTGTAAAGCACATACTCATTAACTAAGTAATATACATATTAAGGTTTATAACTTTAAAACTATGTGCCTGGATGTGACATCTCTACGAATCTTAACACAAGATTAACGACTTTAAAAGACAAGAGTGGCCACTCTTCGACCTACTTTTTAATTATATAGGTGAATCTAAAGCATTTTGATTTGAGAGCGTGAAGCTATTAACTACTTCACTGATTAAGTCCACAATTTCTATACAAGCTAACAAGGTAATGAATATGCACTTAACAAATTATTAATTACAACTTTAAATTGTCTTAAAAGATTTCTAATTATAAGAGCTTCACACTGACTCACTGTAAATCGAAAGATTTTGCGTAAATCCACAATTTCTATACAGGCTAACAAGATGCTTAACAAATTGTTAATTATAACTTTAAAATGTTTTAAAATATTTCTAATTATAAGAGCTTCACACTGACTCGTTGTAAATCGAAAGATTTTGCATATGTTAGCTTGTATAGAAATTGTGGAGTTACTCAGTGAAATAGTTAATAGCCTTACACTCTCAAATCAAAATGCTTTAGATTTGCCTATATAATTAAAAAGTCGAAGAAAAGAGTGGCCACTCGTCTTTTAAAGTCGTTAATCTTGTGTTAAGATTTGTAGAAGTCCCTACTGTTGCATCTACGTGCATAGTCTTAAGGTTATAGCTTAATATATTTTACTAGTATATATAGTAATTTTTTTGTCTTTAGTTTATTAAGTCCTGCATTTTAATCATTCTCACTTATAGGTTTTATTATTTATTAATTTGACTCAGTTTTTGTATAAAGAACTGGAAATAAAGGCATACAACATTTTAAGTCAATTAACTTTCTAAACCTAAATAACAATTGAGAAAGTTAAAACACATAATTTAATAAAAATTTATTTTTTTTAAAAAGTAAAAAGTTTTAATCTATAGTATATTTTATTAACTAAGAACAGAAGTATCATTATGTTTAAAGCCAACAAACAAACAAATCTTTCTGGATATTAAAATCATTATTCAAATATTTTCGTAGAATCAATGAGAATAATTAGAAACTCCAAATTTCATGATAGATTTAATGAAATTATTTTCTTTCTTTAAATTTTACACACTGCTAAAATAATGTACACGAGATACTTAATCCTAATTTATTGAATGAACTTTTAAGAAGTAATAAACTATTGGAGCTATATTTTAGTAATATGGACATTCCAAACAATCCACAATATATCATTAGTAAAATGTTTTGAAATGTTAATCCTCAAAAGTACAATTCATTCGAGACAAATATCCATTTAATTTCCTTGGTCCTTACAACTGTACTTTTACCTTACAGCTTTAGAAATCAAAATAGATACATTTTATAGTGCTGTGGGAAAATCGAGTTTTAGGAGTTAATAAAAGCAAATAGAATATACAATAAACAAAGCTTGGCAGATATGGATTCATTATGAAAATGTCAAAAGAAAAATTTCCACTTAAAATTCTCTCCGTAAATGTTTCTAATTTATTGATTTTAAAAACTTTTCCTTCCGCAAAAATTTCTGAAAACAAAACAAAAATCAAACACAAAAGTAAAAAGAAATATGCTCTCTGTAAAAAAATCAAGTAACTCTTAAACAATGAATAAGACAAAATATGAGATCTTTGTATATCATGAAGTTAAATATATATATAATTAATCTGAACAGATTATTGTAATTTAATTACTATTTCATTTATTCCAAAAATAAAAACATCACGAGATAAAATTGTAAAAAGTAAATAATTTTTAAACTATGATAATTATTAAAATTCATACAATGTATTTAGATTAGCAATATTAAGATTTTTAAAATGTCTTAACATCAAGAATAATAAAGAAACTGGTAAAAAAAAAAAACTGCAGAACCTTACATTTATCTGTAAAAAAAAAAAATCAATATCCCCCCTTATATTTCTAGTCAATAAAAACTGACATTATGAATATATATATATTTCTAATTATTTTAATGAGCATGTAAATAATTTTATGGTTTTACAGATATGTAATGCTAAGAATTCAAAGCTACTTCATTGAACAATCAAATCCAAAAACATTATTAAGATACTGTACAAGCAAGATCCCCAAAATACAAAATTCCCAAAGAATCATTCAACTAAATCTGTATATAACCCACTTTATCTTTTATCTGACAAAATAGATTGGCATTGATAGAACAAAAGATGAGCATTATTTACAGCTTTATTTACATGATTCTTTGGAAATATTGCTTGAAAATTGTTTTAGTAACATTTTGAAACTTGATTAGTCCATGAAAAAGGTTTACATATATAAATAAATATTTGTTATAGATTATTGATAATTGTTTTTGAATGTTTATAATGATTATAAATTTGTAAATTACTGGTTAATAAATAACTGCTATAAATCTCTACAGTGATTGATTGATTACTTTTAATTATATTTTTGGTTTCAATAATTTATATATAGTATTCAATATTTATTTAAACATTTTAAAAACTTTATGTTAAATATTATGTGATGTGATGTATTGTGACTTCTCCTTAAATGAGGTCAAGAATATCTCAGCAATTATGCCCAGATAAACCTGTTAGAACAAGTTTTTTAGAATATCCTCAACTCCAGGCCAGTTTCTGCTACCGGCTTGTTAAACTAGGTCATATGATGTCTTGATTTCTTTGTAATGTGCTGTGCTCATTTAACAGTGAGGTCCACAGAGTATAGATAATGGAATGACTTTCAGATATGGGGCGTTAACTGGGTTTAACCAATAAAATGCCTGCCCAAAAGTATCCCTGATCACTTGTGAGATATGATGTGGATTCATAAAAGATTAAAATATAGTTCCTAATTCAAAACTGCCTTTTCTGTTTCCCTCTTTATCTTACTAACTTTATGCACTTAAGTTAATATAGGATAATCTTCATGAACCTCTCATACCATCAATAATCTCATTATGCTAAATGTGACAGTAAGATTGTGTATTTATGCGAACCACATTTTCATACTTTACCTACGTGCACAGCATTTCTAAGTCCAATTCCCTTTTTATTTTTTTAGCTCAATTAAAAAAGCAATAATAGTGACAAACTTAGTAGGCTAACAGTCCTTAATTGTGATCTTTTCTCGAGGAGATACATTTCATGAATCAGTTTGTAACTGGATTTGAATGAGAGGGGAGTTTGGCTGGCAAAGATTGTATGTTTAGGCAATCCTATTTAGGGTTCCTCTGTTAACCATGCACAAAAGTTGGTTTAAAAATTGTTGATCTTACACAATCTAATTAGGTTGTCATATCTGTTGAATTATTTATCACTACAACTACTAACAACCATATTATCAGTAGAAGTGGTAAAGTAGAAAATAATGATAGGACTCAAGGTAAATTTATAAATCTTTTTTTTAAATATAAGTACATAAAATGTGCAAACTTTATTTGATACAAACTTCCCAAGAATCAATGAAAAACAGCATTAATGGCAAAGGAACTGTCAGAGTTAAAATCAATGTAACAGCTCCTCCGATATAGTTTTAAAAATTTTGGAAGGTCATATCCAGCAATGAAAAAAATTGCATGATGTAGGATTTGCTGTAAAATCTAATTTAGTTTCCATTCTTAAAATTCCTTTATATATCAATGAAAGGCTAATGGTGCTAAAACTTGACTTGCGCAATGATGCCTGTGCTCTTTTTTTAAAAACTGCAAAGGCTCCAAGATTAGATTTGAAAGAATGCTTTTCTTCATTGCCAAATAGCATTATTACAGCAACACCATTAAAAAAATCACACGTTGTTACAAATAACATACTTTGTCCAAAAGCAGTTAGAAATAATGGGAATTGTGCTGAAGCTCAAATGATCTGCTGTCTAAACAATTACATTTAATAGACTGTGTTATAGTTAGGAAGCAGAAGACAAACTTAAAATGATTTGCATTAAAAATAGTGCTTGCTCTAAACCTACTTGCAAGAAAATTGATGTTCGCTTTTTAGGAGCAATTATTACTTGTGCTGAAACACTAAATTGCTAATTTAAACTTTCAGGACTGCCATGCCAATAAAACACAAAAATCTCCCCAGGAAGATGTTATAAATAGAAGTAAATCTATTTTTGAGTACATTAAAAAGAAGAATCACGACTGGTTTTCTTGACTCTTATTTTATTATTAGTGACTTGATTAAAAGCAAAAACAATTTCTGCTTGGATAATAGATTGAATGTGGAGCTTAGTAATCAATATAAAGATTTAAAGATAACCCAATAATAAGAAGTCTTAAGAATATAAATGGTGAATAAAAACTTCAAAAGAGTTATAGACAGACATTCACTGACTGTTGTTACTTTAAATCTTTTTTATTGATATAATGAAATTAATATATGGACAGAAACACAGTATCATAATTCTATTAAATTCATCAATTGTATTCTTATACAATGACAATGCTATTTTGAATAGGTGGAAGAAATATTTGATTATATTTTAAATAATACAAAAATTGAAATGATGACTTTAAATGATATATCTATTTTATCTATCATTTATATTTGGACAATAATATTTTGCTTTGTGAAATTAAAACAGTTTTTTGCAATCTTAAAAATGGAAGAGTTGCAGGTTCTGAAGAGATGTGTTTTAAAACATGGTGGCGATACATTATCTTAAAAAATATTGGATTTTTTTAGGAATATGTGAACTCATGAAGTTGTGTCATCTAATTCATATTTTTTTGGATTGTTTTAATCAATGCATTTGACTTATGGCACTGTTTGAAAGTAGTTAATTGCCCAACAAAGTTTATTCATATTATACAGCTTCTATAAGATCTGGATGAGAAAAAATAGTATTACTACAAGTGAAAACTCTGAGACATTTGAAATGAAAACAGGTATAAAACAAGATTGTGGGTTATCTTTTAAAGTTTTTGATTTTTATAACAGAAGTCTATGAAACTTACAGGCAGCCTAATGAATCAGGGATTAAGATGTGATATATATTTGATTGGTGGAATTTTTAATTTGAATCAATTAATAACAATTTCAACTTCTTGAATTCTGGATTTACAATTTATTGACGATTGTATTATATTCAATCTATAAAATGTATTTACCATTCTGAAAGCAACATAAAAGGATCTTCAAAAAATTAAAATCATTTATCAACCACTGGTAGAAAAAAAATATTTAGTAACTTTTAACTTGAATGGTAATCAACTCGAGAATATAAATCAATTTAAATCTTTGTACTTTTTAAGTAAAAATGTGGACAAACATTGAAGTGCTGTACAAATTCCAATCTGCTGTTGCTGCTTTTGACAAAGTTATTTCATCACAGTAAAAAACAATTGTAAGACCATTCAATATATTTTTCAACTTGCTGGATGCGATACTACAAAATATACTTTTATAAAATCACATCTTCAATGGACTGGATATGTGAAATGAATAAATAATACAATACTTCTGAAAAAGAATATAGTGAATTAGAGCATGGTTTTGGTGAGATATTCTACAGGCATTCTAAAGTGCAATACATATTTTCATTAGAAAGATATGGTTCAGGACTGAGTACCTTGAAGAGCTATTGTACTCGGTACTGAAGTATAAAAATTTGCTGCAAAAGAAATTAAAAACAGCATCATAAATTAAATACTCCATATATGTAAATTTTCAAAATATAGTATAAAGCTATTCATAAAGAATTTAGTTACTATCTTAGAAGTAAGACCACATTAAGATATTATGAAAAGAGAGTAATATATTATTTTATTATTACTGATTAAACTTAAATTGATAAAAAAAATCAAGTCAGATGTCACATGACCCAATTTTAATAAAGCTCGTGTTACAAATGTTATATATAGAGTTCGCAAAACAAACTCTTAACAAGCTTTGAGAATACCCTCAACCCCAGACCGGTTTCTGCATCTAACATCATCAGTGAGGTGTTAGGATATTCATTAGATTAAAAATACTAGGACTAGCCCAGCACTTTATCTAATGTATAACTATTGAGAAGAAAATCTGAAACTTTCAGATTTTATATTGCTAGAGCTTTAATATATGGTGTATCTGAACAGTTCAGTCCCATATGGCTATTTGAGTTAGATAGCTGGATTTTTAGACATATAGATGACTGAAAGTTTCAGATTTTCTTCTCAATAGTTATACATTAGATAAAGTGCTGGGCTAGTCCTGGTATTTTTAATCTAATGAATATCCTAACACCTCACTGACGACGCTAGATGCAGAAACCGGTCTGGGGTTAAGGGTATTCTTAAAACTTGTTAAGAGTTTGATTAAACTTATCTGATATTTAGGTGCAATTTATAGAATCTGTCACAATCAATAATTGACAGATCCCCCCCACACACACACACACACTTAACATCTATAAGATTCTAAAAATAGGTGTTGCTGTTTAACTTTTTATTATCAAGGCACAACTTCACTGGAATGGCCATGTAACACAAATAAAGAGTATTCATTTTATTTTTAAAAAAAGTATTTTCTGGCGAATTTAAGCATTATAAAAAATGTTTTTTTCAAATGCATTCTAAAAATGCATTAATTGACTTCATTGGAAGGATATGGTTGAGCATAAAACACAATGGAGAGCTACAATAATGCAAATTATAAAAAAAAATTCCAAAAAGTCAGCTTTTAAAAACATCAAGTAATAAAGGACTAACATGTGATATATGTGTATTTGTATTTCATGGATTGCTATGAATGATGATACTCCTTAATGAATAGCAATTAATAACTATATTTAAATTTATTTTCTAGTTAGTGACGGTAACTTAAAGTAAATTACAAGGTAAGAGCAATTGTCTACAACTCTACAACCTTACGCATAATTTTTAGACTAAAAAAATTAATGGTTTAGGGAAATATTTTAGAAATAGCACAATCTTTGTATCATACTTAATTACTTTAAAGTATCATATATTTAAAACTACTTTTCATAATATTTGCCTGATAATTTCTATCTACAATCATTGTGTTTTAAAAAATTAATAATAATAATTGTATGATTAACCGCTGATGAAGTCATGTTTGATAACCAGTAACAGAATGAAAACAGCAGTTTATCTATGAATCTTTAACTCTTAAATGTACCACACTATCTGTAGGCTAAACTGCACAGGACAAAAAAAAATAATAATTAAATGCTTAACTATTCAAAAGGTCATATTACATTCAATAAATCAATGAGGACTTTAAGTAATTCAAGGCTACATTAAAAAAAAGGAACACTTACCCAAGGGCTACATCCAAACAAACAAATACAGTACATATACTAAATTATTGGTAAGTCCTACCATGAGTTAGATTTAGTAGGCATTTCAAAAATATCATTAAAAAATTATGCCATTTAACATCACATAATCACTATTTCTTATGCTTGCTCATGCTATTAAAACAGGCAAAATTATCCATACATAATGCCACTCAGTACAAGCCAGAGTAATCAATGGATGCGAGAAGGCTTGTGCACAAAATCCCTATCTAGTGCTTACTTATCCAATATTCCCAGACTAGATTTTAGCCTGTAACTTTCATCAGTGAGGAGCCTTCGCTAGGTACAGTGCTCTTAGATTCAATGCTCCTCACTGATGAAAGCCACAAGCTAGAAACTAGTCTGGGGATATTGGATGAGTAGGCAATAAATAGGCTCCTCACTGATAAAATCCATAAGCTAGAAACTAGTCTGGGGATATTGGATGAGTAAACACTAGATAGGGATTTTATGCACAAGCCTTCTGGGATCCATTGTTTTGCACTGAGTGGCACTACTGTATGAAGAGTTTTGCCTGTTTTAAAAAAAATTATGGTTTATAATTCTTTTTTATTTAAATAATAGACAAGATACATAAATGTTTATAACATATCATCTTGACAAAAATTTTGTGATAGTTTGGCATCATTTTTAAAACCACTTATATCAATTTTGATACTTGTAGTTGAAAGTCACAGTAAATTTTCTAGAGAATTGTTTGTCAATGAACATCTATATCTTGATTTAATAAATTTCATCTATGATAAAGTGCTTTGTAAAGATAAGTGCTTCTAAATGAACATATCTTGATCCCAAAGTTTCTTAACTTCGGGTAATTCTTTATGGGCAGTAATCTTTATGGGCAGTAATCTAAAAAAAACCTCTTACTTCTCTTAGTATAAAAGGTGTCTGATTGCAAATCACACAATTCACCAGATAACAATATCAACATCAAGATTATTGATTAGTGATAGGATTAAAATATTTAATACAAATTTACTTCAAATTGTTACTTTTTCACTTGAAAAAATCAAAACCTCAAAACAGCTGCACAAGCCCTGACCACAAGCTGTTTTGTACAGCTCTGATTAAATCAATAGATTGAGTTTTAGCCTTTCAGCTTAATTTAAATTAATCATGTGAATGGAAATCAAAGTACAATGAGTGCCAATAGTATTTTGAACTACAGAATTGAAAAACATAAGGACTATTTGTGACATATAAAATTTTCTAAGTAAACTCATGGAATTGAAAAATATCATTGTGGACATTATTATTATATTTAAACAGATTTAAGAGACTTATTAATTAAATTAAATTTAAACCCAATCCTCTGTTATCCTTTTAATTAACAATCGAACCTCATCTAATTGCCTAATTCCAATGAGATAAGAATTTGAAAGTTTGTAAAAGCTTGCTAAATCAGATATCATTAGCATATTCTTTTTCCTTTCACCACTGAAGTCACGTAATAATTGTGTGATATTTTGTTTTAAATCTATTATCACAGTTTACAGTAATAATATTCATTTATTTATAAACTTTTGCAATTTTTTTTTAAATAGCACTCTAAATCCTTTCAATATTTTTACCTTTTAAGTTAAATTAATTTTATAGCTTAACAATCAAAAATATTTTATAAAAAAAGATTGACTGTACAGATAGGCATAACTGTTGATATCTGAGTATATACTCAATCAACTTATACATCTAAACAATATATATATTAGCATATATGTGTGTGAGTATATAACAAATATTTATAAATAAAATTAATTATAGGGGCAAACTATTTCTAATTTTGATATAATAAAGTATTTAAAAACATTTTTCAAATTGTAATATTTTCTAACAAAATTTTATTCTTTAAAAAATATATAGCAACCCTCCTTGTTAATCAAATAAGAAGTACTATACTATATATGAATAAAAATTTACCAGAGAATTATGAGTAGATGACCGACCAATCAAATATAAGAAACATTTAACAAATCAGGCAAAACTCACTATATATATATTGCCACACACAGCAAGCTAGAGTAATCAATGTATGCCAGAGGCTTGTGCATAACACTGACGAAGGCCATAAGCCAGAAACTAGTCTGGGGATATTGGATGAGTAGGCACTAGATGGGGATTTTATGCACAAGCCTTCTGGCATACATTGTTTACTCTAGCTTGCTGTGTGTGGCAATATATATAGTGAGTTTTGCTTGTTTTGACAACAGTTATCCACAAGCATAAGAGGAGGTGGTCATGTGATGTTTATTGGCATTTAACAAATCACTTCTTAAAATCTTTTAGGAGCCCTTATATTTCCCAATTAGATAAATTGTCCTCCATAGTGGTAGAATGGCAGAT
Source organism: Epiperipatus broadwayi (assembly GCA_028023455.1). NCBI lineage: Eukaryota > Metazoa > Onychophora > Udeonychophora > Euonychophora > Peripatidae > Epiperipatus > Epiperipatus broadwayi. Next base: position 2,981,188 of record JAQFVV010012446.1, read on the forward strand.
TTTGGAGCACAGGGTTTACCAATCACACACTTCTGGTGTTCAAACTTCATCTGAACAATAAGCTACAAACCATTCAATTAATTTACTAAATTAGGTAAATTTATTATTAAATATAACAAAAAATATACAATATCATTCTAGACAATTCAATATATATTGTTATTAGAAATTACTTATAAAATATATTTCATCTAGTATGTAAAAAACAGCTTAAGGATTTGACTTTAAAATTAATGTTAAATGGATTATAAAATACGATATAGTTACTATAACAACATAAATAACCGTTAATAAGGTTTTTTTAAAAAAATCAATATTATGTTTATTGGAGCATTAAAACTTTTAGCTGAAAAGTTAAACATTTAAATATGCTAGCTACACACAAATAATAACTCATAAATATAATATTTAAATAAATGTTTATTTTTTCACCTAATTCCAAACAGTAAATATACTTGCAAATATCTTTCCATAACTTGAAATCATAAAACCAAGCTTATAAAAAATAAATTAATTAATTAAAATCCAAAATAAATTTTAAGTATGATTTAAGATAATTGCACTCCATAGACTGAATGTTTGACTGAATCCCATCTCTACCAGTAGTGAAGTTTCATTTTATTACAATGGATTATCGTTCATTTGACAAATATTGATTAACTTGGAATTTAGGTATGTACCCATTTATCAATTAACACTATAGTTGTGGATGGATCCGCTACTTTACAAAAATACAACAACCTAAGATTGCTTAATCCGAACTCAGACTTTCACACGACCCACTCTCAGTGCCATCTCATATTGCTGACCCACCTGATCACACACATGTTGAAAAGATAAATAATCACCAATACACGTATTTCATGCTGAACCAGCAATCATCAGTTGGTCTAGATTACTATCCTCACACATATATACAATCAGTGCTCAGCTTTATATTCAGATAGCCAATCTTCATACTTTAATGGACAGGCTTCAAACTATTGCAACTCATAACTCTTCAGCCTTCCATTTCATTGAAAATCTGATGGTGGAACATTCAAAGCTCTTGTTAGTGCCAAGGTTGTCATCCTACCCATGTTGACATATTAGTCATTCTGTAGTGGGTCGTGTGAAAGTCTGAGTTCGAATCCTGCATATATTACATATATAAATGCAGGTTTAAGCCTGTACAATGTACTAAGATTGCTTAGTAAATCCTCAACTTCCTGAAAAAATTTATTAGCTCTATCCCAAATTCAAATACCTAAATAGGCTAATGAATGAACCACTATTATGTTACTTTAAAATAGTTTTAATAAATCTGAAAAAGAAAAAACTCTTTTATCAACTTTTTTAAATTATAAAGTTGTCATCATGTGTTTGGATATAGAATAATTTAGCTAATATATTTTTGGATGGCTACACCCATGCTACCAAATATCCCCAATTGGTAGATAGTGAAAAGATCTTCAGATATCAAAGATGACTGCTTCATTAAGAACTAGATGGTTTTTGATACAATAGATTTTTTTTTGTCTTCTCTCTTATTTTCAATAATTTAAACTAATACAGAATCCAGACATCACGAGTCTTTCCAACTACTGGTAATCAGAGTACAAACTGTGACAATGAGATTGTACATTTATGAACCAGATTTTCATTCTTTTAATTATACACAAAGCAATTCTAACTCTAATATTTTATATTCTTTTGAGTGCATGGGTGTGCACACATAATCTCACTAGAAGCAAATGACAAGACAGATTAAATAGGATGGAAATTCATTATGATTTTTTCATAGGAGTCGTTTTAGAATAGGAGTTTCAATTTGGTGAAAATTATATGTTCAGACCCTAGCCATAAACCTCTCAGTCTACTATGAAAGTGGAAGGAATCTAGAAAAGAGTGATCTAAAATTGGTCTCTCTCACATAATTTGACTAGATTGCTTAGCCTAACAAAATACTCATCAAAACATTCAAAATAATTGTAAAATCAATAATGGCAATGCTGATAAAGCAGAAAATAGCAACAACAATAGGTATTTCAAACTTTTATATATCTATATAGGTACATAGAATATGCTAACTTTGCTTGAGCCAATTCTTTAAGATCAGGATAGAGGACAGCACTTGTAACTGAGAAGAAATCAAGATTTAAATTAGCATATCTGCTCTTAGTGAAACTCTTCTTTCAGAAGATGAAAGCGTAAGTGAACAAATAGATCGCTATATGTTTTTTTTTTTGGAAAACAAATAAATAAATGAATTCAGAATGCATATTTTTGAACTTTCTTTGAGATCTAATTTGGTGTACAGCATTCAATTTTTCTAGATGTATTAATGAGAGGCTGAAAGTATTAAAATTTGGTTTGCACATAGATACTTGTAGCCATTTGGGCATTACTTATCTTTCAACATTAAATTCAAAATATTCAGAGAAAGCTTTTATTCTTTGTTGGACAGTATTGTTGCATCAATACAATAAACTTCTCTAAGACTTTAGTGCACATGTTGGTAAGACTAATAAACTTTAACCCAAAATTATTGAAAATAATGATAAGGGTATTGTAAACTCAAATGATACTAAAATTTCTAATCTCTTAAAAAATTGTACTAGGTTCTCAATTCTTAAATCTGCTTATTCTTTTAAACTATGTACTTATTTTTTTCTATTGTTCTTTTCCCACTAATATTATCTTATAAAGTAAGCTGTGATTTAACAGTTTATGCAAACACACCTTCTTATTTGGGATCACCTTTAGCACATCATACATATGTAAAGCTATCAAAAAGGGATATTTAGCAGCAATTCATAAAGAAAGAAATATTAACTAAAAGCAATTCAACAGTTCAATTGATTCATCTCAAGAGAATACAAATATTAAACAGTTTAAAAATCAATCAGGAAGAAGATAAAAACATTAGTCAACAAATTAAAATAATCAAATGGTTTAGTATCATTAAGTAAAAAAAGTTTTCAAAATCTTATGCACCAATTAAAAAATTAACAATAATCAAGATATACATAAATTTTATGTGTGTTTACAGAACTTTCAATATTAATTACAAGATAAACGGGAACTTCTAGATGTATGTCATTGTTTATAAACATCTGTTTTTATTGGTCACTAAATTCATTTTTCAAGCATCTACTGACTCACTTTCCAAAGATTGTGTTAATTAATTATTATTTTTAAAACTTCAAAAAATAAATAAATAAATTACCATATAAATTATGTACCTTTCATTTTATCTAAACACAATCTATTTTGAGATTATTTATAAAATTATGTTTACACTACAATTCCTGTTTAGAAACACTAAGTTTTCAGAGATTCAAAGTAAAATAATTATAATTTTATATAGCAATATAATCACAACTATCAAGTTGAGAAGTAATTTTGAGAAATTCATTTATACACAACAATTATATTATTTTGATAAAAGACACTATGTGTCTGTGTTCAAATATAATTAATAAAAAAAAAGATAACTAAAAATAAATGAGTGCTATAAAATAATTGCCTGAAGATTTGTGATGATGGCATTTAGATGTGATATGTTGAACTATTATATATAGAGCTAGTAAATAAACTCTTAATCTTTGCAGAATATCCCCAATCCCAGACCGGTTTCTGCTACTGGCTTCCTCAATGAGGTGATAGGATATATTTCTTTGTAATGTTGAACTATTTCCATCATCTATCATTAAATGCTAAATGTGTAGAACATTTTCAACTACATTTCATTTTTTCAAATGCACAGAACTGTTAGTAATAACACATAAATAGATAACACAAGTTAGAAGATTACACAGTATTTCAAGTGGTATTATTATCTACTATTCTTCAGGTGTTGCTGGCCTGATGAATTAGAATATTAGCATAGGAATCTAACTCACACCTTTATATTCTTGAATATCAAATTTTAAGACAACACTCTAATCAATTGAGCTATTCTGTCAAAGGCAACAATCAGTAGAAATTTCATATGCTTAATTATGACGCTTGGTGTTCCTCTAATTTTTTTTTTTAATATTTCTAAGAGCAAGATTAATTAGAGGCTTTTAGATATTATGTACTGCCATATGGGATTGACTTCTAAGATAATTTGCCATTGTTATATGAACAGTTTCTTTAAATTTTCTTCTTTGCAATACAAAAATATTGGATAGAGAGGAAAAAGTGATAAAAAATTCAAAGAAGCTGCTCATATGACAATGGCAAATAATCCTATAAATCAACCCAATGTGGCAATACATAATGTCTGTGAGCCTCTAATTAATCTTGTTCTTAGAAATAAATATTTAAAACAAACTGGAGGAACCAGAAGGATTTGAATCAACCCTCATAGTTAAGTATATGAAATTTCCACCGACTGTTGCCTTTAACAGAATAACTCAGTTGGTTAAAGCAATGCCTTAAAATTTGATATTCAAGATTCTAAAGTTGCGAATTCAACATCCATGTTAATATTGTCACTGGTCAGGCCAGCAACATCTGAAGAAGAGCAGAGAATAATGCCACTTGAAATATTGTGTAATCTACTAACCTGTGTTACCTATTTGTGTATTATTACTAACAGTTGTTTATATTTGAAAAGTTTAAATAAAGTTGAAAGTTTTCTACACTTTCAACATTTAATGATAAATGATGAAAATAGTTCAACATATTATAAGTGCTATATAATGAATGAATGCATCAAACATTACAGTGTAAATAAAGTAAGAGCTACACCAGGAAACAACATGTTGAAATAGTTCAGCTACAATAAAAATGAAATTATTTTTGTTTTTCTATTTGCTTGGAAATATTTAGCAAACTAAAAATTAAATATAGATTCATTTTACAAGATTAATAATTGATTTGTTAATAAATGAATATGCATGTATATTTGTAATTATATTTTGAACTAGTTCCATCATCTAGACTTAATTGTTAAATATCTTAAGAAAAATTAACAACCTTATTTAAATTTTTCAAATATATTCAATTGTTAATAGTATAAAAGTTTCAAGTGATGCTATTTTCCTCTCTTGACTTGTGACAGTATTAGCATGGAAATCGGACCTGGGATAATGAATTTAAAGTAATGCTTGGTTAGAGGGTCACTTTAAATACAGCATTTATGAATCTTAAGGTTCTAAGTTCAATTCTCATGTGGAGTATTGTCACTGGTCGGGCTACCAATATCTGAAGAAAACAATAGTATTCCAACTATATTATATACTAACTTGAGTGTTACTAATATCAGAAGAGTGTATTTGAAAAATTTAAATAAAGTATGAATTTTTCTAATGACATTTAGCAGCGAGAATAATGAAACTAGTCCAAAATATAATGACAAGGAAATGCCGTTATCACAAACTTTCAAACAAGCTCGTATTTATATACTTATTACAATTTTCAATGATATACATTATTTTTTGAATACAAAATCTAATACAATAAAATGCTTATTTTTTAATGCCAAGCAGGTTAATCAATTCCATAAAATATATTCCTTGATTTTTGCTAAAGTACTGCATCTACTTATATATGATAAAAATAATCAAAAGATTCTATTATTCAAAGTTTATAAGAAGTTGAAATGCAGGAAGGGTCAAATCTGGATGCAATCCATGGATCTAAAGCCTGACTTTGCCACAATCACTGCACCAAATCATGCAATCAGGCTTACAGCATTCCGGGTCTCCAGGAAGGCATCTATCCAAGTACTAAATGGGCCTAACATAACTTACCTTCAGTGATCAAACAAAAACCATTGTATTCAACAAAGCATGAGTACAGCTGTGATTATATTATAATTTGACAGAACTACATTCCTTTTTTTCTCTTTTTCTAATAAATTAATCATGTTTAATGTCATCCATTATTAAAGTATTTTTACTCTTGCATAATTAAGTTTATGAAATTAAATCCTCTATTAACTTGAGCAATATAATTATCTTTACAGCTTTTTGAATAGTTCAAGAATTAAAATTTCTTTTTAATTCTTTTACAATATTATCTTCACTATTTTAAAGCATTTTTTCTCTATCTTATTTTTTAAAATATATATAAATTGTACTGCTTATAGATATATGTGGGAGATGATGATCCTGACCAAGTGATGAGTGCTGGTTCAGTATGAAATACATATATTGGAGATCATTTACCTTTTAACATGTATGTAATCATATGTATCATATTGGATAGAGCAGATGACTGTAGGGAGCTTGATAGTCTTGGTTTAAATCCACTTTAACTACATCTAGGTTAAGTACGTACATCATACTTGTATTTTAATATATATATATATTTTAAACAACCTCAGTAAACAAGAAGATTAAAAAGAGTGTGGGTATGACAAACAAAATATTTTTTTGTTTTGTAAATAAAATAAATTATTCTTGCATTTAAAACTTTATGAATTTGCTAGAAAAAATTATAACTATATGTCAGCAAAGACAGCAGCTTTTTATGATTACATTTTATTTTAAAAATTTTAACTTTTAATGATTTGCATATAGAAGAAAAGTTGGGGGGAGGGGGACAACATCTTTTATTTTCCTTAAACCCTATTCTTTTTTTTTTTTTAAATAAATACTTCATTCATACATTATAAACCTTATCTTAAGCATACAAGTTCTAATCAAGGACATACATCTATCCAAAAATCATTAGCTAAACATCTTCATCACATCTATATATTAGGTGGAATAACACAAAATTTAAATGAGACTTAACATTAAAAAACATCAAATGATAGTATTGCTGGTGAATTCATAAATTGAACATGGAAAGTGACAGAGATGAACCATGCTCCTTGAACTTTGATCTCTAGTAGGATAACCATTATGTTAAAAAACAAGGATTAAATAAATATATGTTTAATTATTAACAAAAAATAAAATTGTATAGATTTACTTCTTGGTCTATAAAGCAAAGGCATATATTGGAACTATACCAACTTATAGACATACATTTAGAAAATTATAGAAAACAAAATATATTCTGTATTTTGACTGATTATAAATTTTACTTTAGAGAAGCTCTTCTTGTCTGAAAATTATTCCAAAAAAAAAAAAAAAAATGTAAATTTTCATTATCAACCTTTCCTTTTAAACTCATATACATTAGTAATAAACCACTAAACATCACATGATCACTATTCTCAATGGAATTATGATGGCCATGGTTATTAAAAAACCAAAGACAACAAAAAAGTAAGGATGCTGAACTGAGTTTAGATCTATACAACTATGCAAACTAATGAGCTTTGTGTTTTCATTTTGGACTCAAAACTTTATAGTTAGCTAATAAGGTAAAGGTGGCTGCTGGAGGGTTGCATTAGATCCTAAGATCTAGGTGCAGTGCTCTCCTATTCAAGGCTCCTCACTGATAAAAGCTACAAGCTAGAAACTAGTCTAAGGATATTGGATGAGTATGCCCTATATAGAGGTTTCATGCACAAATCTTGCATTCATTGATAACTTTGGCTTGCACTGAGTGGCACTACTGTATGAAGAATTTAACCTGTGTATACATTAGTACTATTATAATTCTATTAACTAAAAAAAAAAAGATGAGACTACTATATTTTTAATTTTTCGTCCCTTCTCAATTTTTACTTATGATCTTATTTCGCATTTTCTCTTACTGGACCATTCTCTTGTTCAACTAACACCCAAGGTACCCTCATGGATAAATGAAAAAAAAAAAAAAACATTGAATAATGGCAGAAAACAGCATATATCTCAACAGTATAAAACAAGAAATAGGCTATCTTAAAAGTTGTGAAGAGAATTTATCATTACGATAAGTGGCTGAGTTGATTTCCTTTATTATTTAATCCTGAGAAAAGGCCAGTTTCCTCTCTTTATTACTTAAGTTTTTAATTAATAAATAAATTAAAATTATGAATTCATGTAATTACATTTTGCATGCAATCTTTAATGTATTTATTTGAATTCATTGTAGTTTTTGAGTTGTAAATGTAAATATATATGCACTCTTTGTTTTTTTTTTTTAAGTGTCATAGCATCGGCCGGGATGCGAACCCGCAACCCGGGCAACTGCCTGCAAGTGCAAGGCAGTCGTGCTGACCTCTCGACCACCAATTTATTCCAGTTTTTTAATACAATTACAAGTCTATTTACTTAAGGTTTACAATATATAAATTAAGAATAACAGCAACTATATTAATTGAAATGTAGGTTGAAATTTATGGATATTTCCTGTAATGGAGTAAGTAAATTATAAAAAAATGTTGAGATCACTGTCCAATATGCTGCTTTAATTCAACTTTTTTATATGAGTACACCAGCAAAATCCAATGGAATCAATAATGGCCACTTTTATTTATCTCCAGCTCAGATAAAATATTTAAATCACTTCTTTAATTATTCTTTTTTCTACTTTATCTCAACTAAAATGACTGTCTACAGTATAAGCATCTTCTGAAGTTGAAAAAGAGATCTCAATTCTGGATTCTTTTATCTAAAAAAAAAAATGTTTACAAAGAAATTTTCATATTTCTATATTTTCATCTTTTAATAGTTCCACTCTTACTTACAACTTTTATTGAGTTTGTATTAGCTATATTACTTGACTATATAGTGACCTAAAATCATTTTTTCTTAGTTTTTGGAATAGACTTTGTTGTAAATCTAGGATCAAACTCAGATAAATATAATTAACTTCAAACTCTTCTATTAGTACTATCCTAGAGAAATTATGACATGATCTTTAAACACAGATCAATGGTTATATCCCTCATCATCAAGATTTGACAGAAAACACCAAAGTTTACTCCTTTATGACAGGGCAACACAAACTGCCAAAATTAAAATAGGTGAATTATATTTAGAAGGTAATAATCCCTCCTCACTTGAACCATACTATAATATTATCTCAATGATGTTAAATGCAAGGATACTCTTGTTCCACATTGGCCTATATAAGTACACTTAGGTTTGAAAATAAGATGATCATTTTTATTTTCTTAAAGTCTTTATCTTGTGGCTGGAACGAGAGTATGCTAGCATTTAACTGATTTAATATTATAAAATGGTGCGAGTGAGAAATGATTATTACCTTCTGAATATAATTACATCTGACACTGCACTAGTAAAAATAATTGATCATAAAATAGATAAACTTAGAAAAGTTTTTAGCACTTTTACCAAATTCATCAGCATTCCATCATAACGCATAACTAATTGTTACATGCTAATACAAAAAAAGAAAAAATATATATATAACTCCTTTTCTAATGAGTTACACTTAGATAGTGATCAAAATAAAATAGCAGTAGACTACAACCATTAGGGATTTACAACCAACAGTAAAAAAAAAGCACATTGAAAAAAAGTACCATGCATTAATACTTATCCATTATTTATGTTATTGAAGCACATCTGAATTTTTTAAAAAAGCTTTTAATTGTAAACTGTAGTTCTAATAGATGATAATAAAAAATTATATTAATATTTTAAAAACATCTAAATTATTTTAAACACTTTTATTTAGCTTAGAAATTCTAGATATTTGTTTGGCTAAAAATCTTGTGATTTTTAACATACTTCTATCAAACAAATTATCTTCAAATTTTGGTTGTATTAGATATTGATGATGATACAATAGATCAGGTTTATTCAATCTAAGGGTTGTGGGCTGGATTTCAAATTTCATTGATATCAGGTCAGTAAATTTTCAGGGTATACAATAGATGGCAGTATATTTTTTAAAAATATGCTTTCAATGAATTTCATGAGTAATTCATTAAAGTGTTTATAGCTAATTAAAATAGAAAAAAAAAATGAAATGAAGAATGAAATGTTAATTCCTTTTGAATGTTTACTAAAACTTGTTTTTTTTTTTAATGTAGTATTCAATAAGACAAAAATCTTGTAAATGATTTTTATTAATATGTGTGAATTTCATTCAAAAATATGAAATATGATAACATTGTTTAAATTGTCAATTTTTAAATTTGAAATATGAATAGTTATAAAAAAATCAATTGCAAAATATCTGAACATTACAAAATAAAAAATAATATATATAAAAAATATTTTATTTAAAAAATGCTTTTATTTTGAATAGTGGCAATAAAAATAAAAATATTTTTTTCCTTTCAATCACAATTGTGGTTGTTTAATAAAATTTAAAATAAGTGTGTGGCATACTTAAATTAATTAATTCAATCACATATTAATTAATTTACATATCCCATGCTTTTATTTCAATTTATATACAACTAAAATTGTGATTGAAGGAAATTTCTATTCTGAAATTCAATAAAATAATTAAAATCAATGGCAACAAATTTATTTAAATATGAAGTATTTCGCCCAGATGTAATTTCAGTTACTGAATATAAGAATTGAAAAAAAAACAAACTTAAACTTTCATTTCACCACATATTCTTGAAACATATGAATAAAGATATCTGAAAAACTTTGAATGACTCTCAAAATGCATTTCATGTTGAACGAAGACTCTTCAGTTGACACAGATCGCAAGTGTTGATTCAGTATTAAATGCACTTTGAGGACTTATTTGACTTTTTCAGATATGATTGTTCTTATGTTTCAAGAATGTACTGGAATGGAAGATTTTGTACCTAAAAAAGATATCTAAAAAACTTTGAATTTCATGCTGAACCAAGACCCTTCAGTTGACACAGATCACAAGTGCTGATTCAGTATTAAATGTTCTTAAGGACTCATTTGACTTTGTCAGATATGATTGTTCCTATGTTTTAACAATGTAGTGGAATGGAAGATTTTGTACCTAAAAAAGATTATTACCCATAAAAAAAACTTAAGAAGTTAGTCTACTTCATGTATTTGGATTTAATTATAAAACAAGTATAATAATCTTTAATTGGGTTTAAAATTTATATATGGGCTAATGATAATCTCTATTTTACTAAATATTTAATAATAATTATTAATATATATATATATCTAAGTGAGATTGATGTCAAAGTTGTATGCACAAAAAAGTCTGATACTTTAAATCAAATCATAATAATGATTTTATAACATAAATTCATTTACATTTCTGAATAAACAACATAATCAAATTTCAAAGGCTGAAAACACATAAGAAACAGATACAGGAATGATCAAGTGTTTAATATACTTATCTTAAATACATCAGTCTCCTGCAGTCATACAATAATCATAACACATCTGACATTAGTGCAATTAAAGAAAATACGACTTTAAAAAAATTGGCATTAGAATAATAATGACTATTATATGAACCACTTACTTTTCATCTGTTTTATTTAGTATATTTTCTCGATAATATTTTTGTTTTGTTACATAATACGTAAAGATTTATATATAAGTAAATAATTCATTTATTTATTGTTTTATTTATTAAAAAAAATTAAATTGCCATTATTCGGTTATTTCAAAATTTTGCTTCACAGGGTTATTCTTTCTTTCACTATGGTACAGTATTATGGAGCATGGGCACTCACTATTATATCATTCATTCATTTTATGCCTGATTTACTTTATCATGTTTGCCAGAAATATGCTTACTTAAACCACCTTTCTTAATTTGCAGCTGCATCATTGACAATTGACAAATAGATCAAATATATATTGGTAAGTGTAGTCATCATATGCTGCTATAAAAAAATTATATAGTAAATATCATTGATAATCAAAATGCTAAAAAAACATATTTATGTTTGTTTACAAAACTCTAGTATTTGCGTTACTATCAAAATACACATGCATATATAATTTAGCTATATATAAATATATCAAATCAAATAAATGACAAACTTTTATCGATTAAAAATTAATAAATTTCTTCTAGTGCTCCTATGAAGAAATTGACTATATATGTATATAACTAAAAACAAAATACACATCTATTACAGAAAAGACTTTATAGTAAATGGTAAATACAAATTCATTGGATGATAAATAGTTAAATCATACATCAGACATTATTTGTTGTTATAAACTTTTTTTAACTTTAATATGCAAGAACACCTGTGTTTGCTTGAATGTTTGTGGTGATATTTTAGATGTGATAATGTTGGACTATTTCCATCATCTATCATTAAATGCAGAAGGACTAAAAAGTTTTAAACACTATTTAAACTTTTCCAAATACCAATAACTGTTAGTAATAACACACAAGTTATTAGACAATACAGGTTAGTAGATTACACAATATTTCGAGTGGTATTATTCTCGGTGCTTCGGGTGTTTCTGACCTGACCAGTGGTAATGCTAGCATAGGAGTCGAACTGATACTTTTAGATTTTTGAATATCAAATTTTAAGGCAACGCTCTAACCAGCTGAGCTAGTCTGTCAAAGACAATAGCCAATGGAAATTTCAAATACTTATCTATGAAGGTCGATTCAAATCCTCTTGATTCTTCCACTTTTTTAATACTTTTTCTTATGAGAAAGATTAATTAGAGGCTTCAAGACATTATATATTGCTACACAAACATTGTTGGTCAGGCCAACAAACACCTGAAGAAAAGCAGAGAATAATATCACTCAAAATGTTGTGCAATCTACTAACCTGTGTTATCAACTAACTTGTGATCTATTACTAACAGCTGTTTGTATTTGGAAAAGTTTAAATAAAGTTTAAATTTATCTAGACAAATAGATGATGGAAATTAGTTCAACATATTATCACAAACAAATACACAATGATTTTTAAACTAATTATAATAAATACAGGAATAAATATTTCTAATCTTTCTGAATGATTAATCTATTCTTAATATTCTTATATTTAAAATCTATAAACATGTAAATAGAATTGCAAGAATTTTTTAATCCATCAAAAAATAATATATTATTTAAACCAATGTTTCACAACTTTTTTTAGAAATGGGAACAGTCAAAGATATTTATTACAAACTAATTATTGAGTATAAAATTTCTTGATATAATATTACAGGGATGCACAAGGTCTTCAATAATAAGAGCCATGCATAATTATTGTCAACCATTGTTGAATGTTCAAGAACCGCAGTAGTCATTTTTGGAATTAATTTTTGCGGTTGAAACAAAGACTATCAAATATCAAAACACTTTTTAACGAACAAATACAATAATAAAATTCATATTAACAACACTTTTAACCGATATTATTCAAAAGCAAAAAAATTGAGTTTCAAAATATGTTCTTTTTATTTATTTTTAAAACATTTATGGAATAAAACATTCTAATATTAGTAAACACTATACTACTATAAATTATTAATATAAAAGTTTAGAAAAAATGGCACTGAAAATCAATATTCATATTGCCTCAGAAGCCACATAATCACAATTCAAAAAATCTTATGACTCTATGGTGAATCCCTCTCCCCCTTATAACATTAGTTTGAGTTATATGCAATATATGTATGTTTAGCTCTTTTCCAAAAGGGATTTGGGTCAACAAAAAAATAAACCACTGCAGTCAAATCATACTATTTGATCATTATCAGGCCACAATTTGCCATCACTATCTTAGCATAATTTATATTATGGTAATATTTATGACTATATCTTAAACCATTGCGCTCAACATCTATTTGGATGCTTGAATTTTATTACACCTCTCAAAACAACTGAACATATACTTATTTTATGTAATTTCAATGAGCTCTTTATATAGATAAAATATCAATGGAAATATATTTTACTTAAATGATTTATTTTAAAAAAATTATATAAATATAAAAACAAAATCCCAATCCTGAAATTTTTTTTAAGCGTTATTAATTTCATGAGTTGCATAATAATAACAATCATAAATTTATATGATTATATTCTCAAGGGTTTAAAAAACAATGCAGGATTGGATTATTATCTCTAAAAATATTTAAAACGAAAATTAAAATTTAATATTCATAACAACAGAAGCATATATATATAATCTATGAAAAAAATGTTAATATACTAAAAATAAATATGAACTTTAAATCTCTGATAAAATTATTTAAAAACTATATAGTGTTTTGTGAAAGCATGAGCAGATATACTTTCTTTCATTTAAAAAAAAATCGTTTTAAATTTATTATTACTTTTTAGGCAATTTGATATCAATTGTAGAAATATTTTCTTGGACAAGTTTAAAATTTAAGATAATTCATTTTAAAAAAATATTTAAGCCCATAAGCACTTGAGTTGAACTTCTAATTTAAAAATAGAAATAAATGGGAAACAATGTAATTTAACTTCCAAATGAAAAATTTATTTTTTATAATTTAAGAACAATTCATAAAATAATGACATGGCCTTGACTTACAAATTATAATAAAAATTCGGTCAGTTATCAAAAAAATTCAATTTTTTTAAATCTAATCTTTAAAATATTTCGTAATTAATAAAAAAAATCTATTTTGTTAGTTCAGATTAATAAATAAAATTATATACAGTATATAATTTTTTTAAAAAAAGGCAAATGAAAAAGCATTGATAAAAGAATGAATAGTATGAATGACAAGACAGGAAGTTAATAAAAAAAGCTTTTCATTTAAAACGTTTTAAAAAAGTATATACTTTTATTGTTAAACATGAAAAAAAACATGCTAATTTTTTGATCATAAGATAAAACCAAATGAAAAATTCAGCAAGACATTTAAAAGAGTAGCATTAGAGAATATATCTATAGCTGGAATCCCCAAATTATGGCTTGTGAAATGTATCAGAAATTGAAAAAAATTTCATCAGACATTAGGTGTTTATGTAGCAAAATCTTACTACATATTCTTGGAATACAAGTTACTGACATAAAATACACATCTTAAATATCTTGAAATAATTGTTCCTAAACATAGTTTAGCAATCAAACTGTTTATATTAAATTGTGTGTTATCAGTAACTGTATTTTTCCCACTTGCTTTTCCTAGTAAAAGACTTATTTTTTCTTGCCTTTCAATTGTCAACAAGTGTATCAAAATAAAATCTATTACAATCTGATGACTCAAAAAAAAAAAAAGATGTTGATATTCACAGTAATCAAATTTTAGCTCCGTAATTCCAACAGCAATTTTCTATTATTTCAAAATTTGATTACTTTATTACACATTTTAAAAATCCAAATATTCAAAACGTATAAATTTTTCTGGATAAACATTACCAACTTTTTTTTTTCTGTATTTCTGTGAACAAAACTTATTTTCAAAAACATTATAGGTTAATTCTCAACTGCTGTGTGCTGGAATCTCATAATGGCACATAAATTCGCCAACTGGTTAATTTAAACATGTGTGTCTAGGTGCACACTTTTCTATCTTCTTAATATTGTTACATGCTAAGAATCACATGTAGATGATATTCTATGTAGTTTAGTGTGCAGTATATTTATTATGAATAATATATATCATTACTAAATATTTGTGCAACAAATTTAAACTTGTACTGAATTTTAATTATAGGATAATTGTTACATTTTTTTGTAAAATATTTACACTTTTGAATACTTTTGATGGTAGGTCTGCTGCCCTTCAAAATTATAAGTGGAGTAAATGAATATATCATTTATCAATTTTTTGGAAGTATTATAATTTTTCTTTGCTTCTTGATACGTCATGCAGTGATTGTATATATTCATGTAATAGCATTTAATACACTTTTCTTTATTCATTTTTTTTGCAATGCAATAAATTTTACTTATTCTTTGATATATGCATTGATGAAGACTGCTGGTCAGTCGAAACTGTAAGAAAATATTATCAAGGAATGGATAAAATTTACTGAATTGTAAAAATATGAATAAAGAAAAGTATATTGAATGCTATTATTCATTAATATTAAAAAAAATTAAAACATTAGAGTTTTAAAAAGAATTAGCCAAAAGTTTAATTACATTCACTAGCAAAGAAGATGTAAATCTTGTAAATTTGGTGACCTGAAGAGTCATCTAATGGTATTATTTGATATAGATGAAGAGCAAAGATGCCATTGGATGAGTATTTATAGAAAAAAACCATGCTATTGCTATTCTAGAACAATAAAAAAATATTTTATACATGTCAGAAAAGTCATATATCAATTTATCAAAAGTGTGTAATGAATGATTAACAATCATATCAAATTTCTTTTATGAAACATGGAAATGATAATTCATTTTTATTAATAAATTATATATAACTTTAATATTTATATTTTATTGAATGCTATCTAATTAATTTACCAGCATGAAGTAACTGTGTAATTTGTATAAATCATAGAAGTTATGGGTTAAACTTAATATTAGAAATACTATTAAATCAAACATCACATTCATTTGATTTTGTTTTGTTTTAATTTAACATAACTTTATTTATTATGAGTTTTTTATTTTAAAAAAATGTAGTTTTAATTATTCACTAACAAAATATCTGTTCATTATTTAATTATTTTATATATTTATTTTTAGGGTCTTAAAATACTACAAGTAATGTCTTCTCTTGTACAACATTAACATTGTTACTACCTGACACAGGATTTTTTTTTAGCAGGTTCCATTATCTCTACCTCATTGTTTATTATAAAATATCCAAAAATAGGCCCGTTCTTGAAAAAAATCAGTGGCCAGGGCTTTAAGCATTAACTGTAAGACAGGAAATTGACATTATCTTTATAATAGTTAATCATTGATTTTCAAAAATGGAAAGAAGTTTAATTCATTATGCTGCTTTTATATATATTTAAATAAATCAGCAATATAATATAAAATATCTTTATATAACAGCAATAATATATATAATAATTATCATATACAAAAAAGCTCTTTTCGACAAATATTAATTTTTGCCTTTTTCAATGAGCGTTAATTAGTTTACAATTACGATCTACACTGCATGCATAGCGACATCTATCTTTTTTTTTATAAAATTGATAATAATCTATTAAAACCATACAATATTATCAAGACATACAAAAAAATAAAACCTGTGCAAATGTATATTACATAACCTTCCATTCATTTATCATTAACTAATTATTAATTTGACTAATAATTGGTTAATAATAAATGAATGGTAGGTTATGTAATATACATTTACAGAAGTTATTTTTTTATATATATATCTTGAAAATATTGTATGGTTTTAATAGGTTATATTCAATTTTATAAATAAAAAAAGATAGATGTCGCTATGTATTCAATATAAAGAGTTTAACTATATATAGAAGTAAATGGAACATTGGATGCGAGTTAATTTATGATAATAGCAAGGAAAGTAGTTTACTGTTTAAGGCTCAAATGGGATCTTTAGCAACAAGGGATACATGTAAATGGAAAAATATGGATGATTTAGTCTGCAAGTTTTGTAAGGAAGGCATAGAAAATATTAGGCATCTGTTTATTCAATGTAAATGCTTGAATGCAGAAAGAGTATAAATAATGAAGTTATGGAAGAATAAATATGGTTTTTATGCTGGGTTTGGGAAAAGATAAGGGGGATTTAGATATGAAGGCTATGGAATTGACAAAGATTATGTTGTGGAAATGGGATGGAGCAGGATATGGGAAAACATAGGGTGGGGAATGGAAAAGGAAGATAAAGTGGCTAACAGGTTTCTCTGAACATAGTTTCTGAGAGATAACTCACTCTGTATAAGGAGAAGTCACTGTGCATCACAACTCATTACATAATTGTAAATTTGTTAAATCACATTGAAAAGGGAAAAAATTAATATTTGCCGAAGAGATTTTTTTTGTGAGTATGCTAATTATTATATATATTATTGCTATTATAAAAAGATATTTTATATTACAATATATCATGGATTTATTGATTTTGTATTAATATTATATATTAATTTTATTTTTAAAATAATTTTTTTTAAATAACACACATACTTTAAGTAGAACTATATTTTTAAATAAAATTTCAGTTTACAGTGCAATATAAATTTGAATAAAATTGTATCTAACTTTAAGAAAGTTAAACTATTTAGAAATTTTGAAAATTGTTCATATTGAATATTCTAAAAAAAAATTTCATGCAAACTTATGAAAACTTTTAATAACTTAAACTTGTCTGATTGTTTAATCCCTATAAATAATTCATATTTTCGCCATTGAAACAGTGAATAAAAAAGGAATTAATAAGATTTTACATGTAACTACTTAGACAATAAATACAATTAATATATGATTATTTTTAATATAAGTTTTAGTGTATAATCACAAATGCCATTTTTCATCTGAATTATAAGGCAAAATCTACAGCCATAATCAGATAGATCACTTTATAATACTCTTTTTAATTATTTGAAGACAATCCAATCCAATTTCATAAACATATTATATAAACACATTTCCGTAACTATAATTTTTTTTAAATAAATTATAATTTTTTGATTGATGGGCTGCTATTTTGCTTTTCATTTAGTCAGAAAATATTTCCTAAATCATGAGTCATTAAATTAAAATAAAGTATACGAGGGGAAGGGGGGACTAAATATATTTTTTAATTTTAAAAAAAATCAAAACATAATGTACATTTTAAAATTTACATTTGGTGCACTTTAAATTCTATTATCAAAGTTCTTTATTTTTATAATATTTATTCAATAAAATTTTGAATTTTTTTTTTGCAGCAGTTAGATGACAAAATGTAAAGACAATTGATTGCTCATGATTAAATTTCTATGATTCCCAAAGTGGGCAGTACCTCCCCCCCCCCAGTGAGCACTGAAGCCTTCTAGGGGGGTGATAGTGCATTCAGAAACCTTAGGGGTGGGTGGGTATGCAAAAGGTCTAGGAGTCGTGGCTCCTTATAGAAGAAATTAATATATATTTAAAAATTAATTATTTTCATGATTTTGTGATTGGATAATCATTTAAAATTTAAATTAATGAATTTTAAT